>CM037851.1:220826466-220990455 GCA_021234595.1 Delia radicum
AAAATATTATGAAATTTTTATGAAAACTAGAAAAATATGATACAAATATTTAATAAAAAAGGTAGTTTAAATATTTTTATTAAGTTTATTGAACTAAATAAAATAATATAATTTTTTTATAAATATATCAAATAATATATTAAAAAACAAAATAAAAAAATAATATAATAATAATAATAAAAAACTTAAATAACACTTTCAAACTTAATTGCATTTTATTATTAAATATTTTATCTTTTTAAATATTTGTTTTATTGAATTTCATACTAAAGCCGGCAAATAAAGTGGAAGTAGTGTTTTCCGGGTCCTATTTAACTTGTTTTAGTATCCTCTTTATTAAACAAAATACAAAATATCCATTTATATCAAAACACAAAAATAGTAATAATGAAATAAAAAAATAAAACATAGAAATTTAAAAAAACATTAATAAACAAAGAAATATAAAAACTAAAAAAAAAAAAAAAAAAAAATTTGTCCTGGCCAGGAGTTGAACTCGCAACCTTCTGATTGCAAATCCGACCTCTAACCACATCAACATCCATATGTAATATTTGTAACATTACAAATTTTTGTACAATGTACTAAAAAAATATTACGAAATCATGTTTGTATTTTTTACGAAATTTGTAAATTTATATAATTTGTTTTATACAAAAGTTTTGTAATATAAACAAAATGTTTGTACATTCTACGAAAAAAAATTACGAAAAATATATTTGTATTTTTAAGCATGGATTATTATGAGTGTACTCTTCAATTTTTATTCAAAATCTTGAGAGATCTTTAATATTGTTTTTATTTGATTTAATTTAAATAAAAATTTTCAATTTATTTAAATTAATTTTCATCGGGATAAACATTAATTGCATTTATAGTAATTAAATGTGCTAAAATCCCAAAACTTATTTAACAAATTGTGAAAAGCAATCTGATGTAGGCGTGTCCCTATCCGGATTTCATTCCTGCCTAAGGAAATCTTCAGGGGACTTTGTTATTAGAATTTCTAGAGATATTTGTTATGTTAAATCACAAACTCAATGAGAATTTCTTGTCCTCGTCTAGGAGCGAGATTCAAAATTTAAAATATCAAAGAAAACCCAAAACAACAACAAAAAATTGTCACAATTGGCTTTGTCATCTTCCAAATACTACTCTGATTTTTTTGACAGATCTAGCAATGTAGTGACGTTTATTCAAGTAAATCAACAATAGAAAATCATATGTTTTCTATTAGTGTCAGTAACATTTAAATTTGCACAAGCACCTGCATATTTGTTATTTAAATTAATTTTCATCGGGATAAACATTAATTGCATTTATAGTAATTAAATGTGCTAAAATCCCAAAACTTATTTAACAAATTGTGAAAAGCAATCTGATGTAGGCGTGTCCCTATCCGGATTTCATTCCTGCCTAAGGAAATCTTCAGGGGACTTTGTTATTAGAATTTCTAGAGATATTTGTTATGTTAAATCACAAACTCAATGAGAATTTCTTGTCCTCGTCTAGGAGCGAGATTCAAAATTTAAAATATCAAAGAAAACCCAAAACAACAACAAAAAATTGTCACAATTGGCTTTGTCATCTTCCAAATACTACTCTGATTTTTTTGACAGATCTAGCAATGTAGTGACGTTTATTCAAGTAAATCAACAATAGAAAATCATTTGTTTTCTATTAGTGTCAGTTACATTTAAATTTGCACAAGCACCTGCATATTTGTTATTTAAATTAATTTAACTTTAGTTCATCTGATTAATGTATTTTTTTTTAACATTTTATTTATTTACAAATTATTTTTTTTTTTAATGTAAAACAAGTAAATGAAACAGTCACAAATTACTGTAATTTAAACAGAAATTTAATTAGAACTTAATTTAATATTTTTCCTGTGTAAACTTAACAATAACAATTTGCTAATATTATAATTGAGATTATATCATAAGCTTTACTTAATTTTTTTAAAAATAATTCCCATTTTTTTTTCCTGTTTTTAATAGACTTCAAAATTATTTTTTATCACGATGACCAAATAATTGGCATGACTCAAATGCAATTATTTGTAAATAATCTTAAAATTCTAAATGTATGCGCCTATAAAAGTCCCCATTTCATTTTCAATGAAAAATTATTAAAACTAATTAATTGTTAAAGTAATTGGGCGGTATGTAGTTTCAAATTATTTTAGAAATCACACACATCATCAGGATTTTAATTAATAATTTGTTAATGAAATTCCAATGAACTTCGTCTATCAATATTGGGTAATAAAATGCTTAAAATATTTAAAACAATATTTTCATTGCCAAATTTTTTTATTGGTACACCAATAAAAAAAAATAGTAAACATTTTTGCTAAAACTACTAATTTTTTTTTTTCAAAATTACGTTCTAGGAAAAACTGCTAAAATGAATATTAATAAAATACGAATCGCAAAAATAAATCTATTAAACTTACAAAAATTTAGTTATATTTGAGATTAGAATTGAAAGTTAGAAATTAATCTGCTTAAGTTAGAAAAAAAGTTTCCAAAATATTAATACACCGAAAAAATCACAAAAATCTTTTACTTTTAAAGTATTTTTATTTTTTTTTATTAAATTAATTAAATTAATTAAATTATATACTATTACCCTAACCGAGCACTAGCTACTATGGCTTTCGGCGCGTTGTAGCGAAAACAGACCAGTGCCTCTGCCAGCACGCTACCAACTTGCCTACCGGGGCGCACTAAAGTATTTTTATTATTTTGTTTTTGCGAATAAAAATCTGCACTTCTGAAATCAGCAGACTAGAATTTGTTAACAAATATTTCTATCGACTTTAGCAAAATAAACTGTTATTTGCATTGAACTAATTATGAGGTAAATAGCCAGCAAAAACAGACATTATCAAGTAATTAAGCGTGTAAGTAGCGCACAAAAGAATTCTCTAGTTACCAGGCTATTCACTCGCTTTATTACTTTTGTTCGCGATGACACACAATTCATGGGGTGGTCATTACCCTCTCGCTTACAAAAAAAGAGAGAATAATGTGTTACCTGTTTGGTTCCTCATAGTGAAGGAATAAGTAATTTCTTTTATATTATGATTAAGTGGTTACTCACAATTACAGAATAAGTGGTTACCAAGGAGTTACACAATAAGTGATTACCTTTAAGTTATTTTTTTTTTAAGAAATCTTGTAAAAAAGCTTTAACATTACAACTTCAAAGTTGTTATTTTAAAATTTAATTTAAAAAGCTAATTAGCTTGCAAAATTTACTTGTAAAAATGTCTAAAACAAATTAATACAATATTAGAATCAAAAATATGAAATCGATACTTATGTAACCAACTCTTATTTTGCAATTACATATAAGTAATTAAATAACCCATTATCAGTAAGTAATTATTTAGTATTGTAAAGTAATGTAATAGGTAATGACGTATCATTACTTGGTAATCTATAATGTAATGACCTGTCATTACCATATTTTTGTTGGGATATAGCAAACATTTTGTAGATATTTCAGTTTTATTTACTGTTTTTTTTTCTAGAAATTTTCAGCAAAAGTTTTTGCTCATTTTAGCAATTTGCTACTTATAGCGTTTTTTCAGCAACGTAATTTTTCACTAATTTTTAATAGATTTTTCAATTAAATGTTTTACTTTTAAATTTTAAAAAATTTAAAAGCAAAAGTTTATTTTTCGATCTTTTATCATAAATTATGATGTGAGCAAGATTATTCAAGTTCAAGATCATTTGTTTTTTGTTAAACAAAAAACCGCGCAACGTTTATTTATCAATTAAAAATATCTTCATGTGCTAATTTAATGCAGACTTTATCTATTGACAGATCCATACATGTTTCATTTCGCGTCACCGAAAATCTTCAGAGGATCAATGTAGAAGGGGTAGGAAATTGACCCAAATTAAAATTTACACGTATTGTTTTATTTACTTTTACATAACTTTAATGGCAAACTAGAAAGTCTATAAAGTGTGCAAAATTTTTGCTGGGAGGAGCCTCCCAACAAAATTGTTGCTAACTTTACTGATTTTTGTTATTTAGTGTAAACATGTACGTAAACGGAATATTTACGTAACGGAACGTTTAATCTGATTTTCGAAAGCAATACATTTTTAATCCGAATCCGTTTTGGTGCCTCTGTTTCCGTGCCGTAAAATACGGACTTCTTCCCCTGCTTATTACAGGAGTACAACAATTTTATAATTTTTTTTTTTTTCGGATGTTCATGCATATTTTTACTTATTTTGCTTTAAATGCATATTTTTTGCTTATTTTGCATATTTGTATTGCATTTTTCCTAGTTTTTCATAAAAAATCATTATTTCGTAGTTGACCAACATATAGACTAAAGAGGATCCTAGCTGCTCAAGACCTTTAAAGTGCTCTCTTAAATTTTATATGCAAACTGAGATTAAGAGAAACGCGTTTTAGTTGGTTTTCAAATGCGTATTTTTCAATATAAATAAGGAACACTTTTCTAAGAATATTACAGAAATATTTCGTGTTGTGCAATAACCGTTAGTGAGCTGGACCATTTTTAAAAAATTATACTTTTTACAAGATATTTTTTTGTTTGTTTTATGAAACTGTATACAAAAGGGGTATCAAATGAAAGATCTTTTGAAGACGCATCCAAAACAAACAAAAAATATTCACTTTTTTCAAAAATGGTCGAGCTTATTAACGGTTTTTGCAAAAAATTAAATATTTCGGTAATATTCTTAGAAAATACCAAAGCTTTTTTTTCAGATGGCCACTAAAATTTTTGATAATATTTTTCCTCAAAGTTTCGAAAATTTTTTATAAGTCCTCATATAACATGACTGGCGGTTTTCAATCGCTTTAAAAACTTAAAAAGTACTAACTGTAAAATCACTTTGAAACAGGGGCTGTATTATGTATGCGATACCTTAACTGATACTTCAGATTAAATAATTATACAAAAATATTAAAATTATTATGATAAAAGAACGAAAAATAATGGTTTTAATTTTTTAAAAACTTAATAGTAGAACATTTAAAAAATAAATTTTTCAGATCTATAGAAACCCCTTTTAACCCCCTTAAATCGTACACCACTGTCGATTTCTATTTATTTTTTAATTAAAATGCTAGCAACACACATATTGTTTCGGTCAAGTGCAATGACGTAGCTACGAATGTGACGTTTTCAATTAAACAAACAATTAAAAAAATTACAATTAAACGAAGTCTTTTTCCTCTTCTTCGTTTGTTTACCTTGATACGAAGTGATCATACTGACGAGTAATACCAAATGTTTTTAAAACGAGAGAGGGCCATACATTTTTGTGGGATAAATCTTAAAGAAAAATAAGCAATAAAACTAAAAATGAAAACAAAATCACATGCCGGTATTTGCATTTATTTATGAGTTGACCAAAACAAACGACAAGCTAAAAGGCAAAAAAATGCTTGTCAAGTCAGTGATGCCAACTACATAACAAGTTTATTTATGTAGAGAATTAGTTTAAAGTCAGATACTTCGTTACCGGAAGTACTAAATATCAGAATACTTTCGGAAGATTGACCCTCTACTCGGCAAGCCCGCCTCCAGGCGTTGTGTTTTAAATTGGCCATAACTTCGCCAAATGAGTGTTCTGTAATAAGAATTTCAAATATTTCGATAGAAATCAAAATTTACAAAATATTTCGTGAGGTAATTGTTTTGTGGGCATGTCATGGTTTTGAAGCGAGAAATCGTTAAAGTTACAAATTTCTTAATATTAAAAAAAATATTTTGAAATGAACACAATTTTCAAAAATCTTGAAATCATATTTCTGTTGACTATAAACAGTTGATACTTAACACAAATTAAGATCGAAACTTAAACTGTCCAAAAAAGCTTTTAATTTTTGTCCAAGGACTTAGAGGATTTCAAAAGGATAGCCGTGAAGAGCATCGTTTTAACTTGAAAACGTCTGGGCTGATTTTAAAGAAATTTGACAGAATGAGTATACTAAGTATTATAAGAAAAGTCTTTAAGTTTGATCAATATAAGTGGAAGTTCAGGCGCGTTTTCACTCAATTTTGCTCTTTTCGAAATCATATTGCAACCATATTTTTTCTTTGCGTACAGGCCAATAAGGCGGATATTTCTTTATTTTTTTTTGCCTCTTCCTGTAAAAATCTCTGAAATTTCGCCTTAGTGGATGTCTGAAAACCCCCATATACGAAAACTATTAACAATAAGATTTTTTCTCTGAATTTTTTATGATAAATACTGATTAGAGCTTTAACAACATTTGGGTATCAAATTTGTTTAATAAATATGCGGGTTTTTTCAGATCTTACTAAATTTTACTATTTTTGCACAATTTATCATCCTATTTCCAAAAGGATCAAAGAATTTCTGTGCATAAGCCAAAAGACAAATCTCAACAATTATTTCGTATAAAAAAAAAAAAAGAAAGTGCGGTTCATGGGAATAACGCGAAATGTGCCTAAAATTTATATGTCAACATAGCGAAAAAGAATTACCTATGACATCACCTTTTAATCTAATATGTAAATAGCCTAACAAATTATATGTACCAAAATGCAGTCAAAAGAGTTAATCTTTGCGAAAGTTAGTTTAACAAAAACTTTTATTACAACAGCATATGATTTTCTCCTTGATATTTTATGAAAATATTAAAACTCTCAACTGTCATTAAGTTCAATTTCTGCTATCTCTATTTTAAAAAAATTTCGACGTGAAAGCACACGGTTTTCCTGGTTTTATTTTGCTGTTGCAAAAAACTACATAAAGTTTAATATTTTGTTAAGATAAAAAGTGAGTAACAAACATGTTTTAAAGAGTTTGGCAAACGGTAAGAATTTGATTGACAAAATTAATAAAGCTAATTGAATCCATAAATAATAGTAAATAAGAAGAATAAAAAATAAAAATAAAAAAAAAAAATTAAATTTGTTCGCTTCAGTGGACCGGTGATTTAATATAATTATAATTTTTCTAATAATTTGAAAAAAATTTTCATGATTTTTAACCGAACGAATATATCATCTCACATATTTATAACTTAAATGTCAATAATAAACTTTACTATTAACTAAGTTTTTTATTTTTTGATGGGTTTCACAGTTTTTGCCTTTTTGTAAATGTTTCATGCATTACTTTAACTAGTTTTTGTCTATTACGAACCACTTATTTTGAATATATATTTTATATATCACGGAAAAATCGTTAAATAAATGTTACTCAAACTTAAATTTATTGTGATAAAGAAAGCTCTTAGAATTTGAAGTTTTTATTATATTAAGGAAATTTTAGCGATACAAATTTATATAAATTGTAATCCTTTTTTACAGTTTTGTTAGTTTTTTGTTTTTATATACATCGAAATTATGTTTGTGTTATTTTTAATTTATAACGAGCTTTCAACCTCCGTATATTTACAAAAATAAAGCAAATCAAACATATTATAAAGGTTGATACTAGTATTTCGATCTGGCTAAAGATCTCATCAGAACCCGAAGTTTTAGAAAGGCTAGAGCCTTTCTGCCTTCTGCTTTAAAATTATGTAGTTGTTTGGGTTGTAATACAGTTTCTTTATTTTTAATGTAAATTTCAGTTTTAGAACAAATTAAATTTTTTACTAACCTTGTTTATTTAAAAAAAACAAACCACATCAAATTACTGTTTTATGATTTTACATTCGTTTTTTTGTTATTTAAAAGAATAAAAAAAAATAAATGTTTGTTTATTAGTTACTAACATATCGCACACCTAGTACAAAAGTGACTCAACTCAAAATTTTTAATTTTTCAGAAATCGGCAAAAAATATTTGCACTTTATACCAATTGAAACATAAAGAAAGGCATAACTGTTATTTAGCAACAGTTCACAACAACAAAATACACTGATATTTTGATTAAAGATAAACAAGAATATTGTGCATAATTTAAGAATATAAAACCGAAAAATTAAAATGTTGAGTTGAGTCACTTTTGAACTGGCTGTGCGATATGTGGTTCATTTTTATTACAATTGTAGTTCATTTTTTGAACATTAAAAACAAATGACAATGTTAGTTGAATTTACTGAAATGTAAGTCGTCCTTTCTTTAAGTGAAATTTCATTTGTTTTTTACAACATTTGCAGTTTTCATTACCTACATAGAAGTTTTTGTTAACATAAAAAGTTTTAGAGAAATTTCCATTGGGAATCATTTTATTTACAAAACTTAAAAAACTAATTGGTCGCTTGATTGTTCCTTAAAGTGGACGGTTCATATATTACCATAATTTTAAATTTTCTTTTGCGAGTTTCAAAGTTTTATTCATATTTAAAAGTTTTACACCAAACTTTAAATATTTTTCTCTATTTTGAAGCATTTTTCAGCTTGGTTCAAAACAAAAAATATTATTTATTTTCTGCAGCTAAAAAAGTAACAATTATAAAATAAACTCAGCATTCTGTTGAAATTTCATATGGTAGCACCGACAGCAGCTTTAATATTTTGTCGATTTTACATTATTTTTTAACAATTTTAAAGGCTTTTGCAGAGTTTTTTTATTTAGGTCCACTTTAGCGATCATGCTCGCTAATGTAGATTACAATGTAGAGCTACATTAACGAACATTCAATTACTGATTTGAATTATCGCTAAATCGCTAAATCGATATAAATAACAACTAAAATAGCATTCCTACATTTACTCGTGCAAAGATGATAATAATGCAGTGTTGCCAGTTTTGACGATTTTTAGTACCCAAAATAAATAAATCACCATAGCACGATTTTTTCTTACAAAATTTGTCAACAAAGCAAATTTAAATTAAAAAAAAATAAATTTTTTCGAAATCTAATACTGCGTTTTCACTTACATGTTTTGGCGACAAAAAATATATGGAAAAATATGTACAAAACATGTTTTGTTTAAAACACGTCTAAAATATCTTCAATGGAAACGTAACCTAACATTTATTTGCTAATATGATGTGAAATAAAATTAAGGAACAAGTATTTTTTTATCAGCCCAATCTGGAGTTTAGGGGTTAAAAAGTGGGGTCAACAATTACCCCATTTTTCGTTTTTTTTTTTTTTGCTTATTGAGAATTGTTTCAGAGAAATTTTAGACAAATGGGGTACCAAATGAAGGAGCCTTCGAAGACGAATTAACTGGTCTCCGAAACATGTTCGATAACTTTCAAGTACTTTTGTTATTCAAAAAATTGTGTTTCAAGTGATATTAAAACTGGGTTAAGGTAAAAATATTATGTATATTAATGCCTATTAAATTTTGATCGAGGGTGTGTCTGCGCTTATTTCGATATTCGAAATTGTTCGTCTTTTATGCGACCTTTTCCGAAGACCTTTTTACTGTATATTTCAAATATTTTAAATAAACGACAACCCTAGCACATTACATAGGCAAAATTGGTATCAAAATTTTTGTTTTCTCAAGTACAACAAAACTGCGCTCAAAAAATCTAAATTTCATTAGTTTCAGACATTTTCCCATTCACAAATATATTAACATTGAACCCAGCTTTTAACACTTAACACTGATAATGGGCCGCTATACGTGTCCCTTATTTTTTTACAATTTTTTTACGGTTTTTTAATATATGATGACGATTTTGACGATGTTTTCTGGAAAATCTGACGATTTTATGCTCAGCAAACCTGGCAACACTGTAATGATGATCATTGATCGTATTTGTTATTGAAAAGACGAGATGATGATTATATTATGCTTATGGGTAAAATCGAATCGAATCAAAATCGCCGACGAGTTTTTTACACACAATTTCAATGAACGAGTGTGAGGGTATAGAAAACTGTGTAAACAAAAAAAGTTTAACTCACAGACCCTTACAGCATTGAGGATAGATAGTCTGGTGTAAACCTTTGTTTAAAACAGAACGCGGATGCGGATTTATAAAAGTCAATAAAATAAGTAAAAATTAAAACAAAAAAAAAATATATATATGTTTTTAATAAATATTAAAAAAGGTGTTTTTTTAAATAAATATTGTAAGAATTTATTAAAAAAAAGTTCTGTTTACAGTAAAAAAATCTGTTTTTTTTATAAATTTTGAATGAATAAAAAAAAGTGTGTACTAACAACTAAAAAAAAAAAAAATCAAACTCGTTAATATTATTTTAAAAATAGCTTAAAAAATGGGTTTGTGACAATTTAAATAAAAAGCAGAAGCGATAAGAATTCTTAACAACAAACATTGTTTGAAAAACGTGCAGCACACTTAATAACATGTTGTTAGCAGACCCAACAGCCAGACAAAGTATTGAAGACAAATTAACATAATTAACATTCACCAACGAGACAACATCATTACACGGCACTACAAGTAAAAATTTGTTGCAATCACTTTTCAAGTGTAGGTTTTAAGTCTAGCTGAGTGTAGTACAAAACCGAGTTGAGAAGTTGCAATATACCCTTAAATTTTCAAGGTAACGGAAAAAGAGTACATTTAAGCATTTGTTATGCAGCCATTTTTTAGCCGATTTAAAAACGGTATTTAAAAGAATATAAACTTTTCAAAAATACAAACTTTCTTTATATTATTAATATAAATATTAGAGTTCATCAATAAAATTTGATTTTGGGATATCATCACTTTTTTATGCATCAATAAAAAAAAGTAGCGTTATTTTTTTTTTGAACTCCTCCCACAACCTACAGTTAATAATTTTCATGAAATTCGAACCTGACGTTCGATTCTACGCCAAAAATTATTAAAGAAGAATTGTTTTGCCGCATTTTTAAAGTGCACTGTTTAACCAATAGAGTTATTTCAAAAACTTTCAAAACTAAATTTTTTAATCCCGCACAATGAAAATGTATTACCAACTAACAAACAATAATGGTAGATAAATGTTTGACACATCGCGAACAGCTAAAAAGTTATCAAGGTATCAATTTGGTAAAAAAAATAATAAAAATATTTTTTTAGCACATACAATGGAAAAGTATTTTGAGCTAAGAAAAAGTTGTTCATCAATAAAATATTGCATTTTAGTAAAAACGATGAGAGGAGAAAAGTAATTTCTGGATTTTGCTAGATTGGTTGCCGTTCGTTTTTTATGAGCCTCTATAGTTTTTTCGCCAAATTCGATTTTGAGCACTTTTTTGCAATTTTCTTCTATTTTTCGCATGGCCATAGCTCGAAAAATGCTGTGAATTTTATTTTGCAGTCTTCAGCAAAGTTGTAGCTCTTGACTCGGCCAATAAAAATGCTGAATATATTAAGTCGGAAAAATTTCATCTTCATGCTCAAAACCCCAAAAATGTCGAAAAAATTACCACTTTTTTCACCGATTTTTTCCGTTTTTCGACAACAGCTCTTGAACTATTGAAAATTTTACCAAACAATCAAGGAAGAAATGTAGCCTATAAAATTATAAACAACTTCCTAGTACATACTAACTTCATACGACCACTCCTTGATACGGATTTTGCCATACAAATGTGATAAATTTTAATTTTTTGATTTTATTGTTTTTATTGAGCAAAAGTTTAAAAAAGGTAAGAAAATCGACGCAGCAATCATTGCGTCGATTCCCAGTACTTTCGGCTGGGATAAGTGTTTTTTTGTTTGGAATTTTTGTGTTGCACTGTGTAATCTTTCTGTAACACAGAAATCCCTATTTGCTAAATGGTGTACTTTAAAAATGGGGAAACAAATTTTTTTTAAAATATTTTTTGGTATAGAATCGAAAAGTGAATTCCAATTTCATATAAATACAGGTATTTTTTCTCTGCAGGAAAAGGTCCTGCAATCAGCGTTTTTCGACGCCGAGCGCATTTTGAAGGACTTGGAATTTTAAAAAAATAATAACGCCATTTTTTTCTTGACACCAAAACATTTGAATGAAAGTGATGATATCCTAAAAATCAAAGAAAATAGTATAGTTTCAACTGTGACACATTAACGTTAAGAAAAGTTCTATTCTGTGATATTTTATTTATTTTTACATTTATTAAATTTTAATTATAATTTTTCGTTTAATGTCGTGCTGTATACTTTTCTGCCGTTATACTTTTCTGACGAACCCTAATAAATATATAAACAATTTTTTAGTAATAATTAAAACTTTTAGTTTTTTTAACTTTTTCAACTTCTACTCTTGTTTCTCCAAAATTTCTAACAATGTCTGTTTTCCTATGTAAAATGAGCCGTCATATATTAAAATCGGTTGAAAATGCACAAAGTTAGGGTACTTTTGTATGCGAAGGAGGAAGAAAAAAAAAACAGTTTGACAATTTTAACCGACTTTAACAAGTGCTCATTTTACAGAGAAAACACAAACTTTATGAAAATTGTTGTTTCAAAAAAAGTTTCGAAAAAAACACACTCAAAGAAGTTAAACCAGTTAAAAAAAATAACATTTTAATTGTTTTTAAGAAAATATCTAAATATTTGTATTTAGAAAGTACGGGAAGGTGGGGTAATTTGGAACTAATCTCTATTGTTGATTAGTATTTTAATAGAACCATTACAAAGAGTGGTTAGTGGTGTAGCTTTTTAACACAAAAGAACATAACTAATGGTGTTTTCTTTTCTGGAAAAAAGTGTTGCCTTCTTAATGTGCAACATTTTTCAAATTTTGCCCTCGCCCCATTAAAATGAAGCATTTTTACAATCAGAATAGAACACAATTTCATTACAAATCTGTTTTTTAGTGTTGTTAAGGTACGGGTTCGAATCCCAGCAAACTTTAAAAAAAAATTAATGTTTTTTTTAATAATTAATTTTTGTTTTTTTAATTATTTAAAAACTTAAAATTAAAAAAAAAATAGCAAAAACAATTTAAAAAAAATCGTAAATTAAATTTAACAAAAAAAAAAAAAAATATATATAAAAAAATGTGATACCAATATGGGTTCGAACTCGGGATTTTCTGTGTCTGAAGCCAGCACACTACCACTCTGCTACCAAGGTGAGGGTTTCCTCGCCAAAAACTTTGCAATATATACACATGACAGGGCAACATCTAACCCTGTAAATTTTTTGAGAGCAGAAAATGTTGCATTTTTTGCATTTTATAAGGCAACACTTTTAGAAGCAAACACGGTACCCTCTCAGAGTGTTCACCTCATTTTAGAAAAGAAAACGAATAAGGAAATTTAAGGAAAAGTGCAAAAAAAATTTGACATTTTTGTCAGAAAAGAAAACGCTATAAATTATTCGTTAGTTGGATTTTTTAGTGATTTTTTCAATGAAGAAAATGTGGTGTAATTTCTGACATTGTGGGGTAATTTGGGACTTCATAAAAAATATACGAAAATTTAAAAACCCAATAGTTTTAACGGTAATTTTTGTTTGTTAGATGACAATGAACTAGATAAATAAAATAGAAAAAAAGTAACAGAAAGAAATAAAACAAAAAAATTAAATTAAATATGATAAACAGGGCCCGGAAGGTCATGCAAATGCATGTCTTTTCCCTTTAGTCTGAGAACAGGGTAAATAAAATTGCTTTGCGAATGAAAAATTTTTCGTTAAAATGACATCGATTTGTTAGAGTATATTTTTGCAAATTTTGTTTAAAATGCATATTTTTATTGCATATTTTTTTTATTTTGCTTTAAATGCATATTTTTATGGCATATTTTTACTTATTTTGCTTAAAATGCATATTTTTATTGAATTATTCTTAACTTCACGTAAAAAATAACTTTAACTGGGATGCAGATAAACAGTTTCTAGTGGTTATTTAAATGTGTATTTTTCAATATAAATAATTAAAATGTTGTGTTAATTGTGCAAAACGTCTGCATATATCACAAAATCTTTTTTAAATTTCAATTAAGTGAAACTGAAATAAATATTTTAAAAAACCGGCAGTTTTTGGAATTTAGAAAAACTGTAAATGCAGTTGGGTAAACAAGACCTTGAACCATCACTGAGCAATGTTTAAGGATTACCTCACTTTATCCGTAAAAGTTACAGAGGGTTAAAGTTGAAAAATCGATAAAAATGGCTTGAAATAATCCATAGTTTTTACCTTCTTTCGCTTTTTTTTTAAGTTTTCCTTATATTTCAATCTTTTCCGGCATAACACAAAGTCAGTACATATAAGAGATTATTTTAATGTTGGTTTGATAGATGCTTCATCGCTTGGTAAGAAGTTATAAGACGGTTAAGTTTTGAAACCAAAAATTAAGAGTTTTTAAATTTTCGAGGTTTTTTTATCAGGGATTTCGGCCCCCTCTATAAAATGAAAAAAGTTGAACTAGAGTTGGTAGCTGTTGTAATTCTTAACATTTTGGAATTAATCCCGTTAATGTGCCACGAAAAGTTAAGGAGCTTCAGCAGATCAAAGTTCTAAAGAAAAAACGTAATTTTTTTAAAATGCCAGTTTTTCACGAAGCACATTCGCGGTTTCATTCGAAATTTGGTGGACTCTTGCGTAAACCGAGTTTTTTGTGAGTTTACATAAAAAAATCACTGGCGGGTTTATAAAAAATAAATTGCAAAAATTTTATGGCATTTTTGAAAAATGTGCGAATTTTACAAATCCTTTTCTAATTTTTTTAGTAGCAATTAATGCATTTTGTTCAAATTTAATACATCAAAAGACGTGCCTTAACGCGTAGAACCGATTTGGTTTTTCATTTTTTACTTTACGTCATTATTAGCGGTAAGCGGGATGTATTTATCTAAACTTATTTTGATCTGGCACATCCAAGGCTTTGCACGAAATCGGATGAATTTTTTTTTAAATGAAAGCCCATTCGATGCCTTATTATAAATCAGAGGTGGTTTAAAAAATTTTGATGATTATTGATTTTTTGGACCATATTAAGTTTTCTTGTTATAAAAAAGCATCCCAGATTTTTTTTTTTTTTAATTACTGGTGTAATCAGACGATTGCCAGTAATTTGACCACACATATCCCAAATATGCTATAAAGAATTGGAAAAAATTTTTTCATCGCGAATAAATCGCGATTTTGGATAAACACATAATTTTTAGGAAAAAAAATCGCAGCTACTTTACATTTGTTAGGCTTTCAGTGTTGTTTAATAGAGTAATCCGTTATCTATTTTGTTTAAGGAGACTTAATCGTACCCATATGACGCCGTATGTTTCGAGATTCTTAGGTTGTCCATTTTCGAACTATGTTAAAGCAAGGACTTTACTTTATTTTTATAAGATTAATCATAATGATGACCTTGTATATTTGAATTCATTTTTTTCTTTTGGCCATTCTACACGAAATCGTCAAATTCAAATCCCTAGGTTAACCTCACTCTTAGAACGATCATTTCATGTGCGGGTAGCTCATATTTTTAATCACTTGCCTACAGAGCTCAAGTCCTTGGAATTACCATTCTACACTTTTAAACGCAAAGTTTTGATCTATGCTCAAGGTAATGAGTTATAATATTTTTGACATTTTAATGGAACGTGTGATTGTAATTATTCATTGGTTTACAGTGCCTTTATATTGTTTTTCTCTTCTTTCTTTTAACTTCTAATGTTTTTACTATTTTATAATACATATATGTTTATTTCTCTTTTTTTTTTTTTAATATTATATTGTTATTTATATTTTTGTTTTATATAATACAGTAGTCTTGTGTTGTAGTTATTTCTTAGCCATATATGGCCCTTTGGGCTCGGTTATTTAATTGAAGAATAATAAATAAAATAAAAATAAAAAAAAAAAAAAAAAAAAAAAAAAAAAAAAAAAGTCATAAGATATTTTGGCTTATCTGTCATATTTTATGTGACAATTAGTCTTTTTGTTTTAAAATAAAAATTCAGTTTTATTAATTATGGATAACTTAAAAGCGGTAAAACTTAATTTTTATCTGAATTAATAAAAATCTCTACTTATGAAATAAATAAACTTTTTTTTTTTAATTTAAGAACTGATCAGAAACAAAAATAATACTTATGCCCAGCGGCGTACCCAGGATTTTGTTTCGGGGGGGGCCCAATTTTTTTTTTTATTAAATTTTTTTTTTGTTTGAAAAGCATATAATTTTTTACATACCACAGCCTATATTTAATATTTTGTATCTGTTAAATAAGTTTTGAATGGGAAAGTTACCATTGACGTTATACCCAGTTATGATAGCAATTTTGAAGCAAAATGTTTATGTTTTGACATGTCTTTGTTATTTTAGTTATTTTATATCTACAAACAAGTTTTTTTTTTTTTTTGAAATATTAAACAAATTTATGTATCAATTAAATAATTTTATATTGATTTTTAAAGTGAGCTATCATATTAATTGAGATCCTTATATACTATTAACAAAACTCTTAAAAGTTAATTCGACGATTTTTTTTTCATAAAAGTGTTAATGATTTTGTCAGGTTCAACCTTTTCTCGATACACTGATGCAAGAGCTAGAGCACCAAGTCTAGTATTCACCCATAGAATTCCTTAAATATGTTTTCACTCTTTTTAGGGTGGAAAAACTTCTCTCCGCGGATGCAGTTGTAACAGGAATTACTATCAGTAAATGTAAAAACATGTAAACGTTTGGAAAAAGCTCCTTGTTGCAATCTTGAATAGAATCTAGCAGATTTGATGGTCTTTCTTTTTTATTTTCCAGTAGTGTTTCCATAGATCAATTTCATTTAATATAACATTAGTTTGATCTTTTAAATCAATTTTATTAAATTCTATAATGTTATTAAATTCTTTTTATGGGGCATTAACGACTTGACTTGGTACAATGTTATAAAATTTTTAACAACACTTTCATGCCCAGTAAATCTATCTTTCATACTTCTTTCTAAATAGGGAATAAACAACACTGCTCTACAGTAATCCTTTGGGTCAGCTGCTTGTAAATTTGATCGGTATTTCTGTGTTCCAACGCGTCTTGGTAGTTGTGGCTCAATACCATACGCCGCACAGTGAGACAGCCCTATAATAACCGCGGCAAAAAATGGTTTTTGGCGTGTCGTCCAATTTGGATGAAAGTATATTAACAGATATATGAGTAACAATTCCCTGAATTTTCAGCCTCATAACTTCATTACTTTTTGGTCTAGAGCAAGTCAAAGTTGAGGTATGCCAACGCGCTTGAAATATGTTAGTTCAATATGTAATACTCAAAAGCTTATTAATAAAAAAATACAAAATAAATAAACCTTTAAAGTATTTTTTTAATTAATTTAGTTGTTGTAGAATGAGTAGATGAAAAAATAAATTAAAAAAAAAATTGCTTAACAACAGAATTGTGGTGTAAAAATGGAACATTTTGCATTTTCAATGGACTAGCAAATATAGAGCAGCCCCTCGCCCTAGGTGCAGACTTATATCAAATGAAAGATTGAAGTCTCAGCTTTCATTTAAAGTAAAGGACATATAGCAAAAGTACTTTAAACATAAAAAACTACAAAAAATACGCAACGCGCACATTCTGTCGCTATACGTATGTTAGCATGCAATAGCATGTTTACAAATCATTCTCATTCACGGCAGCAAAATGGTATCTGAGGCTATATTGCCAATAGGTTTGTTTGCAATTTTTATTTTTGAAAGTATTTTTTTAAATTTTATTTAATATTAACTTTTTGCATGGGATTGTTACCGCTTTCAAAACGTGTTCTGATGATGGGAACCTAGAAAATTCCCGAAATAGATCTATCAACACATTCCTGAAAGGGTCAAATAATAAATTTGAAAACAAAAACTCTATAGATTATTTGTTAGGACAATATCCTAATGAAGAAATATAGAGTATATGGCCTCGAACTTGAATAATTTTCATTTTCATTGCACAATTAAAGGTCGAAAAAACATAATTTTTATTTTTAATAAAAATTATAACAAACTTGTGAAAAAAGGCAAAGTACCGCCTAGTTTACTTTCCCTGTTTTGTTAACTAACTTAACAAAATTAACTTTTTTCTTTGCTACAGGAATGTTATCCGAAGAAGCGCAAGAAGCAATGAATAAGGAGTATAGAGTATAGGGGGGGGGGGGGGGGCTTTGGCCCCCAGGGCCCCCCCCCTGGGTACGCCACTGCTTATGCCCCTAAAAAATAAATTATTAGTTCACAAATTTTAAGGACTTGCAGTATGTAAATGGATGCAAATAGAGACTTTCTGACTACTACGCTATTGTTACCCTAACACTCCTCTTTAATTCATCTTTTGACACACTTACCATATCTCTTAAATATATAATCGCTAAGAACCCATTGACAAGAATACCTAGCGGTGGTCGTTAAAGGGTTAATGATGTATCAAATAATAGAATAGATATGGCCTAGCATGTTTTAATAACGAATGCAAAAAAAAATTTAAAAAAACTAAAAAAAAAAATTTCAACAATTTTAAGACCGCCATATCTTTAAACCGCCATAACTTTTGACCCCCTCACGCGATTTAATTGACGCGAATGAATCTCTTATGCTAAAATAGCTCCCAATACTTATGCCAACTTTCATTGATGTGCCATAAAAAAAAATATTTTTTTTTTTACATAAAAATTTAACTCTTAGCCGGAACTCCTCATATATTTAAAATTTAATTTAAATTCACGTTTTCTTATTTAACTTCGAAACACTCAAAATATCAGTTCAGCTTTTAAAAAGATAAAAAATCAATACACAACAAAAGCATTTTTAAAAATGCACCGACCACAACCGCAGACTTTGAGCGGTCATATTATATGTTATGTTTTAAGGATTTTATACACATAGAGAAAAATTTAGCAATTTGCCAACTGAAATTCTGTTACTACGACTCAAATTCGATTATTACGAATTTCAGACGGTGGGCACAACTTAACATTAGTTTGGTTAATTCAATTAAATTTTAGTTGCAACACGCAAAATATTAAAAAATCAAATGTAAATATCGTTGTACTACCTAAGTTTAAAAGTTGTTACCATTAATATACACATTTCAATTCGGTTGGCACTTCATTTCTCTGCGTGTATACTTAGCATTTTAAGTTAACAAAGAGACTGGAATAAAACTTAATTTTTGTAGTTGTTTTTAAAAACATAAAAAAAAATTTAAGTGCATTTTTGTTAGTTTTTAGTGCATATTTTAACATTTTTCATGCATATTATAGGTGCCTAAAACATACTTCTTTAGTGCATGAAGTTTCTTTCCCTGAGGATAATCATATATAACATAAAAATACGCCTCCTTAAATATGGATAGCTCAAAGTGATAATAATTTATTAATAAACAAGACGCAATGGCGCTACGAAATAACCCCCAATGAAATAACACCCAAACGACAAAATGAAATAACCCCCAATGAAATAAATCCCAAAAAAAATTAAATAAGTCCCAACAAAAAAAAAATGAAATAATACCCAAAAGAAATGAAATATTCCCCAAAGGTGAAAATGAAATAACACCCAAAATTTGGGGGTTGTTTCGTAATGAAATAACTCCCAAAGGAAGAAATGAAATAACCCCAAATGAAATAAGCTCCAAAGAAATGAAATATGTCCCAAATTTTTTTTATTTTTTGTTTTCATATTTTTGATTCTTTTGTTACACTGTTTCAGTTTTTCTGCGTGGCGGCCTGCTGCCGATCTTAGGGGTTTTCTCCTAAATAGGACGCGGCAGGTGGCTTCGCTGAATACAGTTTTCCTGCGCGCGTCTCTTTATCTTCCCTAGTGTGACGAGCGCAGGGAAACTTTATTCAGCGAAGCCACCTGCCGCGTCCCATGGAGGAGAAAACCCCTAAGAGCGGCCGCAGGCCGCCACGCAGAAAAACTAACAAATATTAAAAAAATTTCACTTTTAGCAAAATGAAATATCCCCCAAAAAATATGAAATAACCCCCAAAATAATTGCATATGAAATAATCTCCAAAGAATTTAAATTTTGGGCTTTATTTCATTGGGGGTTGCTTCATAATGAAATAATCTCCAAACCGTAAGATGAAATAATCCCCAAAAAAAAATGAAAAAACCCCCAAACAATTTTACACAATTTTTTTGGGGGTTATTTAATTTTTGGCCGTTGGGGGTTATTTCGTACCGCCCGACGCAATAGTTAAAAATTCTGAAACTGCATTAGTATGGGCAAAATTGCAAAGTACCTAATTACCCCACGTCCCAAATTACCCCACCTTCTCCTATATATGTATATATTTGAAAAGACTAGGTAATTTTCTTTTAAATACAGTTTAAGAATTAAAAACGGGTTAAAAAATTACTGAATAACAAATTTCGGGGGTATAATTATATTGTAACTTATCAAACCAGTTTTGTACTATACTCAGGAAGACCTTCGCCTACACTAGGTCATTTGACAATTGAATTTTCTATGTAGCACAGTGTTATTATTGCTATAATCAACATCATTGTCATTCAATATATGTTGTAATAATCAGTTTACAAAAAGTGTTAAAATGTCACCTCAAAACTAACAAATTATAATATTTATACAACAACAATTATAGTTGTTTATATAAACGCGACATATAAATTTGTTTAAAAATATTTTTAAAAAATATTAGAAAAAAATACAAAATTTGAAAAAAAAAATATAACAAACAAAAAAAACTTAAACTCGCGTGACTGATAAGCTGCCTATCAGGTAAATGAACAAAAAAAAAAAAACTACCATGTATAATTAAAAATTAATTTTAATAATTTATTTAATGCCTTTGCTGGTTTTCAGACAACACAATACTAACAAAAATTTATTAAAATACATTTATTTTATATTATAGAATAGTTTGTTAATTAAAACAAATGGTGCAATTATTAAAGAGACAAAAATGTATTTCGGAAAAATACAACAAGAAATTAAAATTATAAAATAAATAAATATTATATTTCATATATTAAATAAATGAATTAGAATGCGTCTTTAGCCCTCTAATTGATAAAACTTTTCGACAAAACTTTGTAAAATCGTAGATTTTTGTTAAGAGAAAATTTTTGTTTTGATTTTGTTAAGGGGCATGGCAAAACAATAAAAGGTAAATGCATTAGGTAGAAACAGGGTTTCTTATTTGACTTTCTAGGGTTTTCTGTTTACTTTTTGTGTGAGTTTTTTAAATTCTGTTTTTGAACATTTTTCTAATAAGTCTACAGATATAGAAATAAACCAGTACAAATAGCCAAAAAAAAAAAAAAAACGACTAAAAATTAGTTAAAAATTACCTTGCAGCAAAAAAAACAGCCACAGATTCTTTTACTTAATATTAGTAATAGAAGAATAGCAAAAATAAATCTGTTGCAGTGCGCCCCGGTAGGCTAGTTGGTAGCGTGCTGGCTTATCGGTGCGGGGGTCGTGGGTTCGATTCCCACCAGAGGCACTGGTCTGTTTTCGCTACAACGCGCCGAAGGCCATAGTAGCTAGTGTTCGGTTAGGGTAATAGTATATAATTTGTAATTATATAATTATTAATTAATAAAATAAAAAATAAAAAAAAAAAAAAACTGTTGCATGTACAATAGGGTGGGGCGATTTGAACATCTTAATGGGCGCTTCGCGTTTCTAATTCTTGGGATTGTACTGAGCAAAAAAGTGCACTAGACCATACGTCTACGGTGAAAATCGAGCTTCCAGATTTTGACTTTTTAGCCGTATTTTGTGAAAGTAACAATGTATGGGATGGACATATCTCAGGAAGTATTAGGAGCTTATCCAAGATTATGGTATCAATCTCTTCTTTGAAAGATTCTCTAGCAGATTAATGCATCAATCATATTTGTGGGTGGGGTTTAAGGGGTGAATTTTTAATTTCAAAATAGGACTTTTTTTGCCGTATTTTGTGAAAGTAACAGTGTTTGGGATGGACATATCTCAGGAAGTAGCAGGAGCTTATCCAAGATTATGGTATCAATCTCGTCTTTGGAAGATTCTCTAGGAGATTAATGCATCAATCATATTTGTGGGTGGGGTTTAGGGGGTTAATTTTTAATTTCAAAATAGGGCTTTTTTGCCGTAAAGTCAAAATCTGGAAGCTCGATTTTCACCGTAAGCGTATGGTCTAGTGGACTTTTTTGTTCAGTACAATCCCATGAATCAGAACCGAGAAGCGCCCATTAAGATTTTTTCCTTCCATACTAATCGCCCCACCCTAATGTACAAGTATTTAGCTAAATTTTAGTTAATTAAAAGTAACAAAATAATCTTCTAAAATCATTAAAAACACTTACTAAATATTAGTAGACAAAACAATCATTAAAAAATGTGAAATTTTTTTAGTGTTTTTAATGTAAATAAAAGTCTTATTATGAAATCTACAATTTTTTAGCACACATTTCTGTTGACTTTAGCAAAAGTTTGCTATTTTGAGGCTACAAATATTTAGTAGACGTTTTTGCTAATTTTGCAGAGTAAAATGCTATTTTCAATAAACTAAAATTCACATTGAATGTAACTAAACTTTTGTAAAGTTAACAGATTTACTTTTCTGATCCTATTTAGCAAAAAAAATCTGCTAAATTTAGCCGTTTTTTCGGCAAGGTAATTTGAAACTAATTTTTAATAGCTTTTTCTGCTATTTTAACAGGTTTATTTTATGTGTGTACCAGGTTTACTCTCTTTAGATTTTTTTATTTAGTGATTGTTTTTATTTTATATTTCGATAAATTTCACGTTTGTATATATACTAAAAAAATTTTGTCGAAAAATTCGCACAAATAAAAAATGTACAGCCTTTTTCTCAAAACAACATATTGAAAATTAGGTGCCATCGCACACCTAGTACAAAAGTGACTCAACTCAAAATTTTGAATTTTTCAGAAATCGAAAAAAAAATATTTGCAACTTTATACAACAAATTGAAACATAAAGAAAGACATAACTGTTTTTTTAGCAACAGTTAACAACAACCAAATACACTGATATTTTTTTATAGATAAACAAGTATATTGTGCATAGTTTAAGCATATAAAACCGAAAAATTAAAATTTTGAGTTGAGTCACTTTTGTACTGGGTGTGCGATATAATCAAATTTTTGGAAATAATTTGGCCAATTATTACATTGGGGGCCGATTGCATTGAAATTTGGAAAAGACACAAGTGACTTAATTTCGAGTTAAAGTTTTAATGTTGCACCTCCCAGAACCCCGGGGCTGCAAAGTAGGGCACTTTTTGCATACAAATTTTTGAGTGCTCATAATTTTTTGGTTTTTCATCCGATTTTCGATTGTTTTTCAATAGATTAACATATATGTAGTCTGCTAGTGGGTCAACAAAAAATTGCTTTATATTGTGGTTTATCTCCTATAGTTCCAGAGATAATTCCATTTGAAAATGTGAAATTCCAAATTTGACCCGTCTCATGTCCAATTTTTTACGGACGAAATCGAGGCCAATTTTTTGTTTAACATATGAGTTTTTTAATCAAATAAATTCTTGATTAAGTCCAACAAAAAAATTATTGTTCCTCTCAAAAACTACATTCGCTTAAAGTAATAATTTAAATGCGATTTTTTTCACTTTTTACTGTCACGTCTACATTTATAGCGGGGATTGGAAGAGACTTATCCAATAAAATATATATATGCTGGAGTATCTAAAAGCGTTCCCGATACCTAATTGGAGGCGTGCACATTTTGAAACAGTTTGTTATAACACAGTGAAAAAAATGCACGGACTCAACAGTATAGGTTCGTAAAACCCTGTACTCGGTTTGGCCAGTTTGACTACCAATTTTTTTTATGGACCTCTAAAGATTTTGAAAATCAGTTCACCACTCAAAAAAAGGCGTCCTCAGTTTTTGGCCTACAGCTAATTCAGACTTGATGATATTGCTTAACTATATTTGACAATAATATAGTTAAGCAATTTTATAAACATTTTATGTGCATAAACATAATTTTTATTTTTAATAAAAATTATATCAAACTTGTATGTATAAAAGACAAAGTATGGTCTTGTTTTCTACTTCCGCTGTACATTTTATTTTTAAAAACAAATGTACAAATAAAAAGGAAAGAAACAACAGAGTGAATTGACTATTTACCAAAGGTAGACATGCACCCAAAAAACAAGTTTTCAATTTATTTTTTGATCAATGGGGATAATCTTTTTTACTTCGAGCTCATATAATATATATTAGTTCTCATGTAGTGAGTAAAATAGTTTATATGAATGTTTGATGTTTGGCATAGGATTGTTACCTCTTTCAAGACGTGTTCTGATGATTGGAACCCAGAAAATTTCCGAAATAGATCTATCAACACATTCCTGAAAGGATCAAAGAATAAATTTGAATACAAAAACTCTATAGATTATTTGTTAGGACAATATTCTACTAATGAAATATAGAGAATGGTCTCGAACTTGAATAATTTTTTATTGCACAATTAAAGGTCGAGAAAAGCATAATTTTTATTTTTAATTTTTATTTTCAATTGATTATATGAAACTTGTTTAACATTATACTTAAAAAAACGAAACTTTACCTTTTTACATAAGACAATAAAGTCCAAATTTCCAAAAAAAAAAGGATCTGGTTTGGCAAGCAATTTGTTCTTGTGTGGGAAAATCAAGTCCTTTCCTTACAACTGGTAAAATAAATGGTGAAATTTATAGAGAAGAATGCTTAAAAAAGTGGCAGTTACTATTTGTAAGATCTCATACTAAAAGACAGTTATTTTGGCCTGACATAGCCAGTTGTGATTATGGAGGAGCCACAATGGCATGTTATAACAATAACAAAATCGACTTTGTATTGTACAAAAAGAAAACAATCCACCAAATTGTATAGAACTAAGTACAATAGAAGAATATTGGTCAATTATAAAACGAACTTTAAAAAAAGACAGGAATGGCGGTGTCAACTGTAGAAGAGTTCAAATCTAAATGGATTTTGGCAGCCTTTCTGGGTGGATAAAAGTCTCATACAAAAACTAATGGGACGAATTCACAAAAATGTGCGATATTTTGCTTCCAAATCGACTACTATTTATTATTTTTTTGTATATTGGAGAGACCTATGAAATGAACCACGATATTTCTCAAAAATAAATCTCGGAGGCGGATCCTTAATGGTTAGCGACGCTGATTTGTTTCGAAGGTATGCTTGGTTTCTCATTTCCAAGCACCAAAATAAATTTCTCTTAGTACACTACAGTATTGGAATATAAATTGGTGCCATTTATGGAAAATAGCAACGAAGAAGAATTAATTTTCCAACACGACAAAGCCTTAGTTCATGTTAGTCGTCAGACGATGGTTATCATAAATATTTTTTTTTTTTTAATTTTATTAATTAATTATCATATAATTACAAATTATATACTATTACCCTAACCGAGCACTAGCTTTTATGGCCTTCGGCGAGTTATAGCGAAAACAGACCAGTGCCTCTGGTATGAATCGAACCCACGACCCCCGCACTGATATGCCAGCATGCCACCAACTAGCCTACCGGAGCGCACTCATAAAAAATATATAAGAGTAATGAAATGGCCCGCATGTTTTTCGGATCAAAACCAAATTGAGAACATTTGGGGAGTATTTACGCAGAAAACCGTCAATATGAAAGCGTTTTTCATCTAAACGAAGCAGTTATTGATGCGTGGAGATCTATTACGGAAGAACTTCGAATAAATCTGGTAGACAGTATGTGTGACCAAATTTTCGAATTGATTAAAAAAAGGAAGCCTCACGCATTATTAAAACTTTAAAATATTTTTCTTAAATTTTTAAAAAATTTAATATAAAGGGTCTGCCAAATAACTTCTTTTTTTTTTTTTAAATGCTATAAAAAAAACTACTGAATATTTTCTCAAATTTCTTTTTTTATTTGAAAGTACAATCCTTCCGGTTAATAATGGAAAATAATTTCATTCAAATGGCTGCCTCGGCTGGCCATGCAGTAGCCTACAAGATCGGTCCAATTTTTAAGCACATTATCGAATTATCGATTGTGTGCAGCTGTATTTCACCAATGGCTACACGAATATTGTCCTTTAAAGCGTCAATTGTCTCTGGCTTGTTGGCGTAACACTTATCTTTGACTGCACCCCACAAATAATAGTCCAACGGTGTCAAATCGCAGCTCCGAGGTGGCCAAACGACATCAGCTCTGCGGCTGATTTGAATTTTCGCTCACATTCTGCAACATGACAATGATTTTCAAAGTAATTTCGCAATATTTCCCAGCGTTGTTCAAGCGTATACACAACCATATTCGTTCAGCGGAAGGATAAAACTAATTATCTGTCAAATCAGACATGAGCTAAGTGTTACCATTCACGAAATAAGGACTAGTTGAAAAAAAACGTTAGATGGCGGACCCTTTATTAAGTTAAATGTATTTATAGTTAGTTATGCAACACTAATTGAGTTTGTGGTTCCTTTTTAAATAGTAAAATAAAAAATAAATGAATTGTTTTTTTGTTAAATATTATTAGTTTTCCATTGGTTTTACATTTATTTTATCTACTTTTTGTTTTACTTACGAAATTTAGTGAAACTTATGTGTAATTATAGTTTTGCAACGCAGTGTATATTTGTAATAATCATAATATGGTAATAAATGATGAAGACATTCTTTTTCGTGATCATACTATGATAGCTAGGATTATTATATAGTTATAGTGCTAATATTATGATTGCTACAAACATGTTAATATCATTATAAATGTATTGTGAAATTGTAATTTTAACAATATTTTAATGCGTACCTATGCATGTTTTCATTATTTTATTTTTCCTGACAAAATAAGATTTGTGCTGAAAAAGAGAAAGTTTAATTTTGATTTTTTAAATACTAAAATATAAAATGTATGTAAACATCGCAAAGCAACAAAATAATTATTTATGTAATTTCTTAATAACACAAATCTGATTCGTCAGCACAAAGAAATTTGAAAATTTGTTTATTTAAATGTGTAAATTATTAAATAAATAAATAAATTTATTTATACGTTTATACTATTTAAAAAAAAAAACATATATAACTTTTTAATTCAGCTTCAAGAGAATGCTGGGAGAATAATGTAGGAATCATATAAAATATCATACTATGATAATTTATAAGCATTTCCAAAGCCATAAAATTATAATATTGAGATCAATTCGGAACCATAATATGGTAATATAATTATCATATTACGATTAAGAAAAATATAAGAGTATGGTTGTCATAAATCCAAAAATGTAGGATGCTCTTCGAATATGGTTGTCACAACCATGTGTTTTATTTGCGTGTAGTAAACAGTAATTATTGATTATCTCTAAACAAACTACCGAACAAGTGTATAATTGCTATTCATTATTTCCGCTTCCAATTTTTTTTTTTTTTTTTTTACTGTTCATCACTTTTTCTACAAAATATTAATAATTATTTTACAGCAATTTAAACACTTTTTTTTTTTAAGCATATAGAAAATAGACAAAATACTTACAATAAAATATATTTTAAAAACTATATGTAAAAAATATAAAACTACAGAACTTATAGAAAACATTGACATTCGTGAGGAAAGCGTGCTAATGAAAATTAAAAAGACAAAGTAAAAAATCAAAATAAATAATACGAGTATTCAAGTTCAAAGTTTTGTTTGTTTTAAGTGAATTTTTTTTATATTTTCTTTTAAATAGTAAAAAAATAAAGAAAACGCATAAATATAATTTTAAATCAATCAGACAAAAGAATATTTAAATATAAATAAAACAAGAAAACGCAAACGAAATCGGTGTATAAAATATTTTGGCAGACAAAAACAGTCCGAATGATTAAATTATAATTTATACTTATTATTTCTTGGTGAAAAGCCAAGAAAATTTAAAGAAAAAAAAAATTAACAAAAACAGTGTAATAACAAGAAAGTGTAACAATAAATAAATATATTTAAAATCAAAAAGAAATTTAAAAAAAAAAAAAAAAAAACAATAAATTAATAAAAAAAATATTGTCACCAATATATGAGATATTACAAAAATGTTCAACACTTGAGGTAAAAAGTTTTCCAAATTTTTTTAATATGACATGAATAACCTTTGTGTATGTGTCAGCTAGCAGACGTTTAATCATGCTAAATAGATTAATCGTTTATGTTGCAGGGCGCACTATAACACACATTAAGGGAAGGCGGCCAAACGTCCATTTTTCACTAGCTTAGATTTTGAAACTATAAACCTCAATAGGCAAAACATACAAATGTCTGCATCATCTATTTCACTGCGAACAGGGTGATTCAAAATATATATTTTCAGTTTTAGGTGAAATTATAGATTTTTTTTTATAAATTCTAAAACTTTAAGGCATCATATTTTCTTTATTTCCAAACGGATTTGAATCCGGTCAATTTTTGTTGAATTAAGTATATGGTTTATTTTTTATTAACGCAATTTAAAAAAAGGTTGGATATTACTCACAAGGGAGCTATCCCGACCCGAACTCGGTGATTTAAATGAACTTCGGATAAAGATGTAAAGGAGCAAAAAAAAAATAGACATGTATTTTTTTTAAGCTGCCCAATCTCACGGTTAAGTGTTAAAAAGTACTTTAATTTTCGAAAACTGAATTTCCTTGTACACAGGGTTAAAGTAATCAAGAAAACAAACACTTTGATGCTCATATTGCCCATATAGTAGACACAGAGTTGCCACATTTTTGAATTATTTGAAATATAGGGAAAAGGGCACTTCGGGGAAAGTTGCATAAAAACGGAACGTTTTCGAAAAAAGAAAAAGCTCAGACACCCCCTCGACTAAATTAAATACATCTATGCATTATTTTTAGCTTAAGAGAACTAAAAATCCGTAATAGAAGAGAGTCTTAAATTAAACTTTAAACTCGTTTTCTGCAAAATTTTGTTTTTTGAGTTATGCCAGTCTTGCAGTAAATGAGAGATATGTGGTTAATTTTTACAACAATTGTTAGTATAATTTTTTTAACAGTACAAACAAATGACAACTGTTAGTTGAATTTAATGAAATGTTAGTCGTCCTTTCTTCAAGTGAAATTTTATTTGTTTTTGACTACAATTGCTGTCGTCTTTACCTACATAATATACTTAGTATGTAATTTTAAATGATTGTTCATATAAAAAAGGGTGTTTTTAAAGGAATTTCTGCAACTTTGAAATCTTTTTAATTGGGCGCGAATTACCGGGATCTCGGTAGATTAAAAAATTAATCCCGCTTTCCCGGCATATGATAAATTCCGGGAAAAGAAAAAAACACTCCTTAGAAGTGTCCTAAATTTGTAATTATAATTGATGATGTAACTGATGATGATGGTGATATGGCTTATGTTTCACCTTCTTAATTTGCATGAATTTTAACATGTCGTTTTTTTTTTTTTTTGTTATAATATTTTATCTTTGCTAGTTAAATGATTAGTAATCAGTATTTTTATAATATTTCAAATTTTAATAAATATATTTGCAATTTAGATTGTTCCTTTTTTAATATTATATGTGTAAACATAAGAAGCATTTCATCTTTAACTAAATTTAATAAATTTAAATCTGTAATAGCAAGTCTTTCGAAACTACCCGATGTAATTGCAGTTCAAGAGACTTGGTTTAACGATAAATTAACTCAACTTTATTCTATTCCCGGATTTTCAAGCGTTCATTGTTGTAGAAGTGATGGGTATGGTGGTACGTCTTTATATGTAAGCGACAAATTACATTTTACTGTTGAAAATTGCATAAGCCGAAATTTTGTTAATATTATTTCTGTTTCAATAGACAGTTTTCGTCTAAATGGCAAACCTTTGAAGTTATTATCTGTTTATCGCTCCCAAAAATGCCAAATCAATGATTTTTTAATAGTTATTGAAAGTGTTATGGACTCTTTTACGCAAACTCCAATAATTGTGGTAGGAGATACAAATATTGATGCACTGCAAAATTCTCAATTTGTGGATTTGTCCAACTTGTTCTTAAATTATGATTGTCATAATTGTCATACCATGGTTACAAGGCCGAGTAGCAAAACCTGTATTGATCAGGTGTTTAGCAATACTTTTGAGAACATTTTTGTTGATTCTGTTGAGTGTTCGCTGACAGATCATAATATGATATGTTGCAAATTAAAAAGTAATTTTGTTACGAATAGATGCACTGAATTTAATAAATCGCGTTGTGACTATGGTAAAGTTTCTAGACTGTTGCAAGATGGCTTATTTGAAATTGATGAAGCTGAAAACGTGTCTGAAGTAACTGAACATTTTATATGCTCCATAAATAATGCTATTGAACATTCGACGACCACTTCTAAATACAAAAGTCAGTTGAGGTTTGAAATAACGCCATGGATAAATAAAAATCTCCAAGCTTTAATACAGTTTAAACGGAAAATATTGTCCAGAAGGCGAAAATCGAAAAATGATAAGTATGACAATCTGCTAAGGAAATTGGGAAGTCATAAAATTAGCTTGCAAATCGTCACGAGATAATTACTATTATGATAATTTGAGCAAAATTGATGGTGATCCAAAAAGGTGTTGGAGTTTTATAAATAATGTGCTTGGGAGAACGTCAAAAAAGCATTTTAACATTACTACATCAGATGGTATGCCCGTATTTGATGACCAAAGTAAAGCGAACATTTTAAACCAGTATTTTGTTCATTCTGTGATTAATTTAAAGAGGCAAATTGAAGTATTTCCAGGAGATAATTGTAATTTGTTAAGAACATTATCACAATCTTCGGAAAATTTGAGACTGCAACCGATTTCAATGGATGACATAAATACAATTATTAATAATTTAAGTTTTAAAAAATCAACTGGTTTTGATAATATTGCTCCGGAATTACTATACAACTGCAAGGATGTTATTGCTCCAATCTTGAGAACTATTTTCAATCACATAGTAAGATCGTCAATATACCCTGACTGTTTGAAAATCAGTAAAATTGTCCCAATACCTAAAGTTTTAAATGCTTCTGCTGCAAATGAGTTTCGACCGATTGCATTGCTTTCTACCATCGATAAAATTTTTGAAAAGTTGATTCATGAAAGGCTGCTTACATATTTTGATAATAATAAATTTATTTATGAACATCAGTTTGGATTTAAAAAAGGCTGTGGTACAGATGAGGCAGTTGCGAACGTCGTAAATTTTATATGTAGTGGTTTGGATAGTGGTGCAAGTGGTGTGGCAGGTCTGTTTCTAGACTTTACAAAGGCTTTTGATCTGGTTGATCATGAAATAATGATACAGAAGTTATCATATTACGGTGTTTTGGGAAAAGAACTAAATATGTTCGAAAATTACTTTAAGAATAGAAAGCAGTTTGTTCAAATTAATGATGCCAAAAGCGATATGCTAAATGTTGATTGTGGGGTCCCTCAAGGTAGCTGCTTGGGGCCATTGCTGTTTTCAATTTATTTAAATGACATTTGTAACTTATGTCTTACTGGCAAATTATATATGTTTGCAGATGATGTTTGTCTGTTTTATCCCTACAAATTTGATTTGACATTGAAAACATACATGGAACGAGATGTTGCCTTAATTTTTGAGTATGCTAGATTGAATAAATTAGTACTAAATGCAAACAAAACAAAATTGATCAGATTCAGACCCTATTCAAATGCTCAAAATAGTGATTTCAATATTTTTGTAGATGGGAGCAGAATTTTTGAAAGCCATCATGTAAAATATTTGGGAATAACTTTACAGAGTAACCTCTCGTGGAATTTGCATATTGCGGAAGTTAAAACCAAGATAGCTCCAGCTGTTGGTATTTTGTTCAAAATTAAAAATAAATTGAACATAAGAACTAAGCTTTTGATATATCAGGCTCTAATACAAAGCCACCTAAACTACATGGCGATAATATACGGATATAAAACCACTACTGCTTTGAAGTCGCTGCAAAGTATGCAAAATAAAGGTTTGAAAACTATTCACAATTTACCAATAACTTATTCAACAATATCTCTTTATCGCGACGTTTGTAAACCTATAATGCCCATTCGAGGATTATATTATTATCAACTTTTAATGTACATGTTTAAAACTTTAAATAATATTGGATATCACACGATCAACTTTATGCAAAATCAATCGACATTTAATACAAGAAATCAGCAAAATCTCCGTATACCTAGATGCAGATTGGAAACAACAAAACAGCGTATTGAATACATTGGTGGTTTCGAATATAATAACTTGCCTTTACAGTTAAAAACAGTGAACAGAATTTCAAGTTTTAAGATTGGACTTAAAGAACATGTGTTTGAAAATCTTGAAGTGCTTCTCTTGTAAATAAATATACTTAAAATATGTAAATATACTTTTTTCCCCTTTAAATATAATATACTTAAGTCATAGATGTACACGTTATTTGCCAACTTGCCTCTTTAATGCCTTTAAGGCGCTGAGGCCAAACTAATTTTGAATTACAATTGTACATGAAATGTAAATAAACAATTTTAAAAAAAAAAAAAAAAAAAAAAAAAAAGAAGAAAATTTATTCCAGAAAAGTTAATAATTTTAAACAGGACAGAAGTGTTAAGTTTTAATATAGTACGCCCAGATTGGAAAATTTTTAGAGGTCTTCTATTTTTATAATTGATTAACTGCGGACTACATTGGCTACAAAAAAATTGTATGCATAGTATGTCATGAAATTTAATAAAATAAATATTTCACCTGACAGACACCATAATTGCTATTTAAATAATTAAATAATTGTCATCATAGGTGGTGTTAACAATTGTAATTACAACAGCGAAAATATAACAAATATACCATGTACAGTTGAACCTCGATTATCCGGGTCTCTATTAACCGGGAGATCTGTTAACCGGCATGCTGGATATTTAAATTATACCTCTATTAACCATTGGCGACCACAGGCAATTATACTTTCCGAATCGTTTTTGGCACTTGTAATTGTGCTGGTAAAAGATAGACTAAATATGTATAAAGGTAATTTGAAAGGGAGGGTTGGGACAATAATAATGTGGAAGCCCATAAATCTTTATCTGGCCTCATTTATCTGTCAGATGTACTTAAAGTTGGAACAAAATTATTCTTTATTGAAGGGCAAAAGTAAAAATGTTTGACAATCGTAATGATGGTCAGGGAGGGGGCAAGGGCGCAAATTTTATTTACATAACTAGTTTTAGGTCAGATATCACGAAAATGGTAAGAATCTCAAAATTGCTTCGTCAGAAAATGTATGGTCCTCAAAGGGTTAATCGTTTTTTACCTCTATAGCCCGTGCTTTTATTTTTCCCTCTGTTAACAGTGCTTTATCTCTATTATCCGTGCAGCACGTACATGTGTTTCCTTGTTGGTTCTAAAGTGTGATTTTTTAGGAACTTTCTTTTTGGCAACACTGTTTTTCTCAACACTATTTTTGGCAACACTGTTTTTGGCAACTCATTTTTTTCGTGTAACATGTTACTGTTAAACATGTTCAGTTTGGTCAATAATTTAGACAAGAATCGACTTACAAACGAACAACGCCATCAGATTATTGAATTTTATAATCAAAATTCATGCACGGTTAAGAAAGTGAATCGTGCACTTCTTCCAATTTATCGTCAGTTTGGGCTACCTTCTGAGGCAGTTATTCGGAATGTTGTGACTAACACCAACACACATACGTAGAGTGCGGACAGAGGAAAATATCGCAGCTGTATCCGCCAGTGTTGTTGATGACCTTGAGTTATCGATTCGACGCCGTTCGCAGCAATTGGGCCTATGTTACTCCACTACGTGGAATATTTTGAGGAAGGATTTGGGTGTAAAATTTTTAAAAATACAGTTGGTGCAAGAATTAAAGCCACACGACCTACCACAACTTTTACATGAAATCATCTTTAAACATTGAATTATATAGATCGTTCTATCGACTCAAATAAAGATTTCATACATATCTCTTAATTTTATGTGTTTTTTTTTTTTTTTTTAATCTAAAGGGTGACGTTCATACAAAGAATTCAAATTCGGTTAAAATAAATAGTCTCTATTAACCGTGTTTTATTTTCCGTGCCGATTTCAGTCCCGTGCAACACAGATAATCGATGTTCAACTGTATTTGATAATAAATTTAATATAATAATTTTTCTTTAATATTTTTTTTTCTTTTTTTTTTTTAGTGCCATCAACAAATATTCCTACATGCGAATTGTAAATTAAAATCATTCGCACTTTTAATATTGTGTAATCAATTTTTTTAATTTGTGAAAAAGAAAATAAAAAAAGTGTTAAATTCTGTTTAAAAGTAATACCCCTTAATAACAATTTCACTATATCAACATTATTTATTGCAAATTTGTTTGGCTTAAGTTCCACTTTTAATGTTCTGCTCGAGTGCCTTTATTTAGCTGATACCAACAAAAAAAAGTAAGTGTTATATTATTTTTTAAAAATATGTATACGTATTTTTTTGTTTTTTTTTTGCAAAATTAAAAGTGTTAAAATGTTTTAATTTAAATTTAAGTTCAGTTTGTTTAATAGTGTAAATATTTACATAAGTTTTTCCCCATTTTTTAGTATGATTAGCAACTAAAGGTGCTGTTTTTAAATATTCTAAAATATACCTATTGTTTATTTAGTAGGGATTTTATTCGATAGAAAATTATTCGATTAATCAAACAAAATGGAATTTCAAAATCTTGATTATCGACTAACAAAAAAAAAAAAATTACTTGGAAATTATTTTTTCCCGAAAATCGTCGTTCAAACCGCCGTCTTTCTAAAAGTGTTTTTGTTTTGAAATTAAAAAAAAAAATAAAGAACTAGTTGATAAGAATGATCATGCCAGGCAAAAATTGACAGACTAAAAACAAATGATATGTTTTACCAAAACACATTTTGACGAAATTACTCGTTTCCTCTTTGAATTGTGAGTACATCTGCTATAGAGAATTTCAAAAATTAATAAGCTTTTTTTCTAATTGGAGGCCATACAAGGACAAAAAACACGAATTTGCAGCGTTTTGCGTCAAGCGCTGTCCAAATTTACACAACATCAACAAAAAATTTTTTTATGAATTTTCAAACCGTCCTTGTCACAAAATCCGCTTCACTTGCGCTAGAATATCAAAAATCTGAAGTGTTTATAGCAGATATGAAAGTTTAAGAGCATCACGTTATGATTGCAATGCCTGACAATCATAATTTGATCGTAACAATCATATTATGATTCGAAATGTCGATAAAATCGTCATCGGTAATCAGCCAGAATCATATATATGATAATTAGAATCATAAAATGATTCGTGTCCGCAGTCATATTCAATCATAATTTTTGTGTGTATGCTAAATTTTAGTTTTTTTTAATACTTTTTTGGAATAACTTCAAAACTGCTTTATTGGTCGTCGTGCTGAACAACCAAAAAAGCAGTTAACCATTAAATCGGCCTAAGCATTTTAGCAATAGAAGTTCGTGTAAGTGTGAAACGCAAAATTAAGCGAAAACACAACTTAACTTCAATATATATATTAGAGCGACTCACCAAAAAAAGTGCACGATGTACCCTCCTAAAAATGAACCTTGGACTTTTTTAATTTGACATTTAAAATATTTCGGCTCCAGCTTTGACCTCTCGTGAGCTGGACCATTTTGGAAATGGGTCTATTTTTGCATGTTTTGTTAATTTGAGAATCTGTTTCCTTACCAACATATACAATATGGGTATCATAAGAAAGGTTTTTTTTTCGCAAATTAAAAAAAGAATATGCCGCCAAAAAGTCATGGATCATTTTTTCTTTTCTTTAGTCCTATTTTCATCCATCATCTAGAAACTAAATCCGCTATCATATTACAGTTACCACAAAATTGCATTTATATATATTCCAGAGCACCGTGTAAAATGCATCTAATTTGCAAAAATCTAAATTATTTACATACAAAGATGATGTACTTCGCAAAAGAAAAAATTTGATACCCATACTGTCGTATTTAAATCGAAGAGTTACCACCCCATTGCATTTTTGTCAAAACGCGAACTAGCATGAATTTCATGAAAAGCTGAGACCCGTATTTAATTAAATTAACTAAAGATTATGTCAATTTGGCATTTTTATGATCGTCCTTGGAGAAATTATATATACAGTTGGACCTTTCTTATGATACTAATATTGTATATGTTGGTAAGGAAACAGATTCTTAAATTAACAAAACATGCAATAATGGACCCTCTTTCAAAATGGTCCAGCTCACGAGAGGTCAAAGCTAGAGCCGAAATATTTTAGATGTCATCATAAAAAATACCAAAGTTCATTTTGAGGGGGGTACACCTTGCACGAATTTCGCTTCCATACAACTTGAGTCGCTCTAATATATATATGCGAGTATATCAAAGTTGGCAGGCGAAACGAATAAATGAATTGACATTAGAATTGGTATAGATTTTTTTTTTGTATGTTTGTATGGTATTGGTACCGAAATGACAATACCAGTACATTCCGGTATTATTGGAAAACTGTATTTCGCACAAATTTACACGCACATTCACGCCTTAATACGAAACAAGTGTTTGCCAAAATACATATTAAAGAAATTTATTCCATTCCAATAGTTCTTTTTTATTTTCCACTCGTTTTGGCACAAAAAAAAAGTGTTTTGCAATCAATAGAGTTGGGCATTCTAGTTCATAATTCATTGCGTTCACTTGCATTTATTGAACTAGCTTTATTTTTTTTGTTTGTTCGACAATTTTTTTTAAATATTCATACACTTATTGAAATAAACCTGTAAAAACAGCAGAAATATCTACTAAAAAATAGCTAAAAATGACCTTGCAGAAAAAACTGCTAAATTTAGCAGATTTTGCCAACTTTTGCAGTACAAAAAAAAAATTTTAAAATTTCACAAATTTTAATAATTTTTTTGTCTACTAACATTGAGTAAATATTTTTGCTGATTTATTTTGCTACTTTCCATTAACTAAAGTTTGGCTATATAACTAAATATTTGTAAATTCAACAGATTTATTTTTGCTATTCTTTTATTAATATTATTTGGTAAAAAAAAATCTGCTAATTTTTACAGTTCTTTCAGCCAGGTCTTTTTTTACAGGTATATTTCTATACGCGTATTGGTATATTGGTCAATTGTTTGTTTAACAGATCTGCAATAAGCTAAAATCCGAATGAAAGGTTAAAATTTAACTAAATAGTCCATTTTTAACCGTTGATTCATGATTTTCTCTGATATTATGCAGATTTGTTAAACATACTAATGACAAATATAACAATACGAATAATTGAAAAAAACAATTGCAGTCTTAAAAATTACTATTTTCCCCCCTCAATGTTTTAATTGTTTAAAGTTTTTCAAAATACATATTTCATAGTACTAAATAAGATTTTGCAGTGTTGTGGCGCTAAATGCATTCAAAAATTGCATTAGCAGTTAAGATGCATTTTTAAAAACAAAACGGTTATTTTTTGATTTCATATCACAAATCAGACAACTGCAACTTTCAGCAACTTTTTGCATTTTTAAAATATGCCATCTATATAACAAACTATGGTTCTTCAAAATTTACAACTTTTAGCATTTTTTAACGTTTTTGAAAAACGTAAATAAAATCGTATTGCTTCGTAGAGTCATCCTGTTCAGAATACAAAAAAAAACCGTGTGACATCAGGTCAAGAAACACTAATTTTTTAGTGCTGTTTCCTGGAATCAGTGATTCACTTTTTTTTTTTTGTAGAAGGCATTTGAGCAATTCCATTTAATATCACCGTGAAATTAATCGATGTTTTCCGATTTAGATAAAATTTTGTGAGTGTATGCGGTAGTGAACGCAAGTATTAAAAAAAAAATTTACACATATTTTAAAAATAAAAATTTTGGAAAAAAAACTTTAAAATCAAGTTTTGGAAAAAATCCATTTTTTAAAAATTTCAGAGTGGAAAGCTCCTTACTTAGTATGTACACCAGAAAATGTGTAAAATTTTTTTTTAATTATTTTTTTAATATTCCAAAACCTAGCCGTTCCTATGCAAAAATAAATTTGTCGATATTTTTTACACATCAAAAGTTATGACCTTTTAAGTAACGTTCCTACCTCACAATTTGAAGCTATAGGGTTGCCAGAGTTTTCCAAAAAAAAAAAAAAAAATTTTTTAATACTTGCGCTCACTACCGCATACACTCACAAAATTTTATCAAAATCGGAAAACTTCGATTAACTTGACGGTGATATTAAATGGAATTTCTCATTTGATAAATGTATTTTACGCTATTTTAACAATTAGTTTTAGAAAATTTCATCGCGGTATCTTCAAGATTAAAGTGTATTTCAAATATTTATCTTTTTTTTTTTAATCATTAAAAAGCGTCAATCGTGTAATAAAAGGCTTCAAAAACCACCAAAACAGTAACTTTAATCGAGGTTTTGTCATAATTTGTATGTGGATGCCGGATTCGAAATCAGGAAAATAAAGATTATATAATTCATATATCAAACCAAGGAAGCTTGTCGAGATGTGTAATTTGATCAAATTAATTTTATTGCCTTTCTTATAAAATTTTCGTGATTTAACAAATTGAATTTTTTTATTTAATAAACAAAAATTTGTCAAAACGACAATGAAATTTTTTGGTTTTATAAAAACTGCCATCAATTTCAATAAAAAAATTTTTGTTTTGACAATTAATTTCATCAAAAGTTAGATTAGATTAGATCAGAAGGCACTATGCACCGCGACCAATGTAGGTCTTTTATGCTGCCTAAAGTTACCTACAGATTCAAGCTACCTATAAAGCCAATTATCCTATTAGGCAAAATGTTTGCGTGTGTGTCGGAAGGCGAAATGAAGCGATCACCTAGAAACCTAAGTCTCCTATCACAAAGCCTGGGACATTCGCAGAGAACATGCTCCGAGGTCTCAGACACCATCTCACAAAACCTGCACATATCCGTGTCCGATTGACCCTTCCTGTGCAGATGGTATCTGAGACTACAGTGACCAGTTAAGTACGACGCCAGGGTCCTCAAACCTCCCCCCCCCTTTCAAGCGACAAGAGTCGCCTCGACCCCCTACTGGAAAAAGAGATGAATCTCTTAGCCTGGCGCTGACCAGGAGAGTTTTCCCAATAACCAGAGAATTCAGACTCAAAAGTTAACAAAAATGTTACGTTGACTTCACTTCCGACTTTTGTTTCATTGTAGCAATTTGTAGGGAAAATTTAGAGGTACCTTCGTATTTTAACTAGATTAAGTTCTCAGTCTAAACTCCCTATTACAAATGGAAGCACAGACTGATACATACCCCCATCGCAGAAGTTGAGGGTATAAAACATTAATTTAATTAAAAGTTTCATTGTCTTAAATATTAGAAACTTCTTTATGTGTAATATTAAAGCTAACAGTAAATTAAATTTCGAATTAAAAAAAAAAATGTCAGAACTTGAGCAAGACTTATCTTGTTTTTTTTTTATCAATATTCTAAGTACATATCATTATTTTTTCCATTCCGCTGAGCATGGATGACAAGAAATGCATTTCTTAAGAAAAAAATGTGCTAGAATTTATTAACATGAAGTTGATACAAAAAAAAAAAAAAAAAAAAACTCATTTAGCTTAATGGAAAATTGTCAGATAACATTCTTGTTTGCCATGCTGACGGTTTTATTGTAAAGTTAGAAAAATAAAGAAGAAAATGTTTCGTGCTTATGAAAATCATGATGACAATTACTATTTTGTATGGTATAATTATAAAATAGAGAGCTAATTCACAAAGTTGTTGTATTTGTAGTACACTATATGCAGTAAAGGAACGCGAAGTTGTCACACCTTTGAGAATTACACGGTCACTGTGGCTTTTAAAATGATCAGAATATGTGCATTTTTTTTCCTGGAACAGTTACATTTTTATTAGAAGCACAAATTATGTTTAGTAAATTTTGTATATTATTACTCTATATGCAACTTAACCCTCAAACCGGCCAATGTATTTTTACAATGAAATTTATACCACGTGATTGTCACGAAAAATAAAAAATATGTCTTCTATCAAATTTGTTTGTTGCCTACACTCATAAAAAAAGTTTGTAAAGTCAGCAAAAAATTTTGCTGAGTCAGCAAAATTTTAGTCAGGAGGATGCTAGCAAAAAAGTTGCTAATGTCAGCAAAATCTTTTGCTGAAAATCAGCGAGCTGATTTTTAGCAACAAAATTTGTAGATTCAGCAAAAGTTTTGCTAACACTTAGTAGATTAGAAATAAAAAAGCAAATTAATAAATTTTTTGCTGAATTTTAGTAGACTGAAAAAAACGCAAAAAATTTGTAGAAAAATTGTAATTTAGTTAATTTATTTGCTGAAAATCATAAAACATATTTTTGTGATTCTTTTAAAAATAATTTACTATAATAACGAAATATAACAATTTTAATTTTCCCACATTGACGACATGAATTAATTTATATCTGAAAATATATAGAAATAAATATATATAACATAACAAAAATTTTCTTTCAACTACTTACATCAATGGTTGTCTTAATGATGCTATGACGAAACTGCCGAAGATAATTCTAGAAACGAAACGAAAAAATAAAAAAAAACAAACGAAACGAAAAAAACAACCCTTTTTTTGCAATAAGAAAAAGAAACCATACAAATCTACCTAAGATGTGTGTTTTTGTCTTTCTCTTTACTCTGTCTACATGTCTGTATATGTTTTTTCATGGTTGATTTTTTTACTTGTCTTGTTAGAGTTGTACTTTTTAATATCATTTTCCTCTTCTCTACTACATCTTGACATGCCGCGACATCTGCTTATCAGCACAATTTTTTTTAGCAAAATTAATTAGTAAAACATTAGTATATTAGTAAAGCATTAGTATAAAACAGTTAAGTGCTGAATAAGTATAACAAAAATTTTAGCTGAAAACACGATTTTAGCAAAAATATTTGCTAAAAAATAGTATACCTGATTTACAAGACGTTTTGCTAACTTTTCTACTAACTTATTTTTTTGAGTGTACTGTAGGCGATATTGGCCACTCTACGTTTTGACTGAATCCTTTTTCATCTTGTTCTTTTACATATGAATTTCATGACAGTTAAAAGTTTAACTTGACAGCTAAAAGATTAATTTTGTCAGCTTAAAATACCAAGGTGGTACCGATAGTGATTCGGCATACGAGTAATAAGGAAAACGTCAGCGTTAACAAACATTTTTGAAGACAGTGACCATTTTTTTTTCGGCAGTGTTTTAACGTTAATTATCTGACTTGGTATACATGTTTTTTAGCGTTGCCAACTGAAATTATATGAAAACACAGAGTTGCAGATAATAAGTAGTATGAATATAGAGTTGTTTAGAAATAGTAAGCAGAGGATAAGTTCGATTAATTGATAATCAAAAGGATTAAAAAATGGTTTAGTCGACTTGTTTAGTGATTGATTAGCCAATTAATGCCATTTTTAGTACATTAACTTTTCTATATAAATTTCCTATAAGAATAGAATTTTAACTGAATATCAATTAAAAATATAAACGAATGTTCCCTATTGTAACCTGTTCCCTAAAAAGGGCCTTTGGTTTTTTTTCCTGTTGTTTCATGAATATGTCAAAACTTTCCATTGTCATCGAATTAAAGTTCTGCTATTACAATTTTAACACTTCTGTCCTGTTCAAAATTATTCCCCATCCATGATGTTTGTTGGGTCAAATTGAGCCAATTTTAAAATGATTAAATATCATACCACAACTGTATTGCAATTAATTCTTTCTATTTTAAATACAATTCTAGGACCCTTTTAAGTGATAATATTGAAAAATAGTAACATAAACAAAACATATCGCACTTGTTCAACAAAAGTGTCATAACTCAAAGTTTTTTAAAATCCATTTTTTACAAGAAAACTAAATACAGTGGTCATCTCTACCCACTGTAAAAATCGTAGATCGGTCTCTGTACTATTTAGCAACAAAAACAAAAAAAAAAAAAAACAGTTATGCCAGTTATGTTTTTAGAATAACTTCTTCGAATCAGCTCAAGAGTTTTATTTCCATTTGTACTCAGATATTTAAGCAATTCAGACTGAAAAAAGTAAATGTAATATTTTGATTTGTGTCTTTTCATATCCTTAACATATTTTACTAATTGCAGCTTACATTTTCCGTTAAAAAGGATCACAATTTAAATTTTAAAAAATCAAGAGGAATAAACTTGTTATATTTCCACAATCACTTTAAAAATCAATAAAAAGTTAAGGTAATTATAAAAAAAATTAAATAAATGGTTTTTTTCAAAAAAAAAACTTTTTGCGATAAACAAAACACAATATTAGATATTATTCTCAAAATATTAATTTAGAATTCGGACTAACATGGCAACCCTGGTAACCATTTCATTACAGACCATTTTGTTAAGGCAAAATCGTGTGCCATCGTAGCACCTTGGGTATTCATTTGAGAAAAAAAAATTTAATTTTGTTTTACACAAAAATACATTCCTGCCTATTGGGTATTTAAATACCCAAAAAGGAGCCATCTTAAAAAAATTATAGCTAAAACCAGGTAAGAGTTGCATCAAATTAATTTTTACAGGTAGGTGGAGAAAGGATTAAAATACTTTAGGAAAATGTTGGTGTAAAATTGGGGGTTGGTAATTATCTGTTCAATTGTCTGCAAATTTACATATTCTGAAAAATTGAAAGAAAGAATTGAAATTGCCTCTGAAAAATTGGAGAAGCGACACATCGGAAAACTTTATTGTTGGCTAATAGTGTTAGGTATTCTTTAAAGTGCTAAAAATTTGTAGCTGGGTAGCACCACTCACTTGGGCTACAGGTATGATTTCATGACATGCCCATTAAAATACGTATTTTACAGTTTTATGAAGTACCCTTGCTTGAAATATCGATTATTTTCAAGTAAAAATGAAGAGTTTTACATGAAAGAGCATAACAAAATAATTTAATTAAAAAACCACAGAGGAATTATTTTATATCAGTTGTTAATTCATAAGTCCCAAGTATGGGAAATCGAAAAGAAAATTATATCAAATAACTTCCAAAACCTTAAGTAAAGAATGTGTGAAATTTCATCGATATTGGACAATGGAATCGGGGGTCAGGCATTAATGGGTTAACGTAGCCGGATTTTTAAATTTTTGATTTGCATTAAATTGGTACGAGGGTAAACTCAAAAATTTAAAAACCACCCAAAAAAATCGTGGTTTCTTACTTTTTAACAAAAATACTAGGCAAAATTTTAAAAATGTCTCTAAGTTAAGGACTTCATTTTTTTTGTCCTCTACAAAACAAAAAAAAAAACTGATTGAAAAGTGGTCCACCCGTTAAGGCTGCACAGTGGTACCCAATTTTCAATATCTTGTTTTGAGAAAAAAGCATTTAAAGTAGATAGTGCTCATGTAAAATATAGGGTAAGGAGTTTGTTTGACAAGCTGTAACTATTTTATTTCTGCAATTTTTTCTCTAAAATTTGAATAGCATATAGAAAAAAGTTCAAACTATTCAAAGATGAAAAAAAAATTTTTAAAAATTAAATCTAAAGTTAAAGCTAAGAATCCCCTGAATTAAATTAAAATAAAAACTAGCGTTGCATACCTTTTATTGGACTTTATTTATAGTGACATATAATTTGTTAATATTAATAGAAACAGTTTTTTGACTATATTGAAAAAAAAAAAACTTTTTTTTATATACGATCCTTTTGTTGAACAAGTGCGATGTATCAATTCTTGGTATTTAAAAAATTACCACAATTTTTTTTCAGTTTTTTATTAAAGAAAATTTTACATCTTTTGCAAAACTAATGGGATTTGAATAACATTTTTGTCAGCTCTAGGCCAAGTAACTTGTTGGCACTCACATAATGTCACATGGTAATCACAAACAAGTGTAAAGTCTTCAGCGAAATTAGCGGCTTATAAAATGAGGAAAAAGATGTATTTCCCAAAATTTTAAAAAATTTCACACACATCGATTGTTCTTAGCAAACTTAACAGAAAAAAACGTATCCAAGCTTCTGTGAAATCTCTTATAGTTTAAAATTAATACGCGATCAAAAATACACCCAGAAAACAGACTGGGTAGTAGCAACCGTATTTGTAGCCAATCGAAAGGTTCGGTTGTAGCTATAGAATTTTTTTGGTAGTTATCACTGAATTTCTGTTGAGGTAACAGAATTGTCGTAACAGAATTTTTGTTGTTTCAATCGAATGACTGTTGTCAAAACCGAAAAATTCGGTTGCAACAACCGAAGCATTCGATTGGCAATAAATAGGGTTGCCTGTTTTCTGGCTGTATAAAGAGTTGTAATTTTTGATCCCCCTTTTTAACACCTAAACGTGCGAATGCGCATCTTAAAAAAAATACGTGTCTAATATTTCTTTTGTCCTCAACAACATATCCAAGTTTTATTGGGTTGATATTTTTTATTGGTGGATAAAGTTGAAATTTTTGATCCCCCTTTTTAACACCTAAATTGTTGTTGTTTTTGGTAAATTGGGTTTCCGCCGGCACCCGCGGTAACGACGTCGAAAAGATCTATTATTTACAAGTCATTATTAACAGAATCTGTTTTCAATCGATTAGTAAAATATAATTTATGCACATTTAAGTTTTATAAATTATCTGTGTCAAATAAGCAAAAAAAAATATAATTCTCTTGAAATAAAAAACGAAGTCAAAAGTATTTTTAAACTATTTAAGACCCCCATTTTAGTCATAGTTTAGAGTTGATCTAAAAATGGCATGAATATGCATTATCTTACACGTATTGCAATATAAAAATGATAGTTACTAAAGAGAGAAACTACTATGTTGATTTTAATGGCCTGGAGTAACAAAGTGGCAGTAAAAAATGGTTTTTAAACTAAACTACACGTTTCTCAAGGACGTAGCTAACAACGTAGAAAAGAATACAACAATATTGTTAAACACAACATCTAAAAACCCAATGAACACACACAAGATATTTTTGTAACAACACACGAAAAGAGATTTTTTTCTGTTGTAGAGTTGGTGCTGTGGCAAAAAAGATGTATGTATACAAGCAGGCTGGCCAGACTTGGGGTTTGTCCCCAAATTTGGGGATTTTTTTATAGGTCTTGGGGATATACATTTTCAGTTGGGGACAGGTGTTTTTTTTTTGGGATTTCAAAAATATTTAGAGTATTTTTTTTTTGGGGATATTACAAATTTATGACAAATATTTGCAATATACAGATTTAAATATTTAAAATCATCGAAATAAAACTATAGGAAAAGCAAAAAAAAAACAAAAGTTACTAGAAATGAGTCTAAAATGAGCTTGCAGAAAAAATTGCTAAAATTAGCAGATTTTTTTAACTAAATATTAGTAGTATAAGAATAGCAAAATAAATCTGTTGTAATTACAAATAGTTTGTTATTGGATATACAAGTTAATAATGTCGATTTGGACAACATATGGCTTGTGTCAATAATAACAAATATGGTATTTTGGAGGGTAAACAGCTGTCATTATAATTCAGTATTTGATAGACGCCAAAGTGTAAAGACACATTTTTTCAATCGCTATAATAATGTCGAATTTTGTGCCTAAAAAAGATGTTTTGCGGGGAAGTCTGATAACCTTCTTTCATTTGAAAAAAAACGGCTGCTGAAAGTTATCGATTGTTGGTTGAAGCTTACAGTCAACATGCACCAACTCAAAAAACTTGTGAACGATGGTTTGCGCGATTCAAAAGTGGTGCTTTCGACACAGAAGACAAGGAGAGGCCTAGTCAGCCAAAAAAGTTTGAAGATAAGGAATTTGAAGCATTACTCCACGAAGATTGTTGTCAAACGCAAGAAGAACTTGCATCATTATTGGGAGTCACACAACAAGCCATTTCCCTACGTTTAAAAGCATTGGGATTCATTAAAAAGCAAGGAAATTATGTCACATATGAATTGAAGCCGAGAGACGTTGAAAGGCGATTTTGCATGTCGGAAATGCTGATTGAACACTACAAAAAGAAGTAATTTTTACATTGTATTGTTACTGGTGATGAAAAATGGATACATTACGATAACCCTAAGCGCAAAAAGTCATATGTAAATCCCGGCCAACCAGCCAAATCAACTCTGAAGCCGAATCCATGGCGCCAAGATAATGCTCTGTATTTGGTGTGATCAGAAGGGTGTTTTGTATTATGAGCTGTTAAAATCCGATCAGACGATCGCAGGGAACATGTACAGAACGCAATTGATTCGTTTGAAGAGCGCAATCAACGAAAAACGACCAGACACGAGGCCATAACCTTCCATCGGCCACATGTTGCAAGACCGGTTAAAAACTATTTGGAAAACAGTAGATGGGAAGTTTTGGCTCACAAATGGTAGTCAGAAGGACTACCATTTGTTTCGATCGATGCAGAACGCCCTTACTGGAATACGCTTCACTTCAGAACAGTGTATCAGAAAATAGCTTGATTCATTCTTTACCTCAAAACCGGAGCAGTTCTTTTGGCGCGGAATCCATATGCTACCAGAAAGATGGGAAAAAGTAGTGGCTAACGATAAACTATACTTTGAATAATGTATCAATTCATTTTGTTATTATAATAAATGCATTTTTCAAGCAAAAAAATCGAAATTATTCACTTTTATACCCAGTTAATTGAAAGTAACAAAATAATCTGCTAAAATCAGTAAAAACGTTTACTAAATATTAGTAGACAAAAAAAAAAATCATTAAAAAATGTGAAATTTTCAAAGTTTTTTAATGCGAATAAAAGTTTGCCTTGTGAAATCAACAATCTACAATTTTTTAGTAAAACATTAGTTCAAAACAGTTAAATGCTGGATAAGTATAACTAAAATTTTACCTAAAAACATAATTTTAGCAAAAAATTTGCTGAAAAATAGTGCACCTAATTTACAAAACGATTTACTAACTTTTCTACGAACTTATTTTAAGAATGTAGAAAAAAACATAAATCATCTAAAGATTAAAAAAAAAGTATGCACCTAATATTTTTATTTATCTGAATTTTTTTAATTAAAAAACGTCTGAAATTTAAAGTCATTTAAATTTAATGGGGTTTTTAACAGATGTTATAAATGTGCAAAACTATAAAGGTTTGAGAAGTAAGAAAAATTTGTCGAAAAATATTTATGAATTTTACTGATTTACAGGACTACACCATTTTCAATTATCAATTTTATTTCAGATTTAAAATTTAATTGCAGAAACTATCAATTGTATTTTAAAAATTATCAATTGCTATGAAAATGCATTGCTTATAACTTACTTTTTAGAAATGACAAGTTGTATTTCAGAAATTGTCAATTGTATTTCAGAAATTAGCAATTGTATTTCAGAAATAATAATAAAAAACTTGTAAACGTTTTTGGAATACAATTAATAATTTCTGAACTACAATTCATAATTTCTGAAATACAAATGACAATTTCTGAAATACAATTATTAGTTTTTGAAATACAATTGATAATTTCAGAAATACAATATATAATTTCGGAAATACAACTGATAAATATGAAATAGAGCTGATAATTTCTGAAATGAGATTTATAACTTCTGAAATACAATTGAAAATGGTGTAGTTTTCGGCTATTTTAACAACGAATTCAAGCTCTGACTTAACTAAAAAATTAGATTGTTGAATTTGGGGATTTTTTGGGGATATTCGCTGATTTGATAAGAATAAAAACTATCTGGCAAGAATAGTAAATGTGGGCATATTAAATTTAGATTTTTAACTCTATTAAATACAAAAAAGGGGAAAGTTTATCAAAAAAGGGTATAATATTACCAAGTATAGTAGGAGCAGTTCAACTAATAACTATTTTCAGTAAAGTTTCTGAATCAACTTAGGAAAATGTTTTGTACAAAAATATAAAGACATTTAACTTCAAAAACTTGGGAATTCTTCCATTTTTATTTATGACTATTAAGCAGAAAATCCTAATAAAATTATACATTCCATTTCGTAAGAATCCTTAGATAGTTTAATAAATGTTAACATCCCAGTAAAAAACGCTGCTTACATGCAAGCAGGTTTGTAAGGGAGTAAGCCCAAAAGAATCCCTTACAAACCTGCTTACATATGCTATGATTTTTATATGGCGAATTCCCACTTGGAAGCATTACTTTTGGGCAAAATAAGCGCGTATTTTAGCGCTTACAACAAGCTGTGATTTCATGGCTTTCAGTAAAATTATTTTTCATGTCTACATTATTACGATTAAAAGTAATAATATGAACATACATAATTTATTTTACATAAAATTCTACAAATATTATTTTTTTCTTGTTAAAATTTTTGACATATATTATAATCATTTTATTTTTTTTTACCGCTCCACATGCTAACTCTTCAGAAACAGTTAAATGACTAATTATTTTTTATTACATACTCGAAAATACAAAATAGAATCGGAAATCACTCGAGAAAATTGGTACAGATCGTTTATAATCCACGATATGAAACTTTCTGCATTACAACCTGCATCCTTATTAGGAATTAGGGTAAGCTGCTTACAACCTGCATCCTGGTTAGGGAAAACAGTAAGCTCAAAATTTTTGTTTGTTTATTTTTTTTACGAAAACTATTCGTTTCTTTTGCTTCTTCTCAGTATTATGCAATAGTAAGCACTTACATCAGCGCATTTGTTATATCCTGCTTCTAAAAATACGAAAATTTTTTACTGGGATATATTTATATCAAAAATTATGTTCTTTTTGTTACTTTATTAAAAATTATTTTATTTATAAAATATCAAAAAAAAAAATATGACATATATTAAATATTACCTCTACTTATTAATTAACACCTGCTTCACATTATCACAAAGAATAAAAATACGCCATCCAATTTCCCATTCGCAATGACTTAGAACTAGAAAAAAATAAAATTAGTGTTAGAATTCAGATCTTTAATAAATAACTAAAATAAACTTGCTTATTTTTAACAGATTTTTGCCCCGGCTACTTTATTTCAAACGCATATTAAATTTAATTTAATTAGTTGATGTATTTAGGTCAAAATAATGTTTAATTTATATTTTATACACATTTTATTTTATTGGGATAAAACTGTTGTATGAATTTCTTTTTTTCGTTATCTAAAGAAGCATTTCTAGCTATTAAAACTTATGCACTACAAATGACCTATTATTTGTTATGTTCGTCCGTATTTATTTTGTTATAATTTACCAAGTAATGCTTAATTGAAATAAGCACACAAAATGTTAGAGGTATGCAATATAAGTTTGACATTTTGTAAAGATTTAGCATAGCATAGGAACAGTTGTATAAATACTATTTATATAAAAATAGTATATAAATCTATGTATAAATAGATGAAAATGATAAGTAATATTTTATAATATAAGCTATGTGGAAAGTGGTTTAGGAAAATTGTGCAAATACAAAATTAACATGAGAAAATGTAAATGAAAACAATTTTACTAAGTATGCTTTTATCGTATTCTATCTGGGCATTTTCTGTGTGTATTTTGTTCAACCTTTTTTTGATTTGGGTGTTTTTGGGGATATTTTTTGATTCGTTTGGGGATAACACAAAATAGTATCTGGCAAGCCTGAAGCCAAGAGGAGACACTTTACTAACAAAATAAACAAGCTGTAAAAAAATATAAAGAGATGCTAAAAATACATTTAATACCAGAATCTATACGAAACACGTTTAGATGCAACCAAAACAATCCAAGCAATATAAAACACCAGCAATACCAGCAACAACGACATACATATAACAACATCCATATTATGCACAACAACATAAGCTGCAGCAAGAAAGGATACAAATATTAGAATGATATGTATTTTTAAATATTCTATAGTTAGTAGCTAGATGTTTAAGAATATTTTATCATAATTAAATATGATAACACAGGTCAACAGCAAAAAAAGGCTTGACTAACCACTATATAGATTTGATGCATCATGGCTGCCTAAGTACAAAAATGGTAAAATTTTTCAATTCTATGGATAATTTTTTTTTTAAAAATTTTTTAAGTAAAATTGACAATATTTTGAGACATTTCTCCACTTATGTTGTCATAACTCAAAAACAACTAGTCCGATTTTGTCAAATTAAATTTACAAAAATTAAGGTTTACAATATCTTTAAAGAACGTGTACAAATTTTTTTAATGCGATCAATAGTTTCAAAGTTATGAAACAAATTGTTAGCAAAAAAAAAAAAATGCTAAAAAAAAAAAAAAAATTGAAAAACGAAAATCTGGAAAAAATCGAAAACTGCAAAAAATATTACTTTTTATTTTTTTGTAGTAAAGCTACATATCATGCGAATTAAACTAGATATGGATCATAAAAATCGATGCATGCTTTACATTTTTATTTACAATTAATTGAAGGTATCGCATATTTACAAGCACTGTAGAAAATTGTACCTACTATATAATGAAAATGCAGAACATAAAAACTCAGGTGTATTTTAAGACACGCATTTCGGCTAAACCCCTTTGGGAAAAACCTCTATGAAAAACCCCTTATGATTCTAATAATTAAAAAAAAAATAAGTAATAAACAAAATATTGTTTAATTTTTACGATTGCGGTAGGATAGTAATAAAACGCTCATAAATGTGCGTTTACGCTGAAGTGCTCTTATTTTCCGTTAGCTACCTGTAACGGATGATTTTTTTTTTTTTCATAAAAGTCCTTAATGTTTTTTAGGATTCTTGGGAATAATAAAAAATTTGCAGCACACACAAACTGTATCCACACAAAGGGTTATCCCAAATTATAGTATCAGTATTTATAAGATCTCCTTGACCATTTTTATTTCATTCAAGAAGTGTTTGCGATAACGCAAACATCATTTAATACCTACACAAAAATTAGAGTCATACAGCTTAGAAGTTAAAAACAATTTTCAAATATTAATAAAAATGAGCCAGAAAGCCAGAACATTTTTATGTAAAAAACGATCCAGATTTATTTTGTTATGTGTGCGGCCAATATATCACCGGGAAAAAACGGAAGTGCTTCTTAACTTCATTGCAAAAGTCATATCAAGATTGCTATAATATCTATCCGCACAATTTGAACCAGCATTGGACACCGAGTACTATATGCATTCCATGTCGATTGAATTTATCTATGAAGTCTTCTAACGTAAAGTAAGTATAAATTAATAGATTTGGAATATTTTATAATTACAATATTTCTTAATTAAAATTTGAATTCTTCATATTCCTGATTTCAATTTTTTTTTTTCATTTTACAGACGACGCTTGGAAATTTTGAAGCCTATGCTATGGAGAGAAACAGCGAACCACGCATCCGAGTGTTATTTTTGTTTAAGTACAAAAAGCGGTTTTGGAAAACATGCGATGGTCTTACCCCACGAGGTCTGCTGATGGGTTTACACTTGCAGTTCTACATTCACAAGAAATAGAATATGCTCAAGATCGGGGTGCAAGCTGTAGTCATGTGCTTTCATCTTCACCAGGACACTCAACCTCAAGTATGTCTTACCAATCAGATATGTCAGATCCAGCACTACCATCTACAGCTGAAAATGACGAGTTCATCCCACACAAACATTTCTCGCCGAGACCATGGAATCAAGATCAGCTTAATGATGTAATTAGAGACCTTGGATTGTCGAAAAGATCTTCTGAATTACTTGCGTCCCGGATGAAAGAAACAGGTCTCATAACTAAAGAAACTAAAGTTTCGTATTACCGTACTCGAGAAAAAGACTTACTTCATTATTTTGCTGAAGAGGATGAATTTGTGTACTGCACAGATATTTCTGGTTTGATGACTGCCATGGGCTTACAGAGATATGATTCAAACGAATGGCGTTTATTTATCGACTCATCAAAACGCAGCTTGAAGTGTGTCCTTTTGCATAATGGAAATAAATTTCACTCCTTGCCGATCGCACATTCAACCAAAGTAAAAGAAGAATACTCTGTAATTGCATTGGTCATGAAGAAGATAAAGTATGATGAACATAAGTGGGTAATTTGTGTTGATCTTAAGATGGTAAATTTCCTCTTAGGCCAACAAAGCGGCTTTACAAAATATCCTTGTTTTATATGTTTATGGGACAGCAGAGCTAAAACAGAACATTGGAAGAGAAAACAATGGCCTTCTAGGGAAACACTAGTTCCAGGTACGCCAAATGTTATACATGTGGCTCTAGTGCCCCGAGATCGCATCATATTACCCCCTCTTCACATTAAACTTGGTCTGATGAAACAATATGTTAAAGCACTTAACAAAGATAGTGAATGTTTCCAGTATATTTCAAGGAAGTTTCCCAATCTAAGTATGGAAAAGCTGAAAGCAGGCATATTTGATGGCCCACAAATTCGCAAATTGGTGAACGATACTGAATTTGGCAGTTCAATGTCAGAAATTGAGAAGAATGCATGGGATTCGTTTGTATGGGTTATTCAAAATTTCTTAGGAAATAACAAGGGTGATGATTACGTTGCGCACGTTGAAGAGATGTTAACTCACTTCCAGAATCTTGGATGCAACATGAGCATCAAAGTACACTACCTGCACAGTCACTTAGATCGTTTTCCTGAAAATCTAGGAGACTTGAGTGAAGAACAGGGCGAACGATTCCACCAAGATATCCGGACAATGGAGGAACGATACCAGGGTCGCTGGGATGCACACATGATGGCTGATTTTTGCTGGAGTATTCAGAGTAACACTTCGTTATTCAACAATAGTAGAAAATCGACTAAAAGAAAATTTCAGAGTTTGTATTTTATAATACATATTTATTTATTTATTTTCTTGTTTTATTTATTATAATAAATGTGAATAATAAAATATAAATTTTCTACTATTTAATTTATTTATTTATTTACATTTAAGCTCATCCAACACAAATGTCTTTCCGAAGAATAGAATCAGTATATTCTAGGTAGGGTTTTGCCAAAAAAATACACGAATGTTACTATGTAATGCATTTTTGATGTGAAAATTTGTACATAGCATGGGAAAAATGTTTTCAAAATTCAATCAATCGAAAGAAGAACATTAACTACTCAATTTTATGCATATCAGACAAAAAACTAAAATTTGGTGAAAATGAGCGAATTCACTTAATTGTGAATAAATTCGAAAAAAATCAATCGATTTTTATGATCGATATCTCATTTTGTTCCTATTACATGTGGCTTTGCGATAAAGCAATAAATCTGAACGATTTTTGCCGTTTTCGATTTTTTATGATTTTTTTAAAACAAAAAAATTTGCTATTTTCACGTAAAAAAAATATTTTTTCCCTCAATTTTTTATTATAACTCCGAAACTACTGAGCCGATTGAAACGCAATATATTAACGGATTAAAGGCTATGTAAATTTCAGTTTTTCTAAATTTATTTGAATAATATCGGACCAATTTTTTTTTAGTTATCATTAATTATGTGGAGAAACGTCCTAAAAAAATTTATAATTTTACTTAAAAATTTTTAAAAAAAAAACCTCTCCATATAATTTCAAAATTGAACCATATTTGTACTACTGGGACCACAATACATCAAAATTGTATAGTGGTTTTCAAAGCCCCTAAAATTTTTTCAAAATTGTTGCCTTGTGTAATTAATCGCAAAGGCCCCGGTCGAAGGTGATTCGCAGGACATGTCTCAAGGTGACAGTGACCATTCTCCGGGTTGGCATTTTCTATGAACGAGACCGGTCACTAAAATAAAACAAGCACTATAAGTACAGTGTCAAAAAACCGGTTAATTTAGAAAACCGGTTTTTGGTTTGTCCGAAAAATCTGATTTTTTAAAAACCGAGTTTGAATACGGTTTTTATTTAAAAAATATTAAAACCGGTTTCAGTCTTTTTTGTTAATGCATAGCATTTTTTACCTTTTCGCTTAAAACCCCTAATGCACTCCATATACAAAATATTATTTATCATGTTCATAAACTTTTCTCAGGTAATTTTCAGGTTTTTATAATAAATTTTTTATATTTAAATCCTGAAAATACATTTTTTATAACTTGATTCTTATTTATGATATTTTTTAAAGTTGTGTTATTAACGAATTTTCAACAAATTGGACTAACTCACGATTTCGCAAACTATAACCGTAATAACGGTAATCAAGTCTGCTTCTTCTGTGAATGGCAGCTGTTGATTTTCTATTTAATTCTTTTTTGACACCCGCAGTGAAAAGAGCATCATGTTAAGATAGTTTAAGAGCATCATTTTATGATTGAACATGCCACAATCATAATATGATATTCATAATCATATTATCCTAGAGGATGATAAAATCGCCCTCAGTAATCATAACAGTCAGAATCATGTTTATGATTGTTACGATCATAATATCATAATGAATTGGCTCTAATCATGTTCAATCGTATTTTTTCTTTTTGTGTACAGATTTCCAATTTTGAACTGGAGAAAATTTAATTTGACAAAATTTTACTTTATGCAAAAGCAAAATTATTTTCTAATAAAGTATCAGGTTTTTAGTTGTTTGAGTTCAATCCACATTTGTGTAATTTTAATATCGAATAACAAAAAGCATTTTCAGGCGATTTGCAAATTTCCAAAAATCCCATTTAAGCAGTTGTCTAAGCGGGGTTTAAAAACAACATACCAAATTTCAAGTTCCTTGCTAAATATATTTTTCCTTTCCCCTTTATGCCCCTTCCCATAGGAATTTCCAAATATACCGACTTAGCGGATGTGTACATAGGATAAGCGGATATCTGCATACCAAATTTCAGCGGTTTGGCAATGCCGCCAAGAGGTTGACTTTTCCCCGTCTACGATAAATAAGGAAAACACATACTAAATTTAAGGGTCCTCGCTTTAATGGTTTGGCCATTGAAAAATTCAAGTTCTACATTGGCTAAAAATATTTTCACTAGAGCAGCTTTGGAGAGACTCTTTCGTTGCGTACCAAAAACAAACATATTCTGTTCTAAAAATGAGTCGCGTGCCACCTAATAAAAATTTTTTAAGCGCTTTTGTAGTAAAATATCTAAAAATTCGAAATTTTTTTATTTATTATAAGTGTCTTCAGAAGAAATGTCAGTGAAGAAGAATTTGTCGTTTTTGCTTTTTCTTAATATTTTTATTTTTAGAGCGGTCGAACAAATTTTTATTGCCATTTTTATTATGTAACTGTAAAGTTTTGTTCCTACTATTGAAATTTTTAAGTTAGTTCCCAACCTTTTATATTTTTCCCCTTTTTTGTGGTCTTTTTATTTAAAATTTTATTGAAGAATTTTAATTTTTTTCGTTAAAATTTTTTGGCATTTATTTTTCCAACTGAATCTTTAAAACTCCTATAAATCTCAAATTCCAAGAAATGTTTACGGACTGTTGTGACACAAATGTCATCTATTTAAATTTGTTATTATTACACATTTTGGAAGCAATTTCGGCAAAAAATTAAATAAAAATCGCGCTTTTATGTTCCGTAAAGCTTTTAGAATTTTGATTCTTGTTAAACTAATATTCGATTTTTCTACTAAAATTCTGTGAAAGGAGATTTAAGACTTTTCTTTAACTTTTTATTTATCATTACAAAATACGATTTACAAATTTTTTTCGAATTTTTACTTTTTTCAATTTTCGGATTACAGCACATATTTTAATTTTTCTAATAAAATTAATAAAATGTTGCGTGCCACCGAAAATACGCGTTTTACCAGCGCTTCATTAGAGGATTTTTTAAAGAAAACACATTACAAACATTTCCTAATGAAGCATACACTTAGAATACTATGTAGGTAAAAACCACTGCAAATGTAGTTAAAATCAAATGAAAGTTCACTTAAAGGAAGGACGACTTTCATTAAATTCAACTAACTTTGTCATTTGTTTTTAATGTTCAAAAAATGACTACCAATTGTAGTAAAAATAAATCACATATGCTAGTAAAAAAATAAACAAACACACAGTTAAAAAAAGCGACTGTTAAAAATTAATGTAAAATCATAAAACATTCATTTGATGTGGTTTGCTTTTTTAAATGAAATGTTAGTAAAAAATTTAATTTTATCTGCAACTGACATTTGTATTAAAAATAAGAACCTGTGTTACAACCTAAACAACTATATATTTTTTTAAGCAGAAGTTCTCTGAGTGTAGTTCTATTTTTTGCAAAGTTTTTTTAATAAATGTCCAGCGAATCTGTGACGTGCCCTTAATCAGTTAAAGCCTGAGTCGGTGACATCTTTTTTGGAATATATTCTGGGAAACGTTCTTTTGTGTTAGTCGTGTGTCAGATTATTGTCAGTCAGTTTTGTGACAGTTCCTATTGTAGCTATCTAAGGTTCTTTTGCGTCAGTTTTGTGATATATTTTTTGCGTCAGTTTTGTAACACGTTCTTTTCTGGCAGTTCTGTTTTTGGTTATTTAGTGCCATTTCAATCACTCTAAGAACAATATAAACCACCTTAATAACAACTAATGTAAGTTGCTATATCACATTCTCATCATGAGGCATACAACATAGTTTCTTCCACGTTTATATATTCAATACCATACGAGTACTGGGTTCATTCTTCAGGAAATCGACACGCCAATCGCATTCATATTTTCCAATTTATGCAAAATTTTGAGTAATCATTGTTGCGGACCTTATTAAAATTATAGCTTGAGTTTGTCCTTAATTCGTTGTAGTTCGAGTTTTATGGCAGTTTAAATTTGGGAATTTTCAGTAAAATGCAGGGTGTTCAAAACATCATATATTTTGAACGCGTCATCAAATTGTTATAAACTTAGTCTCATAATAAAGGAACGGGTTTGAGGAAAAACAAGTCTTTAAAAAAAGGATAAATAAATTAAAAATGTACTTGATTTGAAAATCTCTCAAAATGCGTATCCTAATTTTTTTTTTTTATATTTTGTACATTTATTTTTTGTATTTTACATCATATAAAAATTTCAGAAAGGGAGCGCCATATATTCCTTGAAAATCTTAATTTTTCTTGGTTTGAATGCCTATATGTGATTTTTTCGTCTTTGATTTCCTGATTCTAAATCCGGCAGCCAAATTTTTCCATCGTGCCACTAAGTTCATAACAGAAATATGATGCTTTGAACATCATGTATTTTACTTAAAAGTCAAATTTATAAACTGCGATAAAACGCGAAGTACAACGAATATGGGGAAAACTAAAAATTAAAAACTTTGTAAGGTCCAAGAGAATACAAACACCAAATTTTGTGAAAATCGGGAGGGATGAATTTAAAAAAGCCATTTTTTGTGTCTATGATTTTAATCTCACCCTACTACAATCTCACCCTACCAACAAAACAAAATATAAACTGATATAAGTATAAACTGATATAAATTTCAGAATAAGCGCCGAAAGACATTTTCAAATATATCTGTTTTGATTATTGTTCGCAATGATACGAACCGAATCGATGTGTTTTACTCACGTGTGAACCAACACAACTGCAACCAAGCAATAACAAACATATGGGACGTTGCATTTGAAATGTTAATGAGCAGAATTGTGTTTTCACTGTTATCGCCAAAACTAAGCGATAAAACGAAACTTGTTATTTGTTTTTCGCCCAAATATATGGTTTGAATTCTATTCAGTGTTGACACTTTTTGAATAATTATTCGAAAACGGTACTGTTTGCAGAATAGTTGGATAGTTTTTGAACACGCGGTTAAAAATTTACATATATGTATCCATTTATGGACACGTATGAACTTATTCATACTCTTATATGAAGGCATTCGAGTTCACACATGTTCATATTCTACACCCAGAGAAAAACAGAAATAAGTTTCATCAGTTTTCGCCCAATGCAACAGTTGCATCAATATTTATGAAACATTTCATAATCAACAATAATTATAATGACCATATCAAGGTCTCTATGAATTTGTTCTACACAAAAACGATGAAATCCTTACTAAAACAAAATACCCTTAATATATATAGTGAAACATTTCATAAATATGATGACATGGATTTTGTGTTATGAAATGCTTCATAAAAAGTTACATTGGAAAGAAAGTTACATTGGATGAAAAGTGATCCATCTATGCTCATAAGTCTTCATATGTGATCATACATGTAAATATTTCCTCAATTTTCGTTAATGATGTGCACATTAATCATGTATGGAATTGTATGTACATGTATGAATATATATGTAACTATTACCTGCACACATATGAACATATATGGTGCCTCATATGAACATATCAATCATAACAATCATTTATGAACACATATGGATCATGTATCGATGCATATGGGCATGTATGAACCACATGTACTCATGTAAGCATTTTTAACAGGGTAATGACATTTTTGTGTAATTTCAGATCTTACATAAATTTTCGTAATTTTTGCAATTTTCGTGCTAATAATTGTTTATTTGCACATTAAACATGATCCCCAGAGCTTTTTAACTAATATATAAAAATTAGTTAATATTTAGATAAGTTTCACACTAACTTCCAGTTTTTGGCAAATTAGTTAAATTTGATCAAAATTTAACCCACTTTTGAAGAAATCAAAAACGAAGCGACATTTGAGTATTTTATGATTGATATTATTAAATAAGTGTTTAGTAAGGTTAAAGCTTTAGGCTAGCGCAACATTTGTTCACTGTTGTGAACGTGAGAGAGAAAAGTAAGCTTGCAATTGAACAGTAAAAATATTTGTTACGACAGGGGAGTACTTAGGTCTCAAATATGTATACATATATGAATGTTTTATGTTAAAAATAAAAATTATATAAAAAAAAAATTATTTATAATTTTTTTGCGTTAATTAAGATGGTTTTGGATAATTTTTGCCCTACGGCTGTGCAATTTATTGTTTTACTTGTGGCAACACTGATTCTATTGGAAACATAATTACGAGCATTAGTGGGTTAACTTTACTGAGACAATTGTCTACATAATATTTGTGAATTTTTATATTAAAGCTATGAAATTCCACTGGACGTCGCCTTTTGCAACATATCATACATAGTGCATACTTACTTTTGTGACGTTAATTTCATAGCTTTTAAACGGTATCTCATATAATTACATAACTACAAGAATGATAGTTATTTTTTTGTTGTTAATATTTAATAATATACTTATTATTAATGAACTAAAATATTTTCATTTTAAAAAAACTTAAGGGATTATTTTTATATGAAAATATTATAGTTTATACAGCTGTATACTTATTTTTGTGATACGCTGTAAATGAAAGGTTTTTTAAATCAGAGAAATCCGATAACAACTTCTGAATATAGAGATCTTCGAAGTGACATTCTTTTGAGATTTTTTAAAATGTTTTCAAAATTAAAACCGTGAAAAAACGCGAGTTTTTCAAAATTTTTAAAACCTCAATACGGGGATGTATTATGGGCTTCATGGGGTATGCGTGTACAACAAATTTAACAAGTTTGAAGATCATCGGTTAATTCCGATCTCATTCTATATAATTTTTAGCTCCAGTTTCTTTTAGATACTTTTTGATCATAAAAATAATAAATGTTTACCCATGGTTTATAGCTTTAAGACTTAATAAAATTTTATTAAAAGTTATTTTAAACACATTAATTATCATTTTGTGCGTAAAATGACACCGTATATGCACTTAATGACGATAAATACTGCAACTTAATGCTGACACTATAAAATATTACCACACAAATAAGAGAAAAAAATGTTTAATGCAGAAAAAATGTAAACAGCGAAAAAAAAAGTGTATTGACAACAAAAAAAAACGCAACAGAAAAAAAATTACGAATTGACCAACAGGCAGTCGCTAGGAACTGGCAGGCCGGCGAAAAGACAGATAGACGGTGAAAACAAACCCAACACACAGACAACTCTAAAGTTGGTTAATGATGATCTAACTAAAAGCGTTGTGCGAATGCCAGTAATGGAGTGAATCAATGTGTATTCCACCTAAAGTTAGTTTGTCGGCCAATTCAACTGCCAGTCGCTACTGGACTGTTGGACTTTAAGTTTAAAAAGGAGTTTTTATATTTATGTGCGCTGTTGTTGTTTTTGTGTGTGTGTTTTTTTATAACCCTGTGTCTCTGGAGTGATTTGTATATGATTGCACAAAAGTGCATCACGTGACTGTTTATTTAACAATTTACGTGGTATTTATCGACTCTCTGCATGTCTCATATCTTGTTAGTTTTTTATGATGCAGCATAAAAAACAGGATTAAACATGCATACACTTGTTTAGGTTGGATTCTCTTTTCCATTTTTTATGTTCAGTTTTATTTTTTTTTTTAATGTTAACCACAAAATAACCTGACATACTAACAATATTAATTTGTATTCACTACACTAGGCAATAGTACACACTAGGGTTGTCACTCGAATAAAAATGGTACGATTAATCGAACAATCAAAGAGAAAATTCGAACGAACAATTTAAAAAATATGATTTTCAAATAACGAATAATTCGAATCAATTTTGACGATTAATCGAATAAAACGAATAATTTAAAAAAAAATACTTCTTTTAACAAAACTTTTCCGAAAATTTGCCAATTTTGTTAAAATTTTTATAAAAAATGATAATGGCAAAATAAAATCAAAACCCTATTGAAGAAATAACTGAAATTTTAAAAGTCTTAATAATCGTTTTCCAAGATATGGATCAAGATGGGTCAAGATATATGATTTGACTTTAAAGCTAGCAATATGACACAGATAACACACACAGAGAAATAAAGTGCCAACCGAATTGAAAAGTGTATTTTAATGGTAACAACTTATAAATTCAGATATTTACATTAAATTTCTGAATATTTTTAGTGTTGCAACTAAAATTCAGTTGAATTAGCCGAACTTTGTTGTGAAACCTAATGCCAATCGACTGAAAATTCTTAGTAACCGAATTTGAGTCGTAGAAACCGAATTTCAGTTGGCAAATGTCGTTGAATTACAGCATGAATTTCGAATTTTAAAGCATACACTTAGAATACTATGTAGGTAAAGACCACAAATGAAATTTCACTTAAAGAAAGGACGACTTACATTTCAGTAAATTCAACTAACATTGTCATTTGTTTTTTACTATTCAAAAAATTAACCACAATTGTAGTTAAAATTAACCACATATGCAGTAATAAATAAACACACATTTATTTGTTTAATTTTTTAAATAAAAAAAGACTACGTATTAAAATGAATGTAAAATCGTAATACAGTAATTTTATGTGGTTTGTTTTTTTTTAAATGAACTACAATTGTAGTCAAAACTGGAATTTCTTCTTCAAATTACTGTTTTTCACTTAAAAATAAAGATACTATATTACAACTTAAGCAACTACAAATATTTACAGCAGAAGTTAACTGAGTGTACAAAACTATCAAATATGTTATCTTTGTAATTAGATAGTACTTTAGCACTTAAACTGTGAATTCTATTTATGTAATATCTACGATGACTAAAATAAGATCTTAACAGCTCGAAATACTAAAACTACATATATAATTCATTTTTCAACGCTTTTTCCATTTTTTCATCACGATATAATGCTAAATGGCGTATGCATGAGAAATATTTTAGCGTTACTGCTATGGTATTGGTGTAGTATTCAAATTGATGCCAAAATTCTTAAAATTTTGACCTATTAGGGTAAAAAGTACTTTAAATTTTAAAAATTTATTATTTAATCGTTCCATCGAAAATTGTATAATCGTTTATTCGGACAAAACGAAAACTCGAATAAATGACAACCCTAGTGCATACACAAAAACTAATTCGTTGTGTTAATCGTTCAGCAACAATATAAATTGAAAATTTAAATAGAATGGATTTGTTAAAGAAATGTCGTTGTTTTGTCATTAACAGCTGAAGTGTCCGGACGGCTGATGATTGTTTTGATAACCATGAAATTTCAAAGGAGTGCATTGATTTTAGAAAATTTCAGTTTTCTTCTATTTGTTGTAAAAGTATTTATATATTTCTATTTGGAATTCATGATAATGTAATGTTAAAACGAATAAAGTAACCTTCGTATTTACATCAACTAAATCTAAAAATTAAATATTTTAATGAAAATGAAAAATTATTCAAGTTCGAGGCCATACTGTATATTTCTTTATTAGGATATTGTCCTAACAAATAATCTATAGAGTTTTTGTTTTCAAATTTATTAATTTACCACTTTCAGGAATGTGTTGATAGATCGATTTCGGGATTTTTCTAGGTTCCCATCATCAGAACACGTTTTGAAAGAAGTGACAATCCCATGCAAACATCAAACATTCATATAACCTAGTTATCCCACTAAATGAGAACTAATATATGAGCTCGAAGTTAAAGATTATCGCCATTGATCAAAAACAAATTGAAAACTCTACCTTTGCTAGATATACAATACCCGCCTTTTGTTTTTATTCTAGTTTTTATTTTTTCACTTGTTTTTTTATATTAAAAAAAAAACATTTTTTACAAGTTTGATATAATTTTTATTAAGAATAAAAATTATGTTTTTTCGACCTTGAATTGTGCAATGATAATGAAAATTATTCAAGTTCGAGGCCACACTCTATATTTCTTTATAAGGATATTGTCCTAACAAATAATCTATAGAGTTTTTGTTGTCAAATTTAATAATTGACCACTTTCAGGAATGTGTTGATAGATCTATTGCGGGAACTTTCTAGGTTCCCATCATCAGAACACGTTTTGAAAGAAGTGACAATCAAATGTAAACATCAAACATTCATATAAACTAGTTATAACACTAAATAAGAACTAATATATGAGTTCAAAGTTAAAGATTATCACCATTGATCAACAATAAATTGAAAACTTGTTCGTTATGTGCAAGCTCTGCCTTTGGTAGATATACATTACACGCTTTTTGTTTTTATTCTCCTTTTTATTTTTACACTTGTTTTGTTTTATTTAAAAACAAGATGTAAAGGGAAAGTAAACTAAGAGCTTACTCTGTCTTTTTTACAAGTTTGATATAATTTTTATTAAAAATAAAAATAATGTTTTTTCTACCTTTAATTGTGCAATGAGAATGAAAAGATATATAAGATATATATAAGATATTTTTAGCTGTAAAGTTTAATGTCACCCTATAATGGTGAAGGGTATTTTATGATTCGATAATGCCAATCAATTATGCTATTTCTTGTTGTTAGATATATTTGTGGAGTCTTTTTTTAAAGCGAGGTTTATACTAAAATTCATAACAAATTAATAATTCATTAATTTTGTTGTTTATTGTTGTGTTTTTCTGATTTTTTTTTTTTTTTTTGTTGTAATTCTCTTGAGATGTGTATTATAACAGTTTAATGACCTTAAACATTTAAAATTCATTAGTGTTACGAAAAAATGTTTTTGTGTAATCAAACCTTTTTAAAATTTTTGTATTCTAAATCAAAACTAGAAAATCTTGAAAAATAAAAAAAAAATATTTTCTTTTAATTTCTTAACTTAGGAAAAACTGTAATTTTAGTGAAAATTTAATAGCAGCAACCCGATAAAAAAAAAATATATTTCAAATATAAAAATCATATCCCATTTTTTATATAAATAGCTATTTAATTAATCTCAAAATTGGGGTATCCAGTAAAATCTAATTATATCTGTCAATCATATTAATGGATTAAATTAGATCAAAATTGCGGGACCCAATAATATGTTATTTAAGATCTTGATAGATCCTTAATTTAGATCTACTTGAATCTAATTACATTCAAAAAGATAAGTAATTTTTGGTGGACCATATATAATCATATCTCAAACTATATTAAAAATATGGTGTCATATATGGTATCTTACATAATTACATATTATATCATTTGATATCATATATAGTTATGTCTTAACTTGTATTATACATATGGCATATCTTATAGCTCACAAACAATATTTGACAGTTTATATTATTATATCTAAAATTATATAGCTTATATATCACCATATATGATTACATGTTATATATGAACATTTTTGTTATATAAAAACTACAATCGGCACAGTGTTGGCAAAGCGTCGGCGGCGGTCGGTTATGGGTTGGCAAAACGTGCGATTAACCCTAATGACAGCATTGACCTGTTACCGGATTGATAGCAGTGGCCAACCATTGGCTCAAACGAACTTGCCACCGTTCGCATAACGTTGGTAAATTAACCAATACCAACAATACAGTTCGATCTTAGTCTTATACATAATTTTGTATTTCAATGTGTGAAATATAATACAATAAATGGTTCTAATTGGCTGTAATATTTTAAAAACAAGAATGGAGCAAAATTAATAATAAATAGGTTTTTTGTTAAAGTTCTGCCTATTATGGAGGCTCTAACTTTTCTAAAACTTCGGGTTCTGATGAGATCTTTAGCCAGATAGAAATACTAGTATCAACCTAGCTAATATGTTTGATTTGCTTTATTTTTGTAAATATGCGAAGGTTGGAAGCTCGTTATAATTTAAAAAAAAAAAAAAGATTGGCAAATAATTTTTCTGGTAGTACTGGCAAAACACATGCTTCGCAAAACAAAATAGTGTTTTCCTAGTCCAAAATAAGTTGGTAATTTTTAACATGGTCGGTTTTGCTAAAATAGCAGTGGTTTGGCAGTACTATTTGTTTGGTACGGTTGGAAATTTCTACCAGAGTTATTATGTATGTATATCATATACGTTTAATATCTTATATTATTAAGGATCAATGTATAGTAATATATCGTTAGATATTTTACCACATAAGAAACATATAATAATACAAAATATATTTTAAGATGAAAAACATAAGACTGTATATATATCAACATTTTCCATATTTGTGATTAGCATATCAAAACTATATGAATACGTCTCACGATACGTACAACTTTTCAAAAAAATTCGAAAATTTTGTAGCATTTTCTGTCAGTTTAACCTTTTTTAAAAACAAAAATAAATAAATGAATGAAATTCGTATATATTCTTACAAACTCGGTGTTGTCAAAAGAAAATGTTGTATAATCTAATGCAAAAAGTGGTGAATTCGGGTTATATAATAAATTATATATATTAGTGATCTTCAAAATTCTAGAAGTTGGAATCTTCCACCACTTCAACGCCAAATCAAAATGAATATTGTATTAAAATATTAAAAGCCTAAGTAAAAACGTTTACATATAGTCATGCATTATTTTATATAAATATATACATATGTTATTGCATGCAATTATATGTAAATACATGTTTCTGTAAAATGTTTTATCTCTTAATTTTTTAATACGATGCCACATATAATTACATCTTAATACATATCGACCAATATATAATCGTATATGGCATATTCAATTATAAATGGTTAATCTAATTATGTACGTATACATTTATAATTAGACATTTACATTAAAAATAAAGAAATTGTATTACAACCCAAACAACTACATATTTTTAAAGCAGAAGTTCCCTGAGTGTACATAAAGCTCCATATCAATTTTATTTAATTGTGGCAGATTATTAAATGAACATATTGGATACACTTTTTTATAAAGTATTTTTTTTATACCCTCCATCCCATAGTGCAGGAGGGTATATTCACTTTGTCAAATGTTTGTAATTCTTTTAAAAAAATTCTGGGACCCCATAAACTATATATATTCTTGATCAGCATGGATAGAGAAGTCGATATAGCCATGTCCGTCTGTCCGTCTGTCCGTCTGTCCGTCCGTCTGTCTGTGGAAACACAAAATACTCCTCCAATACAGAAGAGGTACTGCTAATTTTCAGTCAAATTGTTTGTTGATATCATGAGCAGTTTTCTAGTGAAAATGATCAAAATCGGTTAACGCGTTCAAAAGTTATGAGTGAAAATGTGGGAAGACCTCTAAAAAATTTTTTTTTATTTCATCATACATACATACATACATACATACATACATACATACATACATACATACATACATACATACATACATACATACATACATACATACATACATACATACATACATACATACATACATACATACATACATACATACATACATACATACATACATACATACATACATACATACATACATACATACATACATACATACATACATACATACATACATACATACATACATACATACATACATACATACATACATACATACATACATACATACATACATACATACATACATACATACATACATACATACATACATACGTACATTCAATGCTTATACACAAGAATATACGCAAGCAGGGATGGCTGTCAATATCGCTGAATTACCGTCCCCGATTCTAACACCTTTCAAGTGACTATCGTTATCGCTTTAATACCGTTACCGATATTCTTGAAATACCGTTATCCGTAAAATACCGTTACCTTAAAATACCGTTACCGAAATAATCTAACAAGATCTGAACAAAAAAACTTCTGTAAATAGATATATTTTCCCAAAGTATGATCATAAACTAGACAGTCATTTAAACTCGGGCATAATGCGGTTAAAAATTCTGGTGTGCATTAACATTACCTGTATAACTAAAATAACGTTATCCTTAAAATGCCGTTACCAAAATACCGCTAAAATACCGTTAGCGAAATAAATAAAATACCGTTAACGCTAAAATACCGTTAACGCTAAAATCCCGTTACCGAAATAACTGAAGTATAGTTTCCCCTAAAATACCGTTACCGAAATAAAAGAAAATAGCGTTAGTACGACCAATAACCACATAGAATCGGTTACCATCCATGGTCATGATCAACACTTAAAAACAAAAAAAAACACAAAATATTGTTGTTGTTTTTTTGTTTTGTTTTGTATACAGTATGTATGTACGTATGAATTAGTCGCAATCGCATGCAGAGTTGCCAGGTTTGACGATTTGTCGTCATTTTGATGATATTTAATACCCAAAATAACTAAATGACTATTTGACGACTTTTGCTTCCAAAATGACGATTTTTTGACAATAATTTAATATGTCAGCAAGATCTACTTATTTATCATACTCATAATAAATTTATATTATTTCGTTAAAAATTGAAAGCAAAAACATTGTTTTTTGATCGATAGCTAGCTTTTATATGCTAATATGATGTGAAATACAATTTTGCAAAAATGCAAATCCTAGAATTGAATAAAACTTAATCCAAACCGCATTTATTTTTTTATAAATTCATTACGGGTTTAGCTTAATTTAGTTTCTGTGTTTATATGTTTAGAACATTTTTTTTAAATTTTTATAAAATTTAATTGGAGTTAGATTTAAATAAAAATAAAAAAATGTTCATGTTAAAACACAAGGCATGGACTTGTTTTGCGAAACAAACAGATCTCTAGCCCGAATATATTTCATGTTGAAATATGATATATATGTATACAACTTTAAATGAAACAAAATAAATCCAAAAATAAATCCGGTGCTTAAAAAACAGGCCTAATAATATAAATAAAGTGCCAAAATTTAATAATTTAAAAATATAACATTAAGTTTGTTCGATAACACAAAAATTTGTACAAGTTTTCACTGGAAGGTGTTCGTTTAGACAAATACGCAGTAAAAACTGGTAAAAAGAGAGAGTAGAGTGACAGTTTGATGCCAAAGAACGTACAAGTTTTACTGGATACATTTTTGCCAGAAAGAATTTGTAAGATAAAAAAAAACATATGACTAAAAAAATATGCTTGTATTTTTAGTAAACAAAAATTAAATTTTAATTGTTTATGGATTGAAAGTGAAAATTATTAAATAATTAACTATGGAAGAAGTTAAAAAACATTTAAATTATTTTTGGTCGATAATTTCAATTAACTTTTTCCTTTTCCATAATGTCCAGTTGATTTTTTTTTAATATTTCAAACAAGCTATTTTATCTAATTTAATAATTCCTACAAATTTTCTGTCCGTTTACTTTTTTGTAAATTTGTCTTACTATTTGTAATTTTGTTACTGAGTAGTTTTTACTGAACTTTACAGGAAAAGTAATCGAACTGACTTATTGTTAAAGAATTTCCAAATTTTGTAAAAGAATTTAATATTTAAAAAGTTGTGCCACTGAAATGTTGTTCACAGAATTATGCAGATATAAGTGTTTAACAGTTCAAGTGGTAAAATTAGTTTGATTTAAAGTTGTATTTATTTGATCTTTCAACATTATATTTTTGTTATTTTATTAATTAATAATCATATAATTAGAAGTTATATACTATTACCCTAACCGAGCACTAGCTACTATGGCCTTCGGCGCGTTGTAGCGAAAACAGATCAGTGCCTCTGGTGGGAATCGAATCCACGACCCCCGCACTGATAAGCCAGCACGCTACCAACTAGCCTACTGGGGCACACTGTTTCAACATTTTATAAATATGAATATCGTTGTAAAATATAATGATTTTCGAAGTTTAAACCAAAGAGAAGTGTCAAAAATCGTGTTATATTACAACGATAACACGTTAACATTTGAAATGTGAATAACATTATTGTATTTTATTTTTTATTAAAACTTTATCCCTCTTCTAACAAATATATTTTATTTTGACGATTTTTTCAAAATATGATGACGATTTTGACGATTTTTTCTAGAAAGTTTGTCGTTTTTATGCTTTGCAAACCTGGCAACACTGGTTATAAGTGCAAATGCGAGAAGCCCTCGAAAAATTGTTAAGCTAATTTATAAAGTATGCTTTTGTTTTCCATATACCAGGCTTGCCATATACCTTTTTTTGTTAACCCCAACAAATCAAAAAATCACCAATTAGAAAAAAGGTAGAATAAAATAGTTTAGTTAAAATTCTTTATTTATTTGACTGCATTAACCGGAGTTGCCAGACACATTAATCGTTATCAGATCAAAAAAATATCCAGGAACAAAATCCCCGAATCCAACAATGTAAATTCATAACTTTTTTTCGTACACTATTTTTACTTATTTTCATTCTCAACCTTTAATAAATTTGCAAGGAAACTCTTACATTCTAATTACATTTATTAAAAACCCCATTCAATTTAAAGGACATTCACTTTCAGAACTTTTTTATTTAAGACATATAAGGTGCATACTTCATCTTAAAATCTTTTGATTATATGCATTTGTTTTCCTTAAAAGCCCTAATTTTTATTTGAAGTTAAAGTATTGATGTGTAAAAACCAATCGAATTTTGGGAAAATTTCTTAGGTTTCTTATTCTAGGAGTCGTAAACGAGAATTGCACAAGCAACTGAGCTGAAAAACAATAATTTGAAATACCAGTTTCTTTAATTTTTTGTATCTCGAAAACCCTAAACACTCGAAAGATTTTCTTTTATAATTTTTGACAAACTTAGTTTCATCACACTTTCCGTTTTACTTATGTGATGTATAGTATAAAGACATGTGTTGTAATGTAAACTGGCATTTCATAATTATTTCATTATGTATGTCTCCGCAAGTGTATTTTTGTTCCCTTAAATTTATCTAAAATTCTGATTATTCGAAACTGTTTTTATGCGTTTGTATTCATTGCATCTCTTCTAACGATCCAAAAATATATTTTAGTAACTTTCTTTCATTATTATATAGGCAAAGAGACAAACAACAGGCGAATTTTACAACAGTTTTTTTAACATTATAAGGAACTATACAAATATATATATTTTTCACTACACGTTCTTCTTTAGGTAATCAGAATAACCTTTGAATACCCACTGTTATAAGCATGCAGAATTTCAGATTCATTTTAGTAAACTTTAATTAAACATTTTTTCTTTTGTAACATCCCAAATACATTAATCAATCAGTCATATTTTGTTTTACTTATAAAAACAACATTATTTTTGTTATTTTTACAGAGAATATAGATATTAATATTGTTTGCACTTTCCCTGGTTTATGAAAACACCGAGATGGAGGGTATCCAAAAATTCGTCACAGCCGAATTTAATCTTTTTTATTACCAAATTCGGCACATCGGACTTTAATGCTTCCACTTGTTTTAATCAAAATCGCAAAAACACGAATACATTGAAAACCGCTAAAAAAAGTAATCAAACGTTTGCTCTACAATCTTAAAGGTAATAAAATTTTGATTCGGAATTCATGGACAAGTCCTGAAGGGCATAATTATAAATCATAACAAATTTAATGTCAACATTTTTTTTTTTTTATTTGTATGTCAAAACACAAAAATATTTGAACAAATTCAAATTTTTAACGACCTTACACAATGATCCAGCCTTGAAGAGCACAAATCGGACTACGTATAAATTCTTCACTAGGGTTATAACTTTTTGCAATTTTTGCAAATAGTAAAAATTACATAGCATAGTCGTGTTATATTAAGATTCGTGATCTTACTTTTTCGCGGTGTTTAAAAAAGTTCCCTCACCAAACACAATGAAATTGTGTTTAAAATTTTTGTTAATTTTTTTAAAAAATGTAACATTTTATTTAGAATTACATAGTTTTATGTTAAGTACTTATACTACACTGCGTTGCAAAATTATAATTACACATTAATTTCACTACATTACGTAAGTTAAGAAAAAGGAGAATAGTTTATCAGGCATAAATGTAAAACCAATGGATAAATAATAATATTTAACAGAAATAAAATAATTCATTTAGTTTTTATTTTACTAAATGCTGTTTTTTATAGAGGTATAGAACTTTGAAATGAAATAAAGAAAGGTGCATTTTTTAAATTGACATGAAATTTACTTTATTCGGAAGATTATCTTGTGGCATTATAATTTATGACTGCCACTGACGTATATTGGCAATAACGCGGAGAATGTTGTCCTCCAAGTGGTCAATCGTTTCGGGCTTTAAATCGCACGATCTTGGTGGCCAATTCACGGGTCCGAAACGTGAAACTATGCGGTTGTCAAACGTTTCTTTCAATAAATCAATTGTGGCACGAGCTGTGTGACATGTTGCGCCGTCTTGATGAAACCACAGCTCCTGTACATCATGGTTGTTCAATTGGTGAATGGGTCTATATCGGTCACCATTGACTGTAATGTTCTGACGAGCATCAAGAAGTAAAGCATAAAGAACATGCGGGCCATTCCAATACTCTTATATTTTGCTTAATGATATCCATTGGAGACTTACATGTAATGAGGTATTGTCTTGCTTAAAAATTAATTCTTCTTCGTTGCTATTTTCCATAAATGACATCAATTTCTCTTCTAATATTGTTATGTACTCAGAAGAATTCATTTCGGTGCTTGAAAATGGCAAATCAACCATACCGTCGAAACAAAAAGCGCACCAAACGTCTCCGAAAATTGTTTTTGGCAAATATCGTGGTTGCTTACGTGGGTCTCCGCACTAGCTGGACTACCAACTTTTTCTCATCAAAAAAATCACCTTTAAAAGAAATTTATATTTAAACCGTCCTACCAACAACAGGAATTACCTTTCTTCAGTAGGTTTCCTTTTAGGGAATTCAAGTCGAGGAGTTTTGTGGTGGAAACAGACATCAGCTTTTGGCGAGTAATTCTATGGGAGTCCTTTAAGAGCCGACTTATGGTTGATTTGGACACATTTATCTTACATTCATCGATTATCTGATTGAAATTCTTCATTGTGTTGCTTCACAGTTGATTATTTTACGCCGGTCCCGTTTAGAAAGCTTTTCAGGGCGGACTGTTTTCTTTTTACCATAAGAACTCGGATTATTTGCATAATTTGTGACAACCACATGTGGACGGTTTATTTTTCTAGCAATTTCCCGAAAACTTAAGCCTCTTTGTAACTGAAAATTTCACATTTTTCAAAATAGCTTAGATATGAGTCATGCGGCATTTAATTGCAAATTGATGAAAATTGCATAATAAACAAAAATAATTTTTTAATTTGTCTATATTTGTATTATATTTCTTTGTTTACCGTTAGTTATGAAAAACTAACCAAATATTATTACACAATTTTTCTCTTAAATCAATTAAGTAATCTCTTAAATTGTACACAATAAGAGATCAGTTATCAACCTCTTAAAAACAGTTATAAGTTTACAATAATGTTTGCAATATTAGAAAAAATAGCAAACATCATTTGTAATTATAGTTATGCAACGCAGTGTATCATCAATAAAAACAAAATCCCACCATTTCAACACACCCACACTTAAAAACACGAAATTTATTATCTCTACAATATTGTTTATAAGGTAATGCCCTGTAATTTTTTCGCAACAAAAAGTTATAACCCTATTCTTTATACGATTTTGAAGCACACTAGTCTACACACACTTTATTCGATAAACACAGACATTTTCAGAGTGGGTCGTGATGGATTCTCTTTTTTTTTAACAATTTTTGACAAAATATACCGAACAAATTTTTATTTTTTACTTTTACTTAATTTTTTTAAAGTATTTTAAAATATGAAAATGAAAAAAAAAAAAAACAAAAACGTGTACTGAATATTTACCAAAGGTAGACATACACACAATAAACAAGTTTTCAATTTATTTTTTGATCAATGGCCATAATCTTTAACTTCGAGCTCATATAAAATATATTAGTTCTCATGTAGTATGTAATATCATGCAAACTTTGATGAAAACATTAAACTTTTGTTTCATTTTTGACAAAACAATCAATTTTCTTGAAATGTCCTGGAAAGGAGTCGCTCATAATTTTTTTATTTTTTTTTTTTCAAGTTTGATATATATTTTATTAAAAATAAAAATTATGTTTTTTTCGACCTTTAATTGTGCAATGAAAATGAAAATTATTCAAGTTCGAGACCATACTCTATATTTCTTTATTAGGATATTGTCCAAACAAAGCATTTTCATTGCACAATTAACGATAGAAAAAAAAACATAATTTTTATTTTTAATAAAAATTATATCAAACTTGTATAAAAGACAAAGTACCGTCTAGTTTACTCCCCCTGTATTGTTTATAAACTAAACAAAATATAAAAAGGAGAGAAAAACAAAAAACGTGTATTGAATATCCACCAGAGGTGGACCTTGCACATAACAAACAAGTTTTCAATTTAGTTTTTGATCAATGGTTATAATCTTTAACTTCAAGCTCATATGTTAGTTCTCATGTAGTGAGTAAACTATTTTATATGAATGTTTGATGTTTGGCATGCGATTGTCACTTCTTTCGAAACGTGTTCTGATGATGGGAACCTAGAAAATTCCTGAAATAGATCTATCAGCACATTCCTGAAAGGGTCAAATAATAAATTTGAAAACAAAAAACTCTATATCTTATTTGTTAAGACAATATCCTAATAAAGAAATATAGAGTGTGGCCTCGAACTTGAATAATTTTCATTTTTATTGCACAACTAAAGGTCGGAAAAAGACATAATTTTTATTTTTAATAAAATTATATCAAACTATTTTGAAATATTTTACGTACAAATTAAAAATTGTTGTGGTATTTTTTATAAAAAACTTTTTAAAAAAAATAGAACCGTGCCATTCTGAAAATTGCAGTGTTTTCTTTTGAATTTTTAAACAGAAATATCTCATTTTATAATTTTTTGTTATATTTTTTTGTTTTAAATATTTGCCCAAATATTTTTAAAATAAGAATACGTCTACTAAATTTTAAAGCAAACTAAAATCGTGATGAAACAAATCGTCCGGTTTGACATGCAATGACTCATTTTCATGATATTATTTGCCCTAGTGATTAATACAAATAAAATTGAATTATTGAAGGCTGTGTTCTTTGGTAAATTTTATGGATTATGCATTTTTTTTTTTATTTAAATATTTTTTTAGGCTTCATTATTTTCTAAATTTCTTGTTAATATTAATGTTTTTTATTAAGTCTTTATTTCTTTATAATTTTTATGTGACTCGAATTTTATTTTTCTTAAAGATTTAAAAAAATATTACGTGCTGGGAATCTTAAAAACAAAAAAGATGTCAGATCATAAGCCATAAAATATGCGTACAACTGGTCCATATTTTCAAGGTCAAAATTTTAGTGATAATATTATTTTATGATTTCTTTTAGTGCATTAAATTGTAATCGTCACTTATCAGTTGATTACAAAAATTTAAACTAACTTTTGTGTATAAGCCACATGATCATTAATTTTTTCTGGTGACATACACCTATCCCTAGATTTACACGACACTTTTTTTTTATACGATTTCACTTTATCACGATTTTTTATTTCTCGTGTAAATCGAGGAATATGGAAATTACCTCGATTTACACGATTTTTTTTTTTCAATTGTTATAGATAATGCGCCAGGTAATCCTCATGATTTAGAACACGAAAACGTCCAAGTTAATATCTTAGATCAGTGAATTATTTCAACGTTCAAATCATTGAACAATAAACGTACTTTTACATATATTTTAGATCAAATGGATAATGTTGAATCTTTGGGAGTACTGACAGCATGGAAAAAATTTACAATCTTAGATTGCATAAAGCAGGGGTGCCCAAGGCCTATGCGCTTGGTGCTCATTTGTTTTTGTAAAAACACTTAGCTATAGGCTGTGTGTTTTAATACACATATAGAGCGCTCAGCACTAGCAATACGAAATACACAAACAACTTTGTCTTATTAGTTTTTTTGTCGTTCTTCACTGTATACACGCAAGTGCAAAGCAACAACACTTTCGTATGTATTGGTTTTTACAACAAAAAATATTGAATAAAAATTAGTTTTTCTTTAAATGTATTGGTGTTTGCTCTTCCATAAGGAACTTTTGGGCACTCCTGGTATAAAGCATGTTGCACTGTCATATACTGAAATCAGAAAATCAACACTCAGGGGATACTGGATAAAATTGTGGCCAGAATTATACATGGCAAATATTTTTTGTCAACCTTTGGAAGCAGGAATATTCTCAATTAATTGAATTAGCGCGCACACTTGAAATGTAAGGTTTTGATGACTCTTCTGAGGAAGAAATTTTGGAGATAATAACAGACAAAGAATCAGATGACCATGATTTCGTTAATATGGTTAACGAAAATGATGATGATGATAATAATGACTCAGGTGAAGACGAGTTATAAATGGTTGCATTGACACCTAAAACTATTTGTGAAGGCCTTGAAGAAGGATGAAAATTAGGAAATTACTTTGTCCAACATGACCAAAATGTTGAAAGAGCTCTAAAAATCCAGAGATATATTTCTCAGGGCCTGTCACATTATCGGGAGGTACAGTGGTGTTCAAAACATTAGCAACTGAAATCATGGTTTAGGTAATTATAATTTTTTTTATCAAAAAGATTTGTGGTATAAGTTTTTTTTTTTTATTAAATTCAGTTATAGCATATTATTTTACAAATACAAAAAAATTATTCATAACTTCTCAAAAATAAAAAAAGTAATTTTAACAAAATAAGTCGATAGTGCAGTGTTCAAAACATTTGCAACTCTTAAAGTATTTAACAGAAAATACAAACATTGGTTTTAATGCTCAGTATTTTGTAGCGTACCCATTATTTTTTATAACTTCTGAACACCTCTTAGGCATTGACTCAGCTTTTTAATATAATCGTCAGAAATTTCATTCCACTGCTTTTCCAACTCGACGAAAAGTTCATCACCATTTCGGAATACTTTATTGCCGATATTCCGTTTTACAATCATCCACATGTTCTCAATCGGGAGATTGAGCCGGCCATGACATGATATTAATTTAATTTTCCTGCAGCCAAACTTTTACAACCCCCGCCGTGTGTTTTGGGTCGTTGTCGTGCTGGAAGGTCCATGATAGTGGTATTTCCCATTCAGCGTACGGAAGCATAACTGAACTCAAAAGATCTCTATAGATTGTGGCCGTCATTGTGCTAGTAATGCGGTGAATTGGGCCAATCCCATTTCCTGAAAAACACCCCACACCATAATGTTTCCACCTCCGTGCTTCACTGTGGCGGTTGTGTATCTGTTGAGTCCAGTTAAAATAGGTGCGAGCAAAGTCAAGCCGAGCTTTTCGGTTTTTTTCCGACACAAAGGGTTTTTTTGTACATTTATAACTTCTAAGACCATATTCTCGAGCTCTTCTTTCAATGGTGGGAAGACTGGCATCTATTAAAAGTTCAGTTTTAGCTTCTCTGGGAACTGCTTTGGGGTATTTCGTAAAAAAAATTCTTGATTTTCAGATCTTCTCTTACAGTTGTAATATGGGGTCTTCCACCTTTATGAGTTGTGTGGATGTTACCACTATTAACAATACGGCAAATCGTTGATTTTGGAACGGAGTACTTTATAGAAATTTCTTTTTGGGAAAGTCCATTTTGAAAATCATTTAAAACTTTTGATTTAAAATCAGAATTGTATTTATTCCTGCTATTTTTTACAAAAATTATTCTTACGATGTTTATGCTTCCAACATCTTATTACAACTATTAAAGAACAATAATTATAATAAATTTGTTTAAAAAATGTAACGACCTGAATCTCATATTAAAAAGGAATGCGATTACCGTTATATCACACTCAAAAAAATAAGTTAGTAGAAAAGTTAGTAAAACGTCTTGTAAATCTGGTATACTATTTTTTAGCAAATTTTTTTGCTAAAATCGTGTTTTCAGCTAAAATTTTTGTTATACTTATTCCGCACTTAACTGTTTTATACTAATGCTTTACTAATATACTAATGTTTTACTAATTAATTTTGCTAAAAAAAATTGTGCTGATAAGCAGATGTCGCGGCATGTCAAGATGTAGTAGAGAAGAGGAAAATGATACTAAAAAGTACAACTCTAATAAGACATATAAAAAAATCAACCATGGAAGACTTTTGTATCTGTTTTTCATACATAAAACAAAATTGAGGATTAACACAACTTAAATTTTACGTTGTCACCGGCTTGTGAAAATAATTGTCTATTAATAAAATAAAAGACAAAAGAAAATATTTAAATTTAATATGTATTTCTATAATAAATGTTAATTTCAAACAAACATATACAGACATGTAGACAGAGAAAAGCGAAAAACAAAGACACACATCTTAGTATGGTTCCTTTTTCTTATTGCAAAAAAGGGTTGTTTTTTTCGTTTCGTTTGTTTTTGTTTATTTTTTCGTTTCGTTTCTATAATTATCTTCGGCAGTTGCGTCCTTTAAAAGAGAGCATCATTTAGACAACCATTGATGTAAGTAGTTGAAAGAAAATTTTTGTTATGTTATATATATTTATTTCTATATATTTTCAGATATTAAATTAATTCATGTTGTCAATGTGGGAAAATGAAAATTTTTATATTTCGTAATTCTTGTAAATTATTTTTAAAAGAATCACAAAAATATGTTTTATGATTTTCAGCAAATATATTAACTAAATTACAATTTTTTTTTACAATTTTTTTGCGTTTTTTTCAGTCTACTAAAATTCAGCAAAAAATTTATTAATTTTTACCAACGCTTTTTTATTTGTAATCTACTAAGTGTTAGCAAAACTTTTGCTGAATCTACTAATTTTGTTGCTAAAAATCAGCTCGCTGATTTTCAGCAAAAGATTTTGCTGACATTAGCAATTTTTTTGCTAGCATCCTCCTGACTAAAATTTTGCTGACTCAGCAAAATTTTTTGCTGACTTTACAAACTTTTTTTTTTTGAGTGTAGTATTTGTTAGTATAAATTGTTTCGTTAAGAGTAAGAATAATGCGAGTTGCAAATGTTTTGAACACCTGCATTTTGAATACATCTATTATTATTAATTTTTTTGTTGTTTTAATTAAACGGAATTAATTTTTTTTCTTTGTTTAACATAAAACAATGTATGAAGAATATGTAAAAAATAAATTTTAGTAACTAAGTGTGATTTGAAGAAAATAAATCAATGAAAACAACAAATGCGATCTCAGTTACAAATGTTTTGACCACTACTGTCTATAAAGAATTGAACAATAATTCGTCACAATTTCTTATAACAAAATATATTTCCAAATCTGATTTGTCACCAACCAGAAAGATGTCGAGGAAATTGATGACGAATTAATAGACAGCAATTTTAATTGAGAATAAATTTTTTTTTATTTAAATTTATTTTTTTTTTTTTTACAATATTTTTTGAAATGAACTGAACTTTTTTAGTGAACTGAATTATTATTTTTTATTAATAAATATTAGACTAATTTTATTGATTTTTTGCTTAATTGGTTTTATGGATTTTTTATGTTATTCCAGGTTTTATAATTTTTTATAACTAAGTTTTTGTTTTTAAGTTAACTCATTTTGTTAGTTTTTAGTTTATATATATTAAAAATTTACTTTATATACAGCATTTGTCTTATTTCGATTTACACGATTTTCAATACACATTTTTTTTGAATTCGATTTACACGATTTTTTCTCGAACGTATCTATCGTGTAAATCAAGGGATAGGTGTAGTATTATTTATATATTTTTGTCCTCATAAAATATACTTTTGTTGATTCTTGTCATTTAAAAAAAAATGCTAAAAATGTTAGAGTGTGCTTAAATACCAAAGAAATCATAAAAAAATCAACAATTCATATAATATTTATAAGTTTGTATTTGAAAATATTTCACAAGTACTTTATAAATACATAAATATGGGTTTGTGTCAAAAAATTTTAAATCCTTTGAAACTGAAACTATTTTTCAAAAACTTTCACAATTTTTCTATTTGGATTAGAAACACTTTAACTCGCTGAAATGAAAAAGTCTAGGGTCGAATTCTTATCGTTACGCAAAGTTGAAAAATTAAAAAAAAAAAATAAAAAATCGTTTGCAACTAGTTCTCTTTTTTGTTGTGCTTTTCATTTGCGGTTTTAATCTTTTGGATTCCTTTTTGTATTACACAATCTAGCAACACTTGAGAGATAAATTCAACATCACATACCAAGTAAATATATGGTAGTCAAAAATTGCAACCAATTCTTTTTTAGTTTTCAAATTTTTGGTGTTTTTTGTGCCAGGCACAGACGCCCTTAATGGATTAAAAATTTCAAATCAATGGTTGGTATATCTTCCCTGCGGGAAATGAAGGATCGATTGATCCAAAGTCACGATTTTGTGATATATGATTGGGTGGCACGTCACGAAACTGGTGAAACCGAAATTGTGGTGTACCAAAAAGTGTTAATTTGTGTGAAATGAAAAATCACGTGACTATAGTAATGGTGACAAAATATTGACAATATCATGTAACTGGAGAAAAAGTAACATAACATTATAGTGTACTGAAGCAACTAGGCCCGATGCAGTTGAAGTTCTTACTGGTAATTGAACTGGTTCAATCCCGTTAGCAGTTGATGAAAATATTTCAATTAGTGCCAAAGGATTCAGTCCCTTGACTGCTACAAATTGGATATAACACTGAAATAAATTTATTTTAAAATTGATTTTTGTTGTGCCTTTTTGAAGGTTTTGTGAACATTGTTTTGAGGAAGTTTAGTGACTGGTTACGGACGGACAATTTAGCAACTTGTATATAATATGACACACGGTGAATAAACAGTAAAAGGTTATTTGCTAATTACTTTTCGCATACCCGGCGACATGTACTCCCTAGACCAGTGCAGTGGTACTTCACAAATCTAGTCCATTCAAACTACCTTAGTAACAGCACACATTGAGCTTAATATGTGACTAGTTTTCCATCAAAAGCTGTTCTGCAGTTCTACGATACGTACACCTACACCAGTCACGTGATAATTATTTTCCCACTGGTCCTGTTGCATGTCACATAAATCCTAAAATGATCCTACTTTAACACTGACTACTTCTGACATGTACAGTAGCTTATTAATTTCAGTCGGTACGGTGATAGGTAACCTTCGTCAAGTTATTCGCCACGTCACAAGGTGCTCCAAATGTAGCAATTGCCACCTCCTATGACAAGCCCATGTTAAAAGTACCGGTCACTTTCATATAAAAGAACCGAAACTAGGACAGGTACACACAAAGCTCTAGTCACGTTACCATACCCGTGACTGGTTCATTTTCTGCAGGGTTATAATTATGCACAGTATATGTGTATGTTTCCTTGATGTGCGTTTAACGGATAAAGAGTAAGACCGTCACAAAAGTTGAAAAACATGAGCGTGAGTTTTGTTCAAAAGGCAGTTTAGTTTAGTTTTAAAAACAACATAAAATCAGTGGAGCATATAAAAAAAATGTAAATGCAAAAGTTAAAGTTATTTTTCAATTATTCAAAAACTGCATTATTTGTTCTTGATTTTTTATGCGGCAAACAATGTTATTGACAGATTTTAAAAACAGAAATGATAATGGCAACGCATCACAAATTTTTTCAAAAGGGACTGATTGCTAAAAAATTTTTTTTTTGTGGTGAGAAATTCGTTAAAATTAACATTATTTGAACGATTTGTCATTGCTTTAACGCAAAGCCAGGGGAGCATTAAGAAATTTTAAGAAATGAATTTTTAATGGACCATATGAAATTTAGTAAGTGTTAAAAAACTACACATAGGTGGAATTAACTTGTAGAACATACATTTTCTCTCCAATTGAATACGTTAAATTCAAGTACAATATTGAAAACAAATTATCATTTCTAAATATCGCATTAACACTGATTTTAAGTCAAAAATTAAATTTTTTTAAATTCCACAACTTACTTTTCTTTTAAAACAATTGTATTTTTTAGTTTATTTTCAACTGTTGAAAAATTAAATGACAAAATCGGTAAAAACCAATAAATTATTTTCGGTTATTTCAATACTCAATATAATATAACAACTTTGTTTTAAATAGAAAATTTTAACTGAATATTTCAACTATTACCGAAAGTTCGTTTTTTTTTTTTGTTTATTTTGTGTTGTTTCTTTTGTTTATTAAATAATATATTTCTTTGTTAATTTAACTGTATATACCATTGAAACAACTTTACCGATTAACTTTTTAAATAACTGTTGAACTTTTATCGACAAGTTCTTGTGAGTGTGGGTTATTATCGTGTAAAATCCTATTAATGTACCATAAAATTAATAAAAAAAAAATAAAACCTAGTTTTAAATATTTTTGAGAATAGCCCATATATTTTTTGTGTTATATTAAAAAAATATATTTCCATACTTGAATGTGAGAAACAAATCACTCTTAATTTAGATTAAAATATTTTTTGGTCTTAAACGATTTTATCAACCACGAGTGTCTAAATATAAATACAGTGAAATCTTTAAATAATGGGAACTAATAGAATAATTTTCTCCAATAAGTAATTTTGTTTTAACGGTACATTAAAAAAAAAATAGTTTGTTGAAAATGTTGTTAAACCTCTATTTTAAATATTTAACTAATTTGCTGAATTTGCGTTTTCAGCAACAATTTTAGCTAAACGCTTCTACAAAAACACTAACATTGAACTAATGTTTAACTAATTTTTGTTGCTACCAAAATTATGCTGATAACCACAATCACAGCACGGAGAACAAATAAAAAGATAATATTTAGATGTAGCAGTTTGTGTAAACGAATTAGAGAATAAATAAAAGATACAAATTAATACTACCATTATTATAAAAATGCAACTATGGTTGATTTCATTCATTATTTTTTTATTTTGTATACTACACATCAAACAAAGCCACGTTAAAAAAATAGTTGAACATAAAAATGTAAATAAAGTAATAAATAAGTTGATAGACTAATTTAAAAAAATTTACTAAGTGTACGATTTTGTTACAATAAACAACAATGGTAGAATATAAAGAGTTATGAAGACAACAGATTCAGGCAGAAAGAAAATATAAAACACTCCGTGGTGTACGTAGTAAAAAATTCAAATTATTTTTTTGCATATTCCTCTTACTTTTTTTTATATTTTTTATTTAATTGCATTATGTTAACAATGTGAAAGTCATATATTTAAAACAATCACCAACAAACTTTAGATTTAAATTTCAGCAAAATAAATTAACTGAAGTAAAAATTGTATACTAAGTTTTTTTGTTTTTTCTTTTCAATCTACTAAGCTCCAGCAAAAATTCTTGTTGATTTTAACATGTCGATTTTCATTTGCATTAAACTAAATGTCAGCAAAACTATTTGCTGAATTTACAAATTTTCAGATATTAGCAATTTTTATGCAAAGATCCTCCCAGTAAAAATTTTGGTGACTCAACTTACTTTTTTGCTAAATTTACTTACTTTTTTTTTAATTGTACGAGTACTCTTCGAAACAGACGAGGTTAGTAATAGAGTTGCCTTATAGTTCAATTAGTTCATTTCCATTTTCTTATGTATGTTCGGCAATTTTTTTTTTTAATTCCACTCAGGGAATTAAGAAGGTAGCAACAAATAAAAATTACACTTAAAAGTACAACAAATGTAATTAAAAAGGCGATGATTACATTTGTCATAAAAATTACAAAAAATTATAGTTACAATGTTTAATATATATTAAACAAATATCTGCAATATTATTAAAAATAACTGTCAAAACAAAAAAAAAAAACAAAACTACTGACAAAATATTACTACATATTACAATTATTGTTGTATTAAATGGGTTTAAGTCGATTCCGAGAAGCTGAAAAGTATTTAATATACTATATGGAAATGTTGTTTGTTTTATATACTGGAAATTAGACTCTCTGCGTTATTGCTTACACATCCTTCATAAAATGTTTTCCCAGTTTTTTTTTAATATAATTAATAGCTTTTCGATTTTTTCTTTTTTTTTTTTTTTTTGACTATTTCTGGAATCAATAAAGTAAAAAAAACAAAATAGTTAAAACTAACTAATACACGGATTTCATTTTTTTGCAGCTTTTTGCGATGTCTGCAAACTAACAACGCAAAACTACTGTTACTAAAATACGGTATTTTTTTATGTTAGTTATTTTTTTTAATAGCAAAAAAAAGTTATTTTACTTAATGACTGCAATTACATGTAAAATAACTATTAACGTTTACTACACGATTGACTGACATAAAGTTACGGGAAGAGTGTATTCAGCAATAGAAAAATGCTTAATGTGTTGTTTAACAAATCTTCATAATGTGGGAGAAAATCTCAAACGAACGGTTAAAATTAAACTAGTTCAGTTGAATAATTGAAAAAAATGTCGAAAGAACTAAAATAGCGAACTAGTTCAATAGTTGGAAACAGACGAAATGAACTATGAGCTATTAAGCACAACTCTATAAGGTAAAATTAAAAAAAATTGTGATTTTGAAGATTAATTTACATCTAATTAGTATTTAAATTAGTATTTTAAAAGAATTATTATATTTTTTTTATTCGGCATTCGTGAAGCCAATTTCGGGGAATTTGAATAAAAATCGATATGACATAGACATTGCCTTTGAAATCGTTGATGGGAAAACAAAGACCTGAATGAATGAATGTCTTCTGAAACATTCGCAAAACATTTTTTTTTTTACAACAACACATTTTTTTTTACTCCGATAATAAAAAAATCTGTAGTTATCTATGAAAAAATTTTGCATTTTTAATCAAAACAGCTAAATTTTTGTTTGCTACGAGGGCGGCTCAATAAGTCCGTGACTTTTTGAATGAAACACTCTTTATTTTCCAAAAAAAAATTATTTTTCAACATAATCTCCTTTTAGCTCAATACACTTAGTCCAACGTTTCTCCAGTTTTTGTATCCCTTCCAAAAAAATAGGATTTTTCGAGGTCCATAAAATAGGTATTTGTTTGATCAATTATTTCATCGTTGGAGCTAAATCTTTTTCCCCCTAGCCATGTCTTTAGGTTTGGAAATAGGAAATAGTCACTGGGGGCTAAATTTTTCCATTGAGACTGCACACGTGTGCATTATCTTTTTTTTTTTTTTTTTTTTATGTTGAACCAACACTCAGGGGATGCCCCTACTAATGCATTGCATTGTGTTGATATCAGGAAAATAGGTTATGGGGAGGAGGAAAGAGGGAGTAGTGTTTGTGGACATTTGACTTGAATTTTTCTAAATTGTAATTTGCAGGGAAGACTTCCGCAGGGAGACAATTCCACATACGGCTAGTGCGACTGAAAAAACGAGTTTTCTCTGTAATGCATTGTGCGATTTGCCGGGCTATAGACAACAAACGGATGAGATCTACTTGACAAGCGGGTAGTACGAACAGAGACCCGGTCCCTCGGGATGAGTCGGCTTATCTCAGCAGAACACTTCCCATGGTAATATCTATAGAACAAAGTCACACAACCCACATTCCGACGATGCTCCAACGAGTCAATAGAGTTCGAAACCCTACTGTCGTTGATAAGCATCAACGCTCTCCGTTGCACACGGTCCAGAAGCCCCAAAATAGACTTTGAAGCACCTGCCCATATATGGGAGTTATATTCCATCTTCGGCCGGATGTAGGTGGTATAAATAGTAAGGAGATCAGATGGGGTGAAGTATTTCTTACACCGGTTTAGAAAACCAAGACACTTGAAAGCTTCTTTCGATACTTGAATAATGTGATCTGTCCAACGGACATCACACTGTATTCTCATGCCCAGAACATCAAGAGTATCTGAATCCTCAATAACGATCCCATCCATATACACAGATGACGTGGTTGAGTCCACAGACCTATGGGTCAACATACAACATTGAGTCTTACGAGCATTAAAATCGACCCTGTTCGCACGACACCACTCTGAGATTGTCGAAAGGTCATGATTGAGTGTGTCATTCATAATCTGTCTTTTGCCCCCGACCTCAACAAGGCTTGGCCTACGATCGAAGGAAAAAGAATGACAAATGTTGCTATCATCTGCAAAGGAGTAAATAGGATTGATAGTTCGACCAAGGAGGTCATTAAGAAAGATGAGAAAAAGAGATGGAGAAAGAACAGAGCCCTGTGGTACCCCTGAACATAACTGAAACTCGTCGGATGAGACCCCATCTATAACAACACGTATAGTACGATCTCTGAGAAAACTCGAGATAAATCGAGAGAAATCATTACCTACACCAAAGGCAATTAGTTTTGATAACAGTGCGCCGTGCCACACACGATCGAACGCCTTGGAAATATCTAGAGCAACTACCTTGTTCTCACCAAACATGTGAATAGACCGACTCCAACATTCAGAAAGGAACGCCAACAGATCTCCCGTAGAACGAGTTCTACGAAAGCCATACTGTCGATCACTAATAAGTGAGTTGGCCTCCAGATAATTTACAAGATGGTAGTTGACCATGCTCTCCATCACCTTCGAGAGCGCAGAACATATTGCAATTGGGCGGTAATTTTCAGGGTTATTAGCCGCACCCTTTTTGGGGATTGGTTTGAACATTGGCAACCTTCCAGCACGAAGGGAAGACACCTGCACGGTATGAAGAGCTGAACAGGTTAGCCAATGGCGAGCTAGCGTCGAAGAGCACTGTTTCAGTACCAGTGCTGGTATGCCATCCGGTCCATAAGTTGGCATAATATTCGACGTTCATTGTTTTCCCTTTTAAAGGTAATCGATGTGGATTATCCCGCGTGCATACCAAAAAACTGTTGCCATCACCTTATTGGCCACGATTACGTTTATGGTCAACTGAGGGCAAATCGAAACCACACTACCATATGAAATACCTATGGCATCAACAATCTCTCGCACTTTTACTCTTCGATCGGCCAACACCATATCGTGGATTTTTTCGACAGTTTCGGGTATATTGACCTCAATTGGCCGTCCAGAACGTCATTTGTACTTATGCGATCACAACGAAAGTCATTAAACCACTTTTTACCTTTAAAATCGATGGTGCAGATTCCCCATAGTATTTATCAAGCTTTTCCTTAGTTTGAATAATGTGTAATGACCACTCGAAATTCAGTTTTTTTCCACTTTTAAAAAAATCCACGAGGTTGTATGTTTTGAACAGCTGTTAAACGCAAAGTAAATGACGGAACTTGCTCAAAATTTGACAGTAGTCTATTAACAGGTGGTACTTGATGGGAGCAGTGTTGCGTATCATATAACTACGAGGGAAGTTCGAAAAGTCACGGACTTACTAAGCAGCCCTCGTACTTTTAGTATTAAAAATCGTCAACGCTGGCATCAGTAGACACAAGCGAATGTTTTGCAAAACATTCACGCAAAGCTTTGTTGTAATAATATGAAAAGTTGCTGTCCATTACAGTTACTTTACACTGTATAATAAAAAACAAAAACTGTATAAAAATATTCTAATATTAATTTAAATTAAAAAATAAAAAATATGGAAAATTTTGGCAGCGATTTCGTAAAATTTAAAATAATAATTTAGGTTTTTATTCAAAATTTCTGTAAATTTTTTTTTGTTCAAAAACATTTAAATTAGTGTTTAATTGTTGTACATTTTGAACGAAACGCCCCTTTTATATTTCATGTGCACGTTTTTTCAAAACATGTTTATAAACATTTTATATTCATTACGAAAAAAAGTATATAAACGTTTTTCTGCTTTAGCACTGTTAATCATCATTTAAATATGATGAACATCTTAAATATTTAAACATTAGGGGCTTGTTACAAAATAATTAAATAGTATGCATAAAATTATTTATTTGATTGATGGTTTGATATAATGATTGATATATTGATTTCATTACGAACTTAAAACGACACAGTATTATTTCTTTATAATAAATTTAAAATTGTTTTAAAAAAAAAAAAAAAGATTTACCGTTTTTTTAAGTAGCTATAAATAAATAAATATAAGTCATCTTTACCCAGCAAAAAATAGTGCTTACTCAGAAGCAGTTCTGGAAGGCATTATTTAATTGCCGAGCGCTTCAATTTAATTTTAACTGAGCGTATACAACTTAAACCAGGCATGGCAAGAAAAAACGCTAAAATATTCAAAACCATTGCATATTCCGGTTGTTTTCCGAATCAATTGTGTGCGGTACAGGTCCCCTGTGATCGTCGGGTCCGATTTCAGCAGCTCATATTAGATGGAACCTTTTTGGCAGACCACACACAAAAAAATAAAATTCATAATTTTGTATTAAATATGTTCATAGTTTTAGGACATAGTTTTATTGGGACATTTTTGGCCCCAAGTGCACAAAAGGGTTAATTAAGTTTTTTTCCTTTTAAATAATAAATAACAGCTACGGAAAATAATTTAGTCAACTTTCATTCAAATACGAAGATACCACATGATTTTTCGTTATCAATTTCATGAAATCTTCAAAATTTCGAAAAAATTGACCTTTGACCTTAAAATTTGACCTTTGCCGTAGTTCGATTTTGACCAAATTTTCAGAATATAGTGCTTGTAGTTTGTTTCATAAAACTCTGAATAGCATTAATTGTTACTTGTTAAAAGTAGATAAATTTTACCTTATGATCGAATTTTGTGCAAAAAAAATCGTTTTCCTCAAAATCCGCCGAATTTAAATAGCTGCCCTTACTAAATTAAACGTGGGATATGTGTAATTTTTGGTATTTTTATTTTAAATTTTATACTTAATGAGACCTTAGTGTGCGAAACCATTTTTTTTTTTTAATTTTGTTGAACAAAATTTTTTTAAATTTGAAATTGGAGATTTGAAAAATACCCCAAAAATATTGTTGGTTTTCGACGTCACCTTAGGACAGAATACCGACATCCTAAAAATTAAATATTTCATATCTAACAGTTAATGGGTCCAGTAAGTAAAAAAAAAATATTTTGGTATTTAATTTCGAAAACGTTTAGGATGTGGGCTCGAAATGTTTGATCAAGTGGTATTTGGCACATTAGTGGTCTGGGGTACTTTTTTTTTTACTCGGGTAATTATCAACCGATTTTGGATTTTTATATCTTTTTGAAAACACTTTTTTGTCTTCATCTCGATTAATTTATAATATGGACAATATTTCAATATTAACACTTTTTTGAAAAAAACCCAAAAAAAGCAATTTTTTCCCCATACAAAACACACTTTCAATTTTCAATCGATTCCCGCCTCGTGGTTTCTTTATCCAATCGCCACCAAACTTCATATTAAATGTTTTTACATACAAAGGAACCAAACTAGCCCATATCTTGACTTTAGAAAAACGGCCATATTCGCTACAAATTTTTAGAATCCTAAAAGTATGCTATATAACATATTGCAGTTTTCTTAATGTTTAAGAAATTTTCATACATAGTATGAAACAATTCACAAAAAAATTATTTCTAAATTAACAGTTTATAGTTCCCATTTTATTTTTATTCAAATTGTTTGCTTATATACACTGATAGAATTTTCCTTCAGTGTGCGCCCCGGTAGGCTAGCTGGTAGCGTGCTGGCTCATCTGTGCGGCGGTTGTGGGTTCGATTCCCACCCGAGACACTGGTCTGTTTTCGCTACAACGCGCCGAAGGCCATAGTAGCTAGTTTTCGGTTAGGGTAATAGTATATAATTTGTAATTATATGATTATTAATTAATAAAAAAAAAAAAAAAAAATTTTCCTTCATAATAATAATGAAGCGATTTCATTAAAATGGATTTAATGGAAATTTTCATTACCTGAATGAAAATTCAAAAATATTTTTAATTTTTTCAATGATTTTTTTATGACTTTTTCATAATTTCGTAAAATAATTCATTAAATCAATGCAAATTTTATGATTTTTTCCAATAAAAAGTTGTTTTAGAGTAATTATTATTTAAGTTTAATATAATTTTTATTAAAAATAAAAATTATGTTTTTTTTTGACCTTTAATTGTGCAATGAAAATGAAAATTATTCAAGTTCGAGGCCATACAAACAAAAAACAAGTTTTCAATTTATTTTTTGATCAATCGTGATAATCTTTTTTACTTCGAGCTCATATAATATATATTAGTTCTTATGTAGTGAGTAAACTAGTTTATATGAATGTTTGATATAGGATTGTTAACTCTTTCAAAACGTGTTCTGATGATGGTAACCAGGAAAATTCCCGAAATAGATCTATCAACACATTCCTGAAAGGGTCAAAGAATAAATTTGAAAACAAAAACTCTATAGATTACACAGGTCAACAGCAAAAAAAGGCTTGACTAACCACTATATAGATTTGATGCATCATGGCTGCCTAAGTACAAAAATGGTAAAATTTTTCAATTCTATGGATAATTTTTTTTTAAAAAAATTTTTTTTTAAAATTGACAATATTTTGAGCCATTTCTCCACTTATGTTGTCATAACTCAAAAACAACTAGTCCGATTTTGTCAAATTAAATTTACAAAAATTAAGGTTTACAATATCTTTAAAGAACTGTACAATTTTTTTTAATGCGATCAATAGTTTCAAAGTTATGAAACAAATTGTTAGCAAAAAAAAAAAAAAAATGCTAAAAAAAAAAAAAATTTGAAAAACAAAAATCTGGAAAAAATCGAAAACTGCAAAAAATATTACTTTTTATTTTTTTGTAGTAAAGCTACATATCATGCGAATTAAACTAGATATGGATCATAAAAATCGATGCATGCTATACATTTTTATTTACAATTAATTGAAGGTATCGCATATTTACAAGCACTGTAGAAAATTGTACCTACTATATAATGAAAATGCAGAACATAAAAACTCAGGTGTATTTTAAGACACGCATTTTGGCAAAACCCCTTTGGGAAAAACCTCTATGACATTTTTATGATTCTAATAATTAAAAAAAAATAAGTAATAAACAAAAGATTGTTTAATTTTTACGATTGCGGTAGGATAGTAATAAAACGCTCATAAATGTGCGTGTACGCTGAAGTGCTCTTATTTTCCGTTAGCTACCTGTAACGGATAATTTTTTTTTTTTTCATAAAAGTCCTTAATGTTTTTTAGGATTCTTGGGAATAATAAAAAATTTGCAGCACACACAAACTGTATCCACACAAAGGGTTATCCCAAATTATAGTATCAGTATTTATAAGATCTCCTTGACCCTTTTTATTTCATTCAAGAAGTGTTTGCGATAACGCAAACATCATTTAATACCTACACAAAAATTAGAGTCATACAGCTTAGAAGTTAAAAACAATTTTCAAATATTAATAAAAATGAGCCAGAAAGCCAGAACATTTTCATGTAAAAACGATCCAGATTTATTTTGTTATGTGTGCGGCCAATATATCACCGGGAAAAAACGGAAGTGGTTCTTAACTTCATTGCAAAAGTCATATCAAGATTGCTATAATATCTATCCGCACAATTTGAACCAGCATTGGACACCGAGTACTATATGCATTCCATGTCGATTGAATTTATCTATGAAGTCTTCTAACGTAAAGTAAGTATAAATTAATAGATTTGGAATATTTTATAATTACAATATTTCTTAATTAAAATTTGAATTCTTCATATTCCTGATTTCAATTTTTTTTTCATTTTACAGACGACACTTGGAAATTTTGAAGCCTATGCTATGGAGAGAAACAGCGAACCACGCATCCGAGTGTTATTTTTGTTTAAGTACAAAAAGCATATTTGATGGCCCACAAATTCGCAAATTGGTGAACGATACTGAATTTGGCAGTTCAATGTCAGAAATTGAGAAGAATGCATGGGATTCGTTTGTATGGGTTATTCAAAATTTCTTAGGAAATAACAAGGGTGATGATTACGTTGCGCACGTTGAAGAGATGTTAACTCACTTCCAGAATCTTGGATGCAACATGAGCATCAAAGTACACTACCTGCACAGTCACTTAGATCGTTTTCCTGAAAATCTAGGAGACTTGAGTGAAGAACAGGGCGAACGATTCCACCAAGATATCCGGACAATGGAGGAACGATACCAGGGTCGCTGGGATGCACACATGATGGCTGATTTTTGCTGGAGTATTCAGAGTAACACTTCGTTATTCAACTATAGTAGAAAATCGACTAAAAGAAAATTTCAGAGTTTGTAGTTTATAATACATATTTATTTATTTATTTTCTTGTTTTATTTATTATAATAAATGTGAATAATAAAATATAAATTTTCTACTATTTAATTTATTTATTTATTTACATTTAAGCTCATCCAACACAAATGTCTTTCCGAAGAATAGAATCAGTATATTCTAGGTAGGGTTTTGCCAAAAAATACACGAATGTTACTATGTAATGCATTTTTGATGTGAAAATTTGTACATAGCATGGGGAAAATGTTTTCAAAATTCAATCAATCGAAAGAAGAACATTAACTACTCAATTTTATGTATATCAGACAAAAAACTAAAATTTGGTGAAAATGAGCGAATTCACTTAATTGTGAATAAATTCGAAAAAAATCAATCGATTTTTATGATCGATATCTCATTTTGTTCCTATTACATGTGGCTTTGCGATAAAGCAAAAAATCTGAACGATTTTTGCCGTTTTTCGATTTTTTATGATTTTTTTTAACCAAAAAAATTTGCTATTTTCACGTAAAAAAAATATTTTTTCCCTCAATTTTTTATTATAACTCCAAAACTACTGAGCCGATTGAAACGCAATATATTAACGGATTAAAGGCTATGTAAATTTCAGTTTTTCTAAATTTATTTGAATAATATCGGACTAATTTTTTTTTAGTTATCATTAATTATGTGGAGACACGTCTAAAAAATTTATAATTTTAATTAAAAATTTTTTAAAAAAAAACCTCTCCATAGAATTTCAAAATTGAACCATATTTGTACTACTGGGACCACAATACATCAAAATTGTATAGTGGTTTTCAAAGCCCCTAAAATTTTTTCAAAATTGTTGCCTTGTGTTATTTGTTAGGGCAATATCCTAATAAAGAAATATAGAGTATGGCCTCGAACTTGAATAATTTTCATTTTCATTGTAATTATTATTTATTTTTTTGCATATAAAGTACATTTGGACTAAAAAAAAAGTTAAACGCCCATATTACAAATGACATAAATTTGTTTGTTAAACAGAATTAACCAAAACTTTGATATATATTTATTTGAGCCGGTTGAGAAAATAACTAAATTGGCAATAATTCATAAAAAGATAAGAACTCGCTTAAGCCTAAATGACAACTTTACCAGGATATTTCTATAACATGTTTTAAAAACCCTGGTACAAAAAAGCTGGTGTCATATAGGCTTTAGCACAGATTAATACATAGATGTGAAGAAAGCGCCATATTATGACAAACAATTTGCATATAAGAAGTGAAGTCTAGAGTGAGATAGACTCTAAAATCTCCATATAGTTTGCATTGATATACATTTCTCGCTCTAGACTTTTCAAATTTCGAATCATATCTGTGTGCAATCTGTGACGCTTAGGTAGTCAAAAACATGGATTCAAAAGTCAATGGAAAATTTTCTTTACATTTTTTTTTTCTTAGTAAAGTGCACAATACAAAAAATGTGTTAGTGCGAAGAAAAAAATTTAATGAAATCAGCTCTGTTTTATAAACGACTAAAAAATTATTTAAAATAAGAAATATACACGTTTAAAATTATGGATACTCAATATTTATCAAAATAGAGTTTGGGAAAAGTTTTTGGTCAAAATCGATTTTGGGCTAGTGACTACAAACATGCATTTGCATGAAAGTCACTGCCCTCATTATAAAGCTGTATTTTTTAATTTTTTTTATTTCATTTGAGGATTTTACTTATAATAAAAAAAAATCATTTTAATTTTTTTTAAATAGATACTCCCAGCCGATATGAGACGAAAAAATTAGCGGCGGCTGAGTCAAAAATGCGGCTGGCTTGTATCTCTGCTATCGACCGTATTTAGCTGTTACCTATTTAAAAGCACACAATATATTTGAAAGCTTAATATTTTTAACACAAAAACAACAAGAACAAATCTGATATCACAAATTAAGAACATTAAGGAGCTTTTTTGGACTCATTGCGAAATGTGGCGAACTTTCATTTTTTTTGTATGTAAAACTCAGTATCGCCACATTTATTGTCTTAAGGATTTTCGCTGTTTTCTAGACATCTAATGAATAATATTTAATAGAAGTCTTTCTTAAACACTTATTGCAAGTTCCTAGAGTATGTAGGTACTTGCAATAAGTGAAAAGGCAAAAACAAACTAAAAGTAAAATGTGGCTTATCATGTTTTTACAATAAACCCTTCAATTGTATTTTCTACACAACAGCTACAAAGTAAGAAATATACAAAATAACTTCAGCACCTCGTTTCTGTAACTTCCGCATCGAAAAAAGTTTCGAATAAAAATGTAAAACACAACCTTCCTCTGCTTTTCATAGGGTGAATCACAGGCAATTAAATATAAAGTCAATTAAAAAAGCTAATCAAACGCTGCATTCACGTTATTACTCTTTTTAATTACGTATTTTACAAATATGCATTTGTCCACAGTTTTACAAATTACAAGATCTGAAAGATTTAGACCTAATAATGTAGTCAACTTTATCATCTCTTCAGTCACCCTGCAGAAAGCAGGGTGACCATGCATTTCTTGATACAAAAGCTTCTTGCATTAGATACAGAAAAGGGGTACAGGTTATAGTTCAATTTCCAATTATACGTCGGTTTTATTGTCTATTTAAAAGACACTTCAAAATTAGAACTAATTGAAATACACAATTTTCATTCGCACTTTCTGACAATTTTATCAACTCATGCACTCAAAAAAATAAGTTAGTAGAAACGTTAGTAAAACGTATTTTAAATCAAGTATACTATTTTTCAGCAAATTTTATGCTAAATTTATGTTTTCAGCTAAAATTTTAGTTATACTCATTCAACACTTAACTATCCAGAACTAATGTTTTACTAATATTTTACTAATTTATTTTGCTAAAAAATAATCAGTTGATTACATTAATAGTGTGGACGACAAACAGATTGAAAAATATACGCAGAATGAAGTAGATGTCGTGGCATGTCAAGATGCAGTAGAGAATAGGAAAATAATACTAAAAATTACAACTCTTGTAAGACGTATAAAAAACCTACCATTAAAGACTTTTGTATCTGTTTTTCATATACAGTGGAGCACGCTTATAATGAACTCGTAGGCACCAGACAATTTAGTTCGTTATAAGCGAAGTTCGCTGTAAGCATGTTAAACATTTTTCAAAAATTAATAAAATGGTACACAGAGAGAATTCCCTGGACGAGTTTTAATGACATTTTTTTCACTAAACCAATGAAGTTTTCTTTACAATGAATATGAAAAATTGCTTAATTTTCATGTAAAACTTCATAGTTTTAATGAAACTTTTTTATTGTACGTATGAAATTAATAATAAAAAATATGAAATTGTTCATTAAATTTTATGAAAAACTGTATTAATTTAATGAAAAATTTCAATGGACGAGTTCCAGTGAAATTTCGTAGATCGAATGCAAAATTTCATTGATATCATGCAAATAATTCTCTCAGTATAGGATATTTTTTCTAATATCCCTAGTTTTTCATTTTTTCTTTGTAATTTTAAAATAATTCTTCCATTAAATTACGTTTCATCGTAATTTTAATTCTTTTCAGTAAAGTTTCAAGTAAAAACCTAATGTTTTTAAAATTTAAAAATCTCGATTTTTTAATGTGCGTAAAAATTTGTTTGGAAATTCGTAAAAGGGTCCAAAAAATTATTTCGTTACATGAGAAGTTCGCTATATATGATATTCGTTATACCCGTATTATTTTTTAGGAAATATGTTATGCGTTGGGACCAGAAAAATCGTTTGTTATAAGAAAAGTTCATTATAACCGGTGTTCGTTATAACCGAGTTCCACTTTATAAAACAAAATTGTGGCTAAAAACAACTTAAATTTTTTGTAATCGCCGGCTTGTGAGAATAATTGTGTATTAAATTAAAGACAAAACACAGTATTGAAATTTAATAAAGATTAACCTCCGTTGAAACACAAATTTTAGCCTTACAACTGTATTCATAATCGATCTTTTACACAAGGTTTAAAATAAATATTTTAAATGTGTTACTTTTAAAAAATTTAAAACCAAAAGTTTACTTTTCCATCTTTTATCATAATTTATGTTGTGAGCAAGATTATTCAAGTTCAAGATTATTTGTTTTTTTTTTTTTTTTTGTTAAATATGATGAACAGAAGAAGACATTTTTTAATTAATAAATAAATATTGCACGGTTTTTTGTTTAACAATGATCTTGAACTTAAATAATCTTGCTCACATCATAATTTATTATAAAAGATAGAAAAATAAACTTTTGGTTGTAATATTTTAATATTTTAAAATTTAAAAATAATTTAATTAATCAATTAATTAATAATTAAACATTGCACGGTTTTTTGTTTAACAAAACATAAATGTTCTTGAACTTGAATAATCTTGCTCACATCATAATTTATGATAAAAGATCGAAAAATAAACTTTTGGTTTTAATATTTTAATTTTTTTTTTTTTTTTTTCATTGCATGTATAGTAATTAAATGTGCTAAAGTCCCAAAACTTATTTAACCAATTGTGAAAACAATCTGCGGTAGGCTTGTCCCTATCCGGATTTCATTCCTGCCCAAGGAAATCTTCAGGGGACTTTGTTATTAGAATTTCTAGAGATATTTGTTATGTTAAATCACAAACTCAATGAGAATTTCTTGTCCTTGTCTAGGAGCGTGATTCAAAACTTAAAATATCAAAGAAATAACAAAAACAACAACAAAATATTATCACAATTGGCTTTGTCATCTTCCAATATTTTAAAATTTAAAAGTAATATAATTAATCAATTAATTAATAATTAATTAATAATTAATAATTAAACATTGCACGGTTTTTTGTTTAACAAAACATAAATGATCTTGAACTTGAATAATCTTGCTCACATTATAATTTATGATAAAAGATCGAAAAATAAACTTTTGGTTTTAATTAATTTTTTAAAATTTAAAAGTACAACATTTGTATAATATGGCAAATATTTTTGAAAAATAAATCATAATATTATGGGTGAACTTATAATTATTTCGTCCACTGTATTATAAAATGTTTCTTTCAATTAAGAATATGCGACAGATATTAGGAAAATATATTTTCCCGCTTGTCTTAAATAAAATAAAGTGCATTTTAGATGAAAATAATTTTTCTAACAAAGAATTAATAGTTTCCGCTAAGATATTTTAAAACGTTTTCCAATTAAAAATGGAATGTCATTGATTTCGAAAAAAAACATATTATTTAAAATTGTATATGCACGCAAAGAAAAACATGTTTGGGGCAACTATGTTCGAAGAGTATCATACATTTTTGGATTTATGATTGTGACAACCATGTTACTATGGTTGTGAGAACCATTCCTTATATTTTTCTTAATCATAATATGATAATTAGATTACCTTATTATGGTTCCCAATTGATCTTAATGTATATAATATTATAGTTATGGAAATATTTAATAATTATCATAGTACGATTCCTACATTATTCTACCAGCATTCTGTTAAAGCTGGAAAGTTATGCTTGCTTTTTTAAATAGTACAAACGTATATTTATTTATTTAATAATTAACACATTTAAATTAACTTTTTTTAAAATAATGAAAGTAATCAAATTGTCTTTCGTGGGCGTCGTGGTGTAATGGTTAGCGCGTTGAACTGTTACACAGATGGTCCCGGGTTCGATTCCCGGTGACGACAACATCAATTTAGAAAAATAATATGTATGAGTTTTCTATCACTTATATGTATCGCTGCGCCCACCTTCGGTGTTCTCATAGCACTTAACCCCACCGAAGTAAAATAATGAATCAGGGCTATGAAACAAAAAGCTTCAATAAATTCGCCAACTCTACATCAGGTGGCGAGCAACAATTGTTCGAAGACTTATCTACTCGCGCAATTACAGTGTTGCCATGTTTGAAGCCCTTCATCTTTCACCACTTTTCATCTCTCCACTATCCCCTTTCCAAAGAAAGCAACACATTAATTAATAGGAAGAATTTCCTGAGTGTTGCTTCTCCTTTAAAAAAAAAAAAAAAAAAAAAAAAATGCGATGCTCACAGAATTTTTTATTTTAGTATCTAAAATAGCAAAACTAAACTTACTCTTTTCCAGCACAAATCTTATTTTATCATGAAAAATAAAATAACAGAAACATGTGATTACAGCATAAATATGCATTGAAAATAATACAATTTCACAATATATTTATAATGATCATTACATGTTTGTATCAATCATTACATTTGCACTATAACCATATTGTAGTCTTAATTATCATATTATGATCACGGAAAATAAATTCGTCATAATTTATTACCATATTATGATTATTGCAAACATATTATGATTATATCGCACTACAGACTTTAAAGCACAAGTATTTTGTTAAAATTTTTCTTTCATATTTCTTATATTTTTTTTACGATTTATTTTGCGTGATTGCAAGAAATATAAAAATAAATAACTTTTTTGTAACTTTGTATTTAATTTATAACATTTTCATGTATTCTAAGCAATAACTTCTTTTAAGGCATGCTTGTCAATTCAACTTTTGCCTAGGCTCCGATGGTATACCGGGTTGAGACTAACAAATTGTCCCTTCTTCCGCTGTAAATATCACCATTACAAGTAACAATACTGCGTTGTTTTTCTATTTTTATGTTTTTGTGTTTAATACTATTTAATTTGTTTGGGCTGACTGCTTCTCACAACTTCTTTTCACAAAATCTTAAAGAAGAATGACACTAAAAGATCGAAGACGATCATATAAAAACGACTAATCATCTTATAGTTGCGCAACTTTAATATGATAATAAATACTTTAGTATGATTGTAGACAAGAGAATAATATGGTAACCGAAAAATAGAAAGATTTTTACTATAACATGATTAAAGCAACATTATTATTGGTGCAATATGATTGATTCAATAATAATTTAATTGAAACAACCATTTATGGCTGTAGGAAACATAGTTTTGTGGCAGCAATTATATTGCAACCATATTTTTTCTCGAGAATATTTAAAGTTCGCTACTCGTATATTTTTGATTTTTGTCCAAAATTGGGCTCAGATAATGCTGAGCATATGTTTGAAAATATATTTATAATATTTTAATTTTTCGATTCAAAACAAGTAATAAATAAAATTACTTATTTCAAACTAAATGATGCTGTGATGGACCAAAATTAATCTATGGAAATTTTATAAATGTTGTTCCGACAATATTCTCAGCATTGCCAAACTTTTAAACTCTTCTTTGACCAAAAAATTTAAAAATTCACTAAGAAGACCACGGATAGCAACTTTAAATATGTATCCTCAAAAAAAAATGTTTGGTTTTTATCATAAACAACTAAATAATACCTATCATTTGAGTTCAAAACGAAATTCACTTTTTTTTTATTCGTGACAGTGTAATATTTAGCAATATATAGTTTTATCCAAAAGAACATCTACATTTTTCTATGGAATGATATTTAACTATAAATAGGTCAAGATATCGTGTTATCCAATATGAAATTTTTTTTTTTTTCATATTCCACTATATATATCTAATTATACATGCATTAGTACATAATTAGATTAGCCATATGCATATATAATTGAATATGTCATACATGATTATACATTGTACTAAAAAATCTAGAGGAACAAACTTTTATATTTAAACATACATAAGCATATGTATTCACAGATCATAAAAGGTTTGCGTCTGCGAAAATTTAAAAATCGGGAAATTTTGGTTTCACTTGTAAACCCCCATACAGCTTTTCACTAAGCAGTGATATGGAAATTACATTTTCAGTGAATGTATCTTCCAAGTGTAGTTAGTCCATTTTGCATTAGATTGGATCTGAAAGTAAATAATTATGACCAAAAATATAAAATGATTGAAAAAACTTTTCTTTTTTTAATTTTTCGACTTTAAATGTCCATCAATTCTTTAGGTCAGGACTTTTTCAACGTGAAACTTTACATGTCCTCGTTTTGAAGTATATTCTACCTAACCATCTTCATCGTTCTCTCATTTCAAAAAACCTTAACCCTCTAACCTGCATAAGCTTTTCTGGGCTGAAATTTATTCCACTTGTTCGGCACGAGAAATAAATAATATTTTCTTTTAGCGAAATTCTTTTTGTTGCCTATTTTAGGCGATATGGGTCAAAATAGGTTTAGAGGCTATCTCAAAAACTAACCTATAAAATTTAAAAAGTTAAGGCATAAATTATTCTTCTTACAAAGATATAACAACAGTCCAAAAATTAGTCGTTTTGAGCTTCTAGATAAAAAAATATGGCGATTTTCGTTTTTCGAAAAACGCGAAATCGAGCGAAAACGAACCTTAACTTTAATATATATTGACGAAACTTTGAAGCTTTGATATTGTTACCAAAGATAATATTTCTGCCAAATTTCATAAAAATCCGTCCACTCGTTTTCAAGATAAGATGATGTCCTTTATATGTATGCTTTTAAAGTCCTGTATATCCTTGGAACAAACTTAGAGTATTTTCCAAAAGTTTAAGCTTTAATCTTCCTTTGTGTGGAATATGAATGGTTTCATGTCAACAGAAATGTGTTTTAAGGACTTTTCCAAATTGTGGTTGTTTCAAAATATTTATTTTTTGAAATTACTGAAAATTTTAACTATAACGCTTTCTCGCTTCCAAACCATGACATGTACACAAAACATTACTTCGCAAAATATGTGGCTAACTTCGTTCTCTATCGATATAGCTTACGTTTTTATAATAAACCACTTTCTTGGTGAACTTATGGCCAATTTAAAATACCCCGCCTAGAGGCGGGCTTGCCGGTTAAAGGGTTACGAAATAAGAGGCATAGAAAGTCAGTTTCAACAGGTGTCGAAAGTTTTTTAAGTAGCTCATATATTTTATTGTATGACTTTTTTTCACAATGAAATTTTACGAAATTTTATATTAAAATAAATGAACTGTTGCGAGCATTTTGTTTACAATTTTTTTTATTAAATGCTAAGAAAATTTATAATATTCTAATTTTAATGAAATTTTAAATTACAATTATTATGCATACGAGAATATAAAATTAAAATTCTAAACGCACAATCAATTGCATGTATTTATAAAGAATTTATAACAAATTCTATTTAATATTTATAAAATTAACCCCCAAATTTGTAAAAGGACATATCTATTAAAGTGAGACTTATCACAGAACAATTCAGGTTAATCATTGCTGTGTGTTAAACAATTAATTATGTTGAAAGAACTGTCCAGGGAGTTGTGAATAGAGCGTTCACATATTTATATTAATTTTGCTATATTTTATGAAAACACATTTTTAAATTAATTTAAATTTTTTTTGTTTTTTAACTGCTTAGACAAAAAAAAAGATTTTTTTCTGTTAATTTTAATATTTTGAAAATTGATTTATGTTTTTCACTTTTTTGATTTCTTTTTGCTTTAAAGTACCCTCATCACTGTATCATAAAATTTTTGGAAATAATTCGGATATTTCTTACTTAGTACTCCGATTGCAATGAAATTTGGAACTGGCATAAGCGACGTACTATGGAGCATAAGTAGTGATATGGAATCTTCCAGACCCCCGGGGGGCGGCAATATGACCACCCAAAATAGTGAACTTTTTGCATATAAAATTTGAGTTCCCGAGATATTCCCATATTTCGACTCAGTTCTAGTATTTTGGGAATATTGGGAAGAAATCGGGACAAATTTCTTTTTCAAAATATTGGTTTAAAAAAAAAAATTTTGATTTGTATATACTTTTCCCCTCCAATCGTTTCTAAAGTTGCGCACTGTTAAAAAATACTGCACTCCCCCAATTAGTTAGCGGAAGCGGTTGTAGGTTTTTCAACATATACCATATTAGGTAAGTCTCCTCCAATCCCGGCTTTAAATGTAGACATGGCATCAAAAAATGTAAAAACTCATATTTTTGGAAATTTTATTTTTGGGAACTGTGGTATTGCTAACTGCAAATCATAAATTCGGACACAAATTTCACTTTTTTGACTTAAACGTCAATTTAAGTAAAAAAAAAAAACATTGGATTTTGTCTGTTAATAAATATTTCATTGAAAAGTAAAAATTTACATTTTAGCAAAAACTGAAATTTTTACCTTCTTATTAGGATGACCCAAGATTTTGTTCTAGCAAGAGTGCTAAATGGGACTGTTTTTAAAAATGTTGTAATCTACAGGTAATTTCTTTTCTAAAGATACCAAACACGTATATGGTATGTTTATAACTGCTTAAAAGATAATCTTCAAAAGTTACTTCTTATGCAAATATTTGTTATTATGAGTCTTTGTTTTCACATCGTGCATCATTGAAGACAGATTAAAAATGAATAACAAATATATTTCATAAAATTGTATGAAACTTACATTAACTTAATAAAAAGTTTCAATGTGGGATTGCCAGCGTATTGATTTTATGCAAAAATACATTAATACCATGTAGACTATTCTTTTGTATTTAAACACACACGCAAAATATATACCTTTGCTATTAGCCTGCCAGCAAGCAGTAACGTTAGCGTGTGTGATGGAACGCTACTAACGACTAGTAAATTTTGTAAATTTTCAGTTTTTTTTTTTTTTTAATTTACTCGAAAATCTTACTTTAGAAACAATACCTAACATGTCCCAAGGTATCTTAAATATGTCAATTGGCCGGTCCCTAACACCTTGGGACCTGTCCTGCGTGTCACCTCCAACCGGTAAATTTTTTTTTATAATATTTGTTTTTTAACAATTGTCATTTTTATTTGCAATGTATTTAAATTTTATTTTAATTGGAATTTTAATTGTGATGTGCTAAATTTTAATTCAATTTTTAATTTTGTTGTAATTTTTGCATTTTTATTGTATTCTTTAACAAATGAGTTAAAGAATCCCGGGACAGGTCAATAGAGTGAAGTTTTTACTTTATTTTGAATTTTGACACACGGGCGAAAACATAACTTTGCTGTTAGCCAGCCAACCGGCAACATTTTTTTAGAAAGTTAAGCCTCACTGACACAGAAACTAATACATGCCACCCGCTTTCCAAGATAATTTCATTTAGAATCTATATGGCAATATCAAGTAATTTTACAATTATCTTGAAACAATTTTATTTTCAAATGTTACTTGATTTATAAAACACATTTCTTTTCTAAAATATAAATTTAAATATAACAATAGAACTCCTAATTGCAATTTCGCTATCATTTTTAGGGTTAAAATTTATAATATAATCAAAGAACTTGTTTGTACATAAATAAAATTAATTTACAAAAAATATATTGCTTTGGAAAATAATATAAATGAAATGTAAAAAATGCAGATGGTGATAAATTTAACAAAAGAGATAAAAAACAACAAAATTGAAACTTATATAAAAACAATAAAACTAATTGCGACGACATGCATGTGACCAGACCACAGAATGTGATAAAAAATTAAATGAACAAAAAAAAATAAATAAAATATATTTATTTTTTATTTATTTTGTTTATGAAAAGACATGGGCATACATTATAATAGACATCAATACATTGTTCAATATATTGCATTGTTCAATATATCTCATATATGACCATATATCTTCAGATCCGAAATTTGAGGCTTTATGATCGTACATGGTCATATATGATCTTATTGATCATTAGAGGTGTTCAACGTTGTATGTTCATATTTCAAAATTAGTTGTAAAGTAAACGAATAGCCTAATTTGCTTCTTCATAAAATCCTTTAATATGAAGATTGGTGCCGCTTTGATCAAGAAAAGTCAAGGCGGAAATCGATTGAAAATTTAAACTTTGTTTTGTATGCGGAAAAATTTATTTTTACTCCTTTACGGCACGGGTTCACGTTGTTCAATTAGTACAGCAGCTTTACACATTATGTCATAATACTTTAAATCACATTTCTTAAAATTCAATAGTAGTTACTTACTACTAGTAAGGAAAGCAATGATGTTTTTTGTAAATTGAAATAAATAAGTCTGGGGTAATCCACTTGGTTGGTTGGTCCACTTGGTTTAATGATGTCCAAAAAATTGTTTTTTTTATTAACTTAAGTAATTATGAATTTTTCGAATTTTGTGTTTAAGTAGAAAATATTCTATAGAGTTTTTGTTTTCAAATTTATTAACTTACCACTTTCAGGAATGTGTTGATAGATCTATTTCGGAAATTTTCTAGGTTCCCATCATCAGAACACGTTTTGAAAGAAGTGACAATCCATGCAAAATATCAAACATTCATATAACCTAGTTTTCCCACTAAATTAGAACTAATATATGAGATCGAAGTTAACGATTATTACCATTGATCAAAAAAAAAATGAAAAATTGTTTGTTATGTGCAAGCTCTACCTTTGGTAGATATACAATACAAGCTTTTTGTTTATATTCTCATTTTGATTTGTTAGGACAATATCCTAATAAAGAAATATGGAGTACGGCCTCGAACTTGAATAATTTTCATTTTCATTGCACAATTAAAGGTCGAAAAAACATAGTTTTGATTTTTAATAAAAATTATATTAAACTTGTTAATTATTTTATCTGCAAATAAGCAGTTTTAAAATAAGAATCGCGTAGCTTCCAGCGGTAAAAATATATAAACGGTGGTCTGGGACTTTTTTTATTACTGGGCTAGTTCTTAACCGAATTTGGATTTTTGTACGTTTTTGAAACCATTATTTTGTCTTTATATCGATTGTTTTATCATTTAAATAAAAACAATTACGACATTAGAAATTGTTTCCAAAAGCTGACAAAAGGCATTTTCCCCCATACAAAACACAGTTACAAATATAAAAAAGCCTTATCTTTTATATTTTTGGTTTTTCTGTTGATGCTAAAAAACAAAATAGAAATTAGTTCATCGATTGTATATAATTTTTGAAAATCTGACTTATCGGACAATGATTTTTTTAAATACACAAAGACGAAACTATTCCAAAACTTATTCCGTTTTCACTCAAAACATAAACAACAGATAGTTTTTATTAAAATACTACCAAAATTATACAAATTATAGCGTCAGAGTTGCCATATCGTAAATTAAAAAATATGTCAAAGTAAAAAAATTAATTTTTCAAATATTTTTAAATAAAGATTTGTTCGAATTTTTAAAATATTTTCAACCGTCTACGATTTATATTCTGGCAAACTTTCAAATTTGGTTGCTTATATTTCCACCAGATGTCGCGAAAAAAATTACAGAAATTTTTTAATAGAGCATCTACAAAGTTAGGTTACAAAATGTCCAGCGGATCTATGTCTTTAATGAGATGGATCTGTGTCTTTAATGAGATAATATATATTTCGAATTTTGCATGAATGTCTTTTTGTTAATTATTAAGTGAATACCCTTATTAGTTAGCATATACAAAATCAATTAATTTAATGACTAATTTAGCAGAATCAACATTTTATCAAAATTTTAATTATTTTATTTTAAAATTCCAGGAATTTTTTTTTTAAATAGTTTTTCAATATAAAACGTGACATTTGCCAAATTGCACAATTAATTTTTAGACTATTGATTATTTGCTTATGATTGTTTAAATTTTTAACATATTAGTTAACATAAAAATGTACTTCATATGTATTATTTTTTGGCAAATATATATTTTTATATCGACATAATGATTTCAAATGTAAATATCTTTTTATGACTTTATTTAACCTCATTTTCATGCACGATATCCGTGGAACATCAATCTTTTTTATTACAATGTATTTTTATTGTATGTTTGCTGGTTTCAGTTTACCATATTATTCAACAATATTGATTTATTACTCTATATTTATTAGATTTATCAATAAAAAGAAGTATAGCACATACATATCAGACATTCGGCATTATTAGTCCTTTAGACACATCGTAACGTTATATATATAAAAATTGATTCTAAAATAAACTAAAAAAGACTCTAAGAATTTTAAAACAATATACTCCGCGTCAGTAGGACTCGATCGCAGAACGTAATTCTCACAATGCAAAGGCTTTATCGTCTAACCTATTGATACATATGCAAATTGGCTGTCTAACAGCAAACTTACATCTTTTGCATGTGTGCTCAAATTAAAAAAAAAAACACATAAACAAAATAAAAGAAAAACATTGGAAAAATATAGCTACAGTGCAGTATATGCTCTCAGTTGACTGTTCCACGGATTGGTTCTTTGAGGGAAATTGTCTCCTCATTATGCAACAACCAGGAAAAGGTATTTTATGCACTTAAAAAGTGTGTTTCAGGCGCCTATAATATGCAAAAAATATGCACTTTTTTTTTTTTAAATTTATTAAAACTAAAAACAACACAAAACATAACAGATGACATTAATTTTAAACTCAATCTCATTTTTTTCTTAAAATATAAAGTGTATAGAGATTGAATAAACTTTTTTTTAAATATTTTCAAATGTAAATTTAATCTATTTGTTCTCAAAAAGTGTTTGAATATAGAAAATAACCGCTCAACGTCAACGGTTTTAATCGCCGCATGATTAAACGATGTTAATTATTTTGTTGTGTATTGACTTTCTAAGTTTGTCTCTATTCTAAAAAGTCTCTGGCCTGTCATCTAAAAAGCTTAACCATGATTTTGAGAGTTTCAAATAAAATTAACAAAAAAAAAAACGTGAAAAGAGAGGCACATTAAATTAAATATTTTTCATGTTTTTAAGCAATTTAAATTAAATTTTAAAGTTAGTTTGCATTATTTAATTTATTCTCTGCCTACGTTTTATACAATTAACACAAAGTTTTAAGTATTTATATTAAAATAAGCACTGAAAAATGTTTCTCTTAATTCGAGTTGCACATAAAATTTAGGGGAACACTTAACAGAGCTTGAGCAACTTGTATCATCTTTAGTCTATATGCCGTTGATCAAATATAAAATAAATTTTAAAGAGAATTTTATATGAAAAAATAAATGCAATGAAAATATACATATGGGCTATTTCAAATTTTTTGAACACCTGCTGAAACCGACATACTATGGCTTTTATTTCGTTAAGTTTTATGAATTGAAAAACGTTGTACAGGGTTTGGATGACTATACTTGAAAGATATGACCTACAAAGTTTTACATTGAAAAGTCTTCACCTTAAGAATTGGTGGTAATCTAAAAACGACTTGAAACTTGCAAGAGATTTTTCATTCATGCCGTTTTCTCTGTAATAGCTTTTAGCTTTCAGATCCAAACCAATACAAAATATAGTCACTAGACTTGGAGGATATATCCACAAAAAAAATTTTTGATACCACTGCTGGGTGAAAAGTTGCATGGTGGTTTACAAGTGAAACCAATATTTTCCGAAATTTGAACTTTTTGAAGATTTTAAATGGGGTTTTTGCACCGTTTAATAAAAATAAGTTTTAAGCGCAGAATTATAAAAACGGCGTAATTTTATAAAGTTAGAGGTATATCAAGTTGGTGTTAGCGCACCAATAACGTATCACGGACATCACAAACTTAAAAGAAATTAGTGTAAATTTTTTGAAAATGTATCTTATTTGCGTCTGACAATCTGAATTGTCTTTTTAATTTGTATATTGAGTGATGGGAGTAACTTCGTAAAGTGCACCTCCGTAGCGGCAGTTTTTTCCAAACACATTTCGCTTTGTGACAACTCAAGCGCTGTATCAATTCCGCTCAAACGTACATCGAATGGAAGACATTACTGAGCTTGATACTAAAATCGAAAACGCACCAAAAAATTTTAAAGATTTAAAATTTTATGGAGGAAACAAAATGTTTCTAACCTCAAAAAGCATCCTTGCATGAAATATTTGATTTTGAAAATTTAAAAGAATTATTTTTGAATTCGGGTTAATAAGTAACCCAGAATCCCAACAAGTATTTTATAATCGGTCCAATATCAATATTTGCAAAAAAAAGCGCGTTTTTTTTGGAACCTCTAGAAAGTGAGGCTATATTTTTAAATAATATTCACGAGGGCCACCTTAACAAATTTCAACAAAACAATTAAAACATACTACCGCGAAAACCGCCAAATTACCGCCGATGCAATGACATCTTAAAGAACTTGCATTATTATAAAAACTCTATGATCATAGTAGCCTTTACTGAATGCTTCTAAGAATAAATATTTGAGTTTCAATTCAGTTTATTTTATTTATGTGCGCGAACAGTTGTTAATAAAAATTAGTAAAATGGTTTCAGATTATACATTAAAAATACGTGAAATTCGTAAAAAGAAAACTGAGAAGCGAAACAAATTAACCGATAAAAGACGCGAATATCGCCAATCTGAAAAAATAAAAAGCAAAAAAAAAACAAACAAATCGCAAATTGGTGAAAGAAAGTCAGTTAGGTATTCGGTTTTAAATAACAATAATAATAATAATAAAAACAATGCCATCAAAACAAAAAATTGCGGATTAAAAAAAATTGAAAACGGCTTAGAATTTATCACTGGAACACAAGATTTAATTAACGAAAAGTTAGTTACAGCTTCCAATTTGCAGAACAATTTTACAAATTTTCAAAGGTAACAAATCAAAATAGCAAAAAATCATGAGTGGTAAAGTTTAAATGGTTATATCTCTTAAACCATTAGCGGTAGGCAAATAGTTTTTTTCCCAAAATATTACAAATTATGTCTTATACTAGCAGTAATTTTGTAAAATGTTTAACAATTTTAAATTTTTTTTTTTTTAATTTTAAACTTGAAGCCGCCGTAAAATTTGCGCCGTTTAATAAAAATGATTAACGCGAACGGATTTCACATGCTCAAATATCGGCTTATACACACACAAATCGACATTGATGTTAGACACAAAAAAAACCTTTAAAAAAATGTATTGGTGCCGTAAATTTTTGCCCATATAAATTTTTACACATATATGTAATGAAAATATGCATTTTAAGCAAAATAAGTAAAAATATGCAATAAAAACATACATTTAAAGCAAAATATGCATTTATAGCAAAATATGCACTAACAAATCGATGCCATTTTAACGCAAATATTTGGATTCGCAAAGATATTTTGCTTACCTGGTTCTCAGAAAAAAAAATATGCATTTGCACAAACTTCCGGTCCCTTGTGAATTCTTTAATATCGAACATTATGTTGCCAAAAAAGTTGTAGAATTGTTCGTTGTCCTGTTCCCAATTTTCATCATTTTTTTTTTTTTTGTAACTATCTTTGATAGATAGGGTAACCAAAAATCGCTTTTGTCAAAACTTAAATTTCTTTCCAAACATTTAATTTTTTGTCATTCAAAATAAACAATTTCTAAAATACAATCATTGCTGTAAACATATGTTGACTTTTTATATTCAAAATAATAAAAAAAAAGAATATTTGTTCTTTGCATAAAAAGCGAGGTTAAAAACCTTAAAATAACAATTTCAATTCAAGTTGCTTAGATACATATCAGTATAAAAGGTAAAAAAAAAACTGAAACTTCATGTGTGACAAAACTAAATTAACATTTAATATTCTGGTTCAATTGGTAATCAGGTAAATGTTGTTATTAACTAAAATGTTTTGATAATATGTTTTTGCTAAGTCACATGATTTTATTTAATTTTTCAAAAATTATATTAAAAATTTTCCTTAAACCGTTGAATCAGTCAATTATTCTATTTAAAAATACAAAGTTCTTAATTAAACAACTTAGAATTGCTATTTAGAACATTTCAAAATTGCTAGACTATACACAGTGGGATATTTCACAAAATTTTTGGAAATAATTCGGCTATTTCTTACTTAGTCATCTGACTGCAATTTCAAACGGCCTGACGTAACATCCGAGAAAAAACTAGTGCTTACCCAGAAGCTGTTCTGGAAGGCATTATTTAATTACCGAGCACTTCCAAAGCAAATCCAGAAGGCATGATTTTTGTTCGAGATGTCCCACTTGGTATGTCTCTTTAAGGCAGGTGAAAAGCGATTCATTCACCTGCTCTAAGAAGCAATAAATTCATTCCTTCGTAAGCAATAAAAAGCGCATTTTTTGTGTGTTGACAACATTAATGTTTTATTGTATGAATTATTTACTGCTTCGTTGCATGCATTATTCACTGCTTAAAATTAGGCATGTACACTCAAAAAAATAAGTTAGTACAAAAGTTAGTATAACGTCTTGTAAATCAGGTATACTATTTTTAGCAAAATTTTTTTGCTAAAATCGTGTTTTCAGCTAAAATTTTTGTTATACTTATTCAGCACTTAACTGTTTTATACTAATGCTTTACTAATATACTAATGTTTTACTAATTAATTTTGCTAAAAAAAAAATTGTGCTGATAAGCATATTAATAGTGTGGACGACAACCAGATTGAAAGATATACGCAGAATGAAGCAGATGTCGCGGCATGCCAAGATGTAGTAGAGAAGAGGAAAATGATACTAAAAAGTACAGCTCCAATAAGACATATAAAAAAATCAACCATGGAAGACTTTTGTATCTCTTTTTCATACATAAAACAAAATTGAGGATTAAAACAACTTAAATTTTGCGTTGTAACCGGCTTGTGAAAATAATTGTCTATTAATAAAATAAAAGACAAAAGAAAATATTTAAATTTAATATGTATTTCTATAATAAATGTTAATAGATTAATAATCTAGTGTGGTCAAATTGCAAACAAACATATACAGACATGTAGACAGAGTGAAACGAAAGACAAAGACACACATCTTAGGTAGATTTGTATGGTTCCTTTTTCTTATTGCAAAAAAAAAGCTTGTTTTTTCGTTTCGTTTCGTTTCGTTTCGTTTCGTTTGTTTTTGTTTATTTTTTCGTTTCGTTTCTATAATTATCTTCGGCAGTTGCGTTCTTTAAAAGAAAGTGTCATTTAGACCACCATTGATGTAAGTAGTTGAAAGAAAATTTTTGTTATGTTATATATATTTATTTCTATATATTTTCAGATATTAAATTAATTCATGTCGTCAATGTGGGAAAATGAAAATTTTTATATTTCGTAATTATTGTAAATTATTTTTAAAAGAAACACAAAAATATGTTTTATGATTTTCAGCAAATATATTAACTAAATTACAATTTTTTTGCGTTTTTTTCAGTCTACTAAAATTCAGCAAACAAGTTATTAGTTTTTACCAAGGCTTTTTTATTTCTAATCTACTAAGTGTTAGCAAAACTTTTGCTGAATCTACTAATTTTGTTGCTAAAAATAAGCTCGCTGATTTTCAGCAAAAGATTTTGCTGACATTAGCAACTTTTTTGCTAGCACCCTCCTGACTAAAATTTTGCAGACTCAGCAAAATTTTTTGCTGAGTCAGCAAACAAACTTTTTTTTTTGAGTGTAGGAAAGTGTAGGAAAGCACAACAGAATGCATTTAATAACTGCTTTATTGTATGCAAGGCGATTAAGCGCAATTTTGGAAGCATACAAATGTAGTTACTGCTTAACAAATCGAGGTTATTCTTTGCTGGGATCAAGCTTAAATAATAAATAAATGCATAAAAGATAACTTCTGAAGATTTCCTGAAAATTTTATTAAAAACAAAAAAAAATGGCAAGCACTCAATATTTTTTTGTGCAAAACGTTCAGGGTCATATTGCAGTCCCCGGGACATTTGTGAGTTCCTACGTAAAAACTTAAGCTGCTCAATTTTACGATCTATGTGTACTCCAAATTTCATTGCAATCGGACCACTAAGAGATGACTGAATTATTTTCAAAAATATTGTGGATTATCCCACTGTGCAATAGTGCCATAACAAAATCTTTGTTATGGGGGGATGAACATTTTTGAAATGTGTTGTGTTTATTAGATGCTGTTTTTAACTGCGATTGCAGTTATTTTTCAAATGTAAGATCTAGAGGTGGTTGAATTTTAACAAATTTAACGCTTATTTTTAGTATATTATTTGAAATAATACAACTGAATTTTGGCAAATGCTATAAATTTTACTATAGAAATTTCGAAAAATTAAAAAAAAAAAAAAAATTGTAAAAACTCAGATAACGTTTTTTTTTTTTCAACTAGTGCTTATTTCGTGAATGGTAACACTTAGCTCATGTCTGATTTGACAGATAATTAGTTTTATCCTTCCGCTGAACGAATATGGTCCGTATGTTCGTTATCTTGTGAAAAAAAATGAAAGAAACTGGCATCCTCATCGATAAACCAAAGCGTGAAAAGCCAAAAACAGTGCGTACACCCGAGAATATTGCTGATGTGGCAGAAAGTGTGCGTGAAGCGCCATCAACATCAATTCACCGTCGTTCTCAACAATTGAACATTTCGGAGACATCATTGAGACGAATTTTGCATAAAGAACTTGGTATGACGCCATACAAAATCCAATTGGTTCAGGAGTTCAAAACAAAAAAAAAGTTATTTGGCGGACCCTTTATATACAGTTCTAAATTTTTAGTGTAAGAGAAAACTCCATTTATCTAAAAATCTAATTTAAATTTTTTTTTAATTTTCTTCCAGAATGTTTCGATACCGAATATTTCATCTTGTAACTGGGATTAGTTTTGGAGAAAATATTTATTTAATATTGTCCTTCATATACATTGCATTATTTCTATGTTAAAACTACATAACGTGTACAGAATTTTATTATATGTTTTATTTATTTCTCATACGCCATGTAGCTGTAACATAGAAATATAGAAATATTTATCAAGGATAATATTCAACAAATATTTTCTCAAAAACTAATCCGAAATACACGATGATATTTTCTGAATCGGCCAATTTTAAGATAAATTGAGTATTATATTACCCTAAAAATTCTGATCAAGTACTGAATTTTTTAAACAAATTTTATTTGTTTCGAATTCTCCGTGAAAAATATATTGATTTCCAGAATTTGTCAAATTCAGTTTTAAAATTATAAATAAATAAAAATGAGCTAAAAATTTTTGGCGATTGTTTTATTTTTGAACTTATTTTGTTTTTTTAATTTTGGGATTTATTATATTTTTGGGGATTTTTTTAAATTTTCGTTTTTTTTTTATTTTGGCGATTTTTTTTTATTTTTGGAGATTTTTTTGAACTGTGGCAATTTTTTTTTTGTTGAATTGGGGAATTTTTTTATTGCAATTATGACAATTTTTTTTTTTGTTAATTTTTGCGATTTTGTTTTCAATATTAGCTATTTTTTTAGTTTTGGCGATTTTTTCTTTTCTTAGACGAATTTTAAAGAAATTTTTTCACTAAACTACACAATGTGAATGAAAAATTTCTTAAACTTTGTGAAAAGCTGCATAGTTTTAATGAAATTATTTTTAATAAAACATTTTCATAAGTCGTATAAAATTGTTAATAAATAATATGAAAGTTTTCATTAAATTTTATGAAAAACTGCATTAATTCAATGAAAAGTTTCAATGGACGCATTCCATGACTACTCATAGATAAATGAAAAAATTCATTATAATTATAAAATCAAGTAGGGTTAATAGATCAGGCAGTTTATATACTAAGGCAGGCAAAGATTCCCATAGTTTATTTTGTCTGTTGTAATGTTGTTGCAATGTATCGGCTTGAGTTAAGCCAATTTTCTTTTTCTATTGCAGACAACTAAAGATTTGGGTAATGCCAATGAAACAATTGTATTGTCTATCATGAAAATGGTCAAACTTTTTGAAAAGCAACGAATAAAATCTAATATGACAATAAAATCTAATATGACAATCATATTAGATTTTTAGACTTGAGGTAGAGCAATATTCTAACTAAATATATGAAAAAACAATTTTTGTATTTTTAATAATGTACAAAAATTAAAAAATTTTTTTGTTGATATAATTTAAAGCTTAATTGGTTCTAATTTAATTAAATTTTTAATTCTATTTACAAATATTATTATCGAACATTAATTTTATTTTTTTCTGTGCCAGTTAAAGGAGTTTCATAAAATGTACTGACTTAAGCGTAAAACATAATTGGCTTAAGTGACTTAAGTCAGGTATTGCTATGAAACTAAAATTGGAAAATATATTTATTCAAATTTGGAAAAATTTTAATTTTCGTTTCATACCGACACCTTAATTAAGTCACTTAAGCCAATTATGTCTCAGCATTTATTTGTTCGTTTATAAAAAAAAATGTTAAATTATAAAATAATTATATCATGCTCTTTGTCTTTAAGTTTTTATTTTTTATATAATCCTCAATATTTTGTATGCATCTTCCTTATTTCATTGATAATATAGGGTAAGATGGGGTAAAGTTAAAATTAAATATTTTTTCTCGCATTTGAGTGTTTTCAGAAACTCTAAGTATCGGCTGCTGTTTGAAAATGGTAAATTTGTTTTGTTTCCAACCATAATTTTTACCGTATTTTCTTGCTGTAATGTTAAGTAAATTATTTAACCCATTCACTACCCTTGTGCGCTACAATGTACAGATTTTTAAATTGGTATAAAAGTTTCGATAATGCAATAAATGTTTTTATTTTTGTTTAAATCTGCTCATTAGGATATTGGCCATAGAAAAAAAATTCATTATAGCACTTAACCCTACCGAAGTTAAATAATGATTCAGAGCTATGAACCAAAAAGCTTCAAAAAGTTCGCCAACTCTCCATCAGATGGCGAGTATGTTGCCATGTTTGAACCCTTCATCTTTTTCCACCTTTCATCTCTCCATTATCCCCTCTCCAAAGAAAGCAACACATTAATTCATAGAAAGAATTTCCTGAGTGTTGCTTCTCTTAAAAAAAAAAATAAAAAAAAACTGTTCATCAGGGCAATATAGTTGCGATATTTGTTAAGAAAGCCCGATTTGAAAATGAATTTTTATCTCTGCAAAAAGGGGCGTTTGGTGTATCTCGTAAGCAAAGAAAGCTAGAATCTCGAAATATGTCGCGTAGCTTCATCTAATGATAAGAAAAAAATCAAGTAAATCATTGTTGGCTATACGAATGTTTTAAAAATTGACTGTGAAGTTTCAAAAATTTAAGTTTCGGATCTATTTTTCGGTGTATAGGAGTGGGAGGGGGAATGCATGTAAACCTTTTTCTTGCTAGTTTACGGACCCCTAACAAGAATCTGAAGTAAAAATGGAAATATATCCACAAACAAAAAGTCGGTTGAGAAAGGTTTAATTGATTAAAATACCATGTCACAAAAAAATATCCGAAATGTGGTTCCTGATATTTTTTCATTACTCTTATATTTTTGTCACATTCATTTTTAATTCATAATTTTTTCTTTATGTTAGTGTTTTTCACATTTATCTTGTTATTCAGTAGTAAAGATAATAAAAATATATTGCAGTTAGAATTTATCTATTTTTTTTAATAGAATAGTTTTTCTTAACTGTTCCACATCACCCTACAATGTTCCACTTTACCCCACCTCGTCCTGCTTGTAATAATCGTAAAATATTCTGGTAACTGTTTGGAGTACATATGAGAAGCGTTTCTCTGGGCACTTTTAATAAGTCAGAAAAAGGTATTACCCACTTCACCCCCTTTTCATATAATAATTTTATGTAATATTTCAAATAAATTTGTTTAAATTTAAGCCACAAAGTAAATCGTATTTCAAATATGAAGATGTACTATTATTCATATGTAAATTTGTGTAAAATTTGTTCATAAAACATTTTCTACACACTGATGTGAACTGAATGTATAAATATTAGAATATGTAGTACAGTAAAACCTGCTAACATGGGAAACATTTTATAAAATGGAAAATTTTTTGTAAAATGCAATTTTAACAAAAATGTTTCCTTCGCTTTGTCACCTATTTCCCTGTACATAATCATTAGAGTGAATCGAAATTTTGAAAAATCTTTTTTTTTATCTGGCTATTCCAATACAAATGTTCAACATCTTAAAATGCGGATATGGTCACAGATACATGCAATCCAATTTTCACACACGAACATGTACATATATACAGGAACATATTACACACAAAAACATGTAAGGAAATGAAAGTCGGTTAAGACCGACTAGTAGATACCATATACTATATAATTATTTGAAACGCATTAAGAAAATTAGACTCTGGAAAGAGATCTAATCCTAATTATACACATAGTACTTAGCAAGTACTCATAGTACTTAGAAAGTACTTATAGTACTTAGCAATTGAACACAAAAAAATATCAGCAAAAATGTTCTAAATTCAGAAATTTTTTTGCTAAATTTTCTAATTGTTTTCCTAATATTAGCAATGTTTCTGCAAGGATCCTCCCAGCAAAAATGTTGCTAACTTTACAGACTTTTTTACAGTTATATTAGTTTTTTGTTTTTATATACATCGAGATTATTTTTATGTTATTTTCAATTTATAACAAGCTTTCAACCTCCGTATATTTACAAAAATAAAGCAAATCAAACATATTAGCTAGGTTGATACTAGTATTTCGATCTGGCTAAAGATCTCATCAGAACCCGAAGTTTTAGAAAAGTTAGAGCCTCCATAATAGGCAGAACTTTAACAAAAAACCTATTAATAATCAATTTTGCTCCATTCTTGTCTTCTTAGTAATCAAGCACGTGGTTAGGTCTTTTCCTAACAAGCATCATGACGTTACTAAACTTTGAAGACCAAAAATGTTCTATTTATATAAAAAAAATTTTAGTTTGTACTCTGGCTCAAGTAATATTTTTTACAGTTATATTAGTTTTTTGTTTTTATATACATCGAGATTATTTATATGTTATTTTCAATTTATAACGAGCTTTCAACCTCCGTATATTTACAAAAATAAAGCAAATCAATCATATTAGCTAGGTTGATACTAGTATTTCGATCTGGCTAAAGATCTCATCAGAACCCGAAGTTTTAGAAAAGTTAGAGCCTCCATAATAGGCAGAACTTTAACAAAAAACCTATTAATAATCAATTTTGCTCCATTCTTGTCTTCTTAGTAATCAAGCACGTGGTTAGGTCTTTTCCTAACAAGCATCATGACGTTACTAAACTTTGAAGACTAAAAATGTTCTATTTATATAAAAAAATTTTAGTTTGTACTCTGGCTCAAGTAATATTTTTTACAGTTATATTAGTTTTTTGTTTTTATATACATCGAGATTATTTTTATGTTATTTTCAATTTATAACGCGCTTTCAACCTCCGTATATTTACAAAAATAAAGCAAATCAAACATATTAGCTAGGTTGATACTAGTATTTCGATCTGGCTAAAGATCTCATCAGAACCCGAAGTTTTAGAAAAGTTAGAGCCTCCATAATAGGCAGAACTTCAACAAAAAACCTATTAATAATCAATTTTGCTCCATTCTTGTCTTCTTAGTAATCAAGCACGTGGTTAGGTCTTTTCCTAACAAGCATCATGACGTTACTAAACTTTGAAGACTAAAAATGTTCTATTTATATAAAAAAATTTTAGTTTGTACTCTGGCTCAAGTAATATTTTTTACAGTTATATTAGTTTTTTGTTTTTATATACATCGAGATTATTTTTATGTTATTTTCAATTTATAACGCGCTTTCAACCTCCGTATATTTACAAAAATAAAGCAAATCAAACATATTAGCTAGGTTGATACTAGTATTTCGATCTGGCTAAAGATCTCATCAGAACCCGAAGTTTTAGAAAAGTTAGAGCCTCCATAATAGGCAGAACTTTAACAAAAAACCTATTAATAATAAATTTTGCTCCATTCCTGTCTTCTTAGTAATCAAGCACGTGGTTAGGTCTTTTCCTAACAAACATCATGACGTTACTAAACTTTCAATACCAAAAATGTTCTATTTATATAAAAAATTTTTAATTTGTACTCTGGCTCAAGTAATATTTTTTACAGTTATATTAGTTTTTTGTTTTAATATACATCGAGATTATTTTTATGTTATTTTCAATTTATAACAAGCTTTCAACCTCCGTATATTTAGAAAAATAAAGCAAATCAAACATATTAGCTAGGTTGATACTAGTATTTCGATCTGGCTAAAGATCTCATCAGAACCCGAAGTTTTAGAAAAGTTAGAGCCTCCATAATAGGCAGAACTTTAACAAAAAACCTATTAATAATCAATTTTGCTCCATTCTTGTCTTCTAAGTAATCAAGCACGTGGTTAGGTCTTTTCCTAACAAGCATCATGACGTTACTTTTGTTTTTTTTGTGAGTGTACTCGTATTTTACTACTAGTTCTCTTGTCAGTGCATGTGTAATTTTAAAGTGCTTTTTTGATGCTGTAGTGGACAAATAGTTGATATTTGGCTATTTTCTTTTTTCTCAGCACGTATTGTTGTGTTAAATTTGTGTACACAATTTTCTAATTTCCGATCCATACAAGAAGAAAAAATAAGAACTAACTAACCAGTAATCTTCTATACAAAAGTGTAAGCAAGTGTATAGTTATGTGAGGACGGGGGCATTAGAGCGGCACTTTTTTCAACATTCGATTTTTATCAATAATTGCTGTGATTATTGTAGAACTAGGTATAAATGTTAGGTGCTGTAAATTTAAGAAAAATCGGATAGCATTAACCAGTGGCGCCGCGCGAACTAAGTTTTCGATTTTTGAGAATTGAGCTTAAACTGTGTCTAATTACGAATTTTTGAAATCGGACTGATGGTTTTCGTAATATTTCCACTTGATTTTTACTAAAAATGGAGTTTTTTCCTCCACTCTAAAATTTTTTTTAAAATTATCCTAAATTTTTTTTGTTTTTGCACTATCAAGGTAGACAAGCCTGCCTTTTATTTGAGCATAATTATGGCAATATTGGTTGAAGGAAAACTTGTAAATTTACCTACAAATATCTCGAAAAAAAAACATTAAATTTACATAGTAAAATTGTAATGCTTTTCAGATTCATACACATTATTATTGAAGGAATATTTACTTTAACTTTCGATTTTCATTAATTAATGGTAGCTTCAATAGTTTTGTGGTGTGAAATTTAAGAAAAATCGGATTACTTAGCCATTGGCGACCTGAGCTCGAAGCTTCACTGTAAAATAGTAAAATCCAAATAACAAGTTGCAGAACAACTTATAGTGTATTATAACTGGTTCTACTTCATGTTCTACAACCGATTCTTTTTATATATAGTTTGACCTATCTGCTTTAGAACCGGTTCTAGAACCAGTTATAGAACTAGTTCTAGGACAGTGAAACCTTACATTTTGACTCCATCTAGAACAGGTTGAAAGGTAATCTGTATATGAAAAAAAAGTTAAAATTATGTTAAAAAATTTTTGATACATCATCTCTAATTTCAGACATAATTATCATAAAATGAAAGCATGTTTGTTGTATTTAAGTGTAAAAACAAAAAATTCTAAGATGATTTTTAAAAATATCTAGAATAAAGGCAAAATACGCAATTTTTAGTGAAAATCATATCTCGAAAACCGTTAGTCAAAAATTTCCAATATTTGTGTTCAGCATGCGAAAATTTATAAAAAAAAACAAATGTTTATTGAAGCAATTTAAGGAAAATTTTCAAAAATCGAAAACTGTAGTAGCGGGGCGCCAAAGCCATACGATTTTTTTCCAATTTGCACCAAATAACTTTCTGCCCTAATACTACAATAATATGAACACCACATTTAAATTTTTAAAAAAACGTTTTTCTTTATACAAAAAAAATGGCGCTCTAGAGTGCATACCCAGTAAAAAACGCTGCTTACATGCAAGCAGGTTTGTAAGGGAGTATGCCAAAAAGAATCCCTTACAAACCTGCTTAGATATGCTATGATTTTTATGTGGCGAATACCCACTTGGAAGCATTACTTTAGGGCTTATAAAAAGCTGTGAGTTCATGGCTTGCAGTAAAATCATATTTCATGTCTACATTATTACGATTTAAAGTAATAATATGAATATAGCATACATATTTTATTTAACATAACATTCTACAGACATTACAAAGCAAAACTTTGGTAATGGGTGCGATAAAGTAATGCATTACCTTGTAATGTGTATTCCTTACGTGTATCATTATTTTCCAACAAGAAGTAATGAGTGACCGATAATTGAACACTCATCTATTACCTTGTAATGATACCTCATTACATTTTACATTACTTCAAAACATAACATAATGACTTACCGATCATCAATTACATAATGCATGAATTATAAACGTAAAGTAAGTATTAATATACATTTTTGAAAATCTATTTATAGACACATTACTTTGTGATTTTTTGTAAGCATGAGGGTAAGGTGTATATTTTTGATATCACGAACGAAAACACGAAGCACAACAACTCATTTACATTTTAAGGAATAAAATATTATAGGTATCGATAGCTCAGTTGGTAAAGTTCTCGCCCAACTAATTGTTAAATACCAGAGACCCCAGGTTCGAATCATAACATGACCACATAATTTATTTAATAAAAAAAAAAGATATTTATTTAATTAAAAAAAAATATCTGTAAAAAAAATTTTTTATGCATTTTTGCTCATGAAAATCTATTTATAGACACATTACTTTTTCCCACCATGTAACCATATAAGTAACCAGTTACTTTACCCCGTACAAGGTAATGAGTTAAACCCATTACTTTGAGGCTCATCGCCTGTAAAATTCATCAGTGAAGTAAGGTGAAATGTAATGCGTGAAGCCCTATGGCGATACATTACTTTACCCATGATTTGGTAATGTGTGGTTTTGCTGGGTAATTTTTTGTTGTTAAAATTTTTGACATATAATATAATCATTTAATTTTTTTACCACACCACGTCCTAGTTTTTCAGAAACAAATAAATGACTAATTATTTTTTATAACATACTCGAAAACAGCAAACACAATGGGGAAATCACTCGCGAAAATAGGTACAGATCGCTTATAATACACGATATGAAACTTTCTGCATTACAACTTGCATCCTTGCTAGGGCAAATAGTAAGCTCACAATTTTTGTTTGTTTATTTTTATACGAAAATTATTCGTTTCTTTTGCTGCTTCTTAGTATTATGTAATAGTAAGCACTTACATCAGCGCATTTGTTTTATCCTGCTTCTAAAAACACGAAAAATTTTTACTGGGTAGAGTGTATGGTTTACCCTTTATCCAAAGAAAAGGTGTTTTTATGAATTTGCTTGAGTAAAAAGCTGATTACGAAAAATATAACGAACATTTTTTAACAGGGTACATTTAGGATCCCACACGCGTTTAAAGATATCAAAAACGATATGTTTTGTTTTAAAAAATGTTGTCTTACTTGTTATCGAAATAGGGCTTACACGATTAAAAAAAATATTTAAAAATTTTTTACACAGCAGTTTTGTTCAACCGCAGCATTTTAAAGTTTTCATTTAGTACGTAATAACAAAATATATTTCTAAATTGCGTATAAAATCTCTCAAATAACACCTTACTACCCAGGTAGAAAAATACAATCTTTAAAACGTTTTAAAAGCATTTTTCATGATGGTACAAGCGTTTTCAGAGCATACCAAATTACAAATTTAAAGCGTTTTGAGAATGTGCAAAATGATAACCCAAATTTACGGTCTGAGGATGGTATTTTATAACGTTCTCAAAACATTGCAAAACAAAATTTTTGAAATGCTTTTTCAATCGTTAAATAAGTATTTGCAGAACATTTTGGCTTACAGTTATTAAGCGTTATGAAAACGACCCAAATGATAACCGCTTTGAGGGTTGTAATTTTGAACATTGTCAAAACGCTCGAAAGACAAATTTTAAAGATCTTTATGAATTGTTCATAAATACCAATTTACAGTTTTAACGTTCTCTAAGCGTTAAAAAAGCTACAATTAAAGTACTTTGTCATTGTTTTCAACACAAATATCAGAATAATAATTTTAAACAATTTTATATATTTACATTTTGAAAAATAATATTTTTATTGAATTTAATTAAAATATATTTTAAAGTAACAAAATATAAATTAATAAGCTTGAAACATAAAAGTATTACTTCACGGTTTTAAATTAAGGGAAATGTGATTTAGTATAAAAAATATACAATGAAACAATTGCTATAACGCTATTACATAAATAATTATGAAACATGTAAAATATGATTAAAATAATATAAATAAAGTAACAAAACATTGTAATTTTAAATAGTTTAACTAGCGTTTTATTAAGTTTTGAAAAAGTCCTCTAAAATATTGCTTTATCTGTCCTCAAAATATAGTGCTTTATAAAAGATATACAAGGACTATACACTTTATAGAGTCGCTACATTATGGGCTGGCCATATTGAGTGATTTATTGAACTCGGTTCATGAAGAGAAAAGCATATAAAAAAATTGCATAAGAAACCGAGTTCGCATATAGATAGACCCCCTTATGACAGTGTTGTTTTTTAATCAGTAAAATATTTTGTAAAAAAAAAAGTATTTCTAAAGTACTATTGGCAAATGTTAGAAAAACGCTTTAACGCAATGGTTTTACATTGGTTTTATTTTATAAACCGTTGTAAATTTTGTACAATAAGAACCTCTAAAGTACTTTTTACAAACGTTGGAAAAACGCTTTGAACCAATGTTTTTACAGTGTTTTTATTTCACAAATATTTGTAAGTTTTGTATAAAAAGTATTCCTAAAATACTTTGTATGAACGTTCGAATAGCAATCCAAAATAATGTTTTTTAAATGCTTTTTTTTCGTATTATTTGCAATTATCGCTTTGGAAACGCTTTTATTTTAGTACCATCAAAAACAAACGTTTTGAAAACTCTTCGTTTTTTGTACCATCCCAAATTTCTACCTGGGTACTTTCTTTTAAAAAAGGTTGACATTAGTTAGGTGCCAATTGAGACTTTTTGTGAAAAAAGTAAAAATAATTAAAGTTATCATATTTATGCTAAAAATTTAAAACTGTTCCGAAATTTATAAATGTTTTTATCATAATAAGCTTCAAATAACGATATTGTTGAGCACTTTTTCGATAAAAAAGTAAGACCATTTTTTTGGGCAACACATACCATTTTTGAAATCTGAAATCGTGTGCCGGAACTTAAAAGCACCCTCCAAACAAAAAATTTTTATATGCTCCGTATTCAGCTCTGCAATATGCATAATTTGAGTGCTAATACTCAAAACGCTTTTTTTAAGCATACTCTAGTGTTCATTAAGCTAATTTGGTCATAAACTACACAGGTAGAAATTGCCAACCGTACCAAAAAAATAATACTGGCGAACCATTGCACCGTGCTAAAAATTAACAAAGGTACAACTAATATTGAACTAGGAAAACACTGTTTTGTTTGCAAAGTATGTGTTTTGCCAGTACCACCCGCAAAATTCTTTGACAGTACCAATATTACAAACTGAAGCATTTTTTTTTTTATATTATTTTATACATTTAAAAATGATGTATAAGGCTAAGACCGAGCTGTATTGGAGACTTTTTAAATGTGTTTTATTATACATACACTTTGAATAATATGTAGGTAAAGACCACTGCAAATGTAGTTAAAAACAAATGAAATGTCACTTAAAGAAATGACGACTTACATTTCAGTAAATTCAACTAATATTGTCATTTGTTTTTCAATATTCAAAAAATGACTAACAACTGTAGTAAATTTGAACCACATATGTTAGTAGAAAAATAAACATTTATTTTTTTATTTTTTTAAATAACAAAAAACGAATGTAAAAAATGAATGCAAAATCATAAAACAGTCATTTGATGCGGTTTGGTTTTTTGTTTTAAATGAACTACAAGGTTAGTAAAAAATTTAATTTGTTCTACAAATGACTGACATTTACATTAAAAATAAAGAAACTGTATTACAACCCAAACAACTACATATTTTTAAAGCAGAAGTTCCCTGAGTGTATTTAGTATATAATTTAAGCTATTTTAAAAGCACCCATGTTTTTTAATTACTAACGTTATGCCAGCGGGTAACAGGACAATACTGACAAGTTTGTAAATCCCATGTTCTGCAAGCGCATTGCCAACACTGTGCCGATTGTATTTTTCTGCCAGGGTATTTATGATTTTCTAGTTCCTCGTAAACTTGTTGCATTGTAAAAGAAACTTCAGGCAATTTAAATTATTTGATTTAGTTTAAACTCTAGAGTTTAATACTGGAAAAGAAAATATTTTATTATATTTGTGCTTATTTTATCTTATAGAAATGTAAAGCCCACTGTATACTTAAAATGCACGCAGACACAAATATGATGTAGAGCATCATATAATGATTGGAAATTAGATTTTATTAAGGTATGATCCTTATGATAATAAATATTATCTTAATTTATCACATTGTGATTACTGCGGCTGATATTATAGTAATTATAGATCATATTATGATCATTAGTACCATACTATAATTATTTTGTACTTTCAATCATAATATGAAGAATGTGAATGTGGGGAAAATATTTAGAAATGTCACTAAAAAAAAGGATATACACTCATAAAAAAAAGTTTGTAAAGTCAGCAAAAAATTTTGCTGAGTCAGCAAAATTTTAGTCAGGAGGATGCTAGCAAAAAAGTTGCTAATGTCAGCAAAATCTTTTGCTGAAAATCAGCGAGCTGATTTTTAGCAACAAAATTTGTAGATTCAGCAAAAGTTTTGCTAACACTTAGTAGATTAGAAATAAAAAAGCGTTGGTAAAAATTAATAAATTTTTTGCTGAATTTTAGTAGACTGAAAAAAACGCAAAAAATTTGTAGAAAAATTGTAATTTAGTTAATTTATTTGCTGAAAATCATAAAACATATTTTTGTGATTCTTTTAAAAATAATTTACTATAATAACGAAATATAACAATTTTAATTTTCCCACATTGACGACAAGAATTAATTTAATATCTGAAAATATATAGAAATAAATATATATAACATAACAAAAATTTTCATCAACTACTTACATCAATGGTTGTCTTAATGATGCTATCTTTTCAATGACGAAACCGCCGAAGATAATTCTAGAAACGAAACGAAAAAATAAACAAAACAAACGAAACGAAAAAAACAACCCTTTTTTGCAATAAGAAACAGTTAAGTGCTGAATAAGTATAACAAAAATTTTAGCTGAAAACACGATTTTAGCAAAAATATTTGCTAAAAAATAGTATACCTGATTTACAAGACGTTTTACTAACTTTTCTACTAACTTATTTTTTTGAGTGTATGAAGTTAAAACTAAACATCAACTTTCGATAGATTATGTAAAAATATTTTTGAAACTTTCTATAAATATGATAAAACTGTTTTCGTGATTGTGACCTATAAATTTGAAACCCATTCGAAATAATGCCCACCTAATACATATGCTAGTATAATGGTCATTTCAAAACAAAGTTATAGAAAATGTGTTGAAAAATGAAAAGGTAAAAGTTGAAATCATACAAGAAATAAAAAAAAAGATAAAGATAAAAACTAAAAGTTTGTACATTGGGGTTTCGGTTATTGGTTTTGTTGAGCATATAATTTACAAGTTTTGGCTTTTTATCCAAAAGCGTATTTTTGTTTTTCTTTTTTAAATTCTATTCTATGGTTATTGTGTTTAAATACAATATTAGAAAATAAGTTCTTTGTGTGTATATGATTTCTTGTTTAAATTTTAAATTTGAGCTCTAACTTAACTTATAATTCAAATTGATTCATTTGCGGATTTTTTGGATGTATTTTTTGCTTTGCTATCAATAAAAAGTGTCTGGCTTGACTGGTTAATATGAGCAAATTAGATAAAGAATTTTAACTCTGCTACTTTGTTCAAAATTTTTTCTATTTGGGGTTATTTTTGATTAGGGAAATTTCCCCCTCCACCACTCAGCAAAATCGAAAAAAAGGAAAAGAAAGGGAAAAAAAGTAAAAGAAGGAAAAGAATGAAAAGAAGAGAAAAAGGAAGAAAACGACTGTTAAAAACAGTTTCCGAAATATTCGATTAGCCATCTTTTTCTATTTTTTCGGTTTTTGGAAAATTTCGAGTTGTTCGAAAATACGGTTTTTTCGTCTCGAATAACTCGGCATTTTCAAGCTTAAAATTTCAGAGAAATAAGCATTTTTTGGAATAATTTGCTAAGTGTCCCTCAATTTTAAATACTTGCAAGTACAAAATCCTGCGAAGCTTTGTGCTTTTTTGGTTTTTCCAATTTTGAGCTTAAAAAAATTTTTTTTTTTTAATTCTCTAATTATTTTCTAAGTTAAAATGTTTAATTATTCATAAAATATTAATTTTTCTATTATCTTTAAATTTTTAAAAACGAAAATTTTTTTTTTTTACTTTTCTGAAAATAAATTTTTTGAATGATTTACAAGATTTGTCTTACAAATAAGGTTTCCTACCAGGGCAAACACCAAATTCGATGAAAGGGATTGAATCGTTCGATTTTTTTTTTTTTTTTTGTGATTTTTATGTACAATTTTTTAATATCTTCAGATTTCCAAATTTAATCCACATCGTTTGGCATCCCATTGGAAGACATTCAATATTAGTCAAATATACTCTTACTATTTTAAAGTCGTTCAAAATCTGTTTGGGCGAAAGGTCAAACACTATCGCTATCTATTTTTAGTTTTAAATGTCAACATTTTAGTTTTTAATGTTTTTTTTTTTATTTTGTACAATACATTTCAGATATCAGCAAACAAAGCGATGCCAAAAAACCGAAAAACCCGGATATTCGAACCGGGTTTATATATAAAAATGCTAAAACCGGTTTAAAAAAAAATTATTGTAAAAGACGCAAGGAATTTTGTGTAAATCTGTGTTTTTAATATTAATTATGCAATAAAAACTAACAAAGCTAGACCCTTCGAAAAATCAAACAAAGAATTCTTGGCTATTCAAACGTTTTAGTAGTACACTTAGAATACTATGTAGGTAAAGACCACTGCAATTGTAGTTGAAAACAAATGAAATTTCATTTACAGAAAGGACGACTTACATTTCATTAAAATCAACTAACATTGTCATTTGTTTTTTTAATGTTCAAAAAATGACTAACAATTGTAGTAAAAATGAACCACATGGTAGTAAAAAATAAAAAAACATTTATTTTTTTTAAATAACAAAAAACAACTGTAAAAAATTAATGTAAAATCATAAAACAGTCATTTGATGTTAGTTGTTTTTTTAAATGAACTACAAGGTTAGTAAATATTTTAATTTGTTCTACAAATGACTGACATTTAGATTAAAAACAAAGAAACTGTATTACAACCCCAACAACTACATATTTTTTAAGCAGAAGTTCCCTGAGTGTAAAAATGGGCTGAGAATTTAAAAAAAATTTGATTTTTTGATCATTTTTCTTTATAATTTGAGGATCCTAACAGGAATCTAATGTCAAAATAGAAATATATCCACAAGCAAAAAGTAGGCACTGATAGAGTTAGAAAGTTGAAAATTTTTTTCAAAATCCATGCTAAAACTTGGAATATTTATTTGTGGGAAATTTTTCCTATTTTGTATTTTATCAGAATAATATTTTGTTAAAACAATTTCAGCAAATAGTTATAAACTATTTGCAATCAGAATATTATGTAAGTTACTGTTTGCAGTTTAATAAAAAGTTTTCAATTGAGTTAAAAATTGGAATAAGCATTTTTTTTTTATAAATAAATATTTATTTCAACTTTTTCATTTACATTTGTTCAAAATAATTTACTACCATTTATCAATTTATTTAGTTTAATTCATTATTTAAAGCTTCGTACAAATTTAAGGCAGAATTAGTTTGTACGTTCTGTTCCGTTACGAATCAGCTGTTTTGTTTCTGTTAAATTGGAAGTCTGTATGTGTGGTTAGTTTTCACTTTTTCGTTCTGTTCTCTTGCGGACAATTCTATTGAAAATAGAATTCAACGTTAAGTGAGAGCCTAAAGTGCGTATGTATTGTTTTGTTGTGAAATTTTTTTCTCAATATTTGAATCAGGCATGATAAAGTTGGTACTATAGTACTTTTTATGGTGCTATTTGAACCTCAGATGTACCATGATACTGCTATGACTCATTTAGTACAATTTACAAATTTTTCTATGTATGAATTTCTTGGGCCCTTTAAAATTCAATAATTATTAATTCGATTTGCAGCCCCATATGAACAATGCATTAATTTCGAACCAAACGCTGTGAATTCAATCACATGATTTCACTGAGTGCGACTGATGACCGATGATTATATTAGAGTTTTATTAATCGATTAAACCAATTATTGAATTCAATCACTAAGGGTTATAATTATTATTAACTAGTTTTGATTTTCAAAAAAGTAAATAATAAAAATCTTATAAAAATGTCAAATTGACTATTCACGAAAAAATTTGTTTTCTACCAATCACAAGGATTGAATTCGCAAAAAACTGTGAGAAACGTGATTCAAGACAGCAAGATATTAATAGCACATTCAAAAAATATTAAAAATTTGGTGAATTAAAGAAAAAATATCAAAATTTTAAAAATTTTTTAAATCAATATCGGCTAATTTTCTTAGTACGCACTGCTCGTTTTTACATAGCTTTATTTACATTTTTCCGAAAAGTTTGGTATTGAAAATGAGCAAAATCGGTCCAGCGGTTTAAAAGTAATGAGTGACAATGTGAAAGTACCTCTAAATTTTCCATACAAATTGGTGTATAATGCACTGTATATTATTAGAATTCATTGTAGTGTCTGGTGTATAAAATATAACGTCATATTTTTCCACCAGACGCTAAGAGGTGAATAATATTTAAAATTCACCGCAAATTCTTTTTTCTCTACAAATTTTTTTTTTCTTTCACCTCAAAAATAGTTTTGTTACCTCAAAACTGTTTTTTACGACACAATATATTTTTTTACATCCAAAAAAGTTTTTCACCTCAACATTTTGTTTTCACCTCTTAACATATATTTTTTTTTTTAATATATTTGTGTTGTTTCATTTGTAATTGTTTATTTTGGAGGGTACAATGATTTGTTTGTTAATTTATATTTAAATTTTTTTTTATACTTGTGATGCCGAAAAAGTACTATTTTATATGCAGGTTGGTACAATTTTAAAATCTTATTTATCATCCCTGATTTGAATGTTTTTGGTTGGAGTTTCTTTTACTTTTTATATAGCTGATTCCTTTCACAGAAAAAGTAATTACAAAATATTACCTACAGAACAGAACGACACAGAACGGCAACAGAAAGTAACAACTAATGAGGCCTTTAACCATAAAAATGGAATATTGTAGTTTATTTGTTTCCGTTATAGTTCTTATTAATTTAAATTTTTATTTGTTGCCTGCTTCACAAAAAAATATTTAAAAATTCTAGTCTGTTTTTTTTATTAAAATGGTTTGTTTATATACTATTTTAATTATTGCAATTCATGTTATAAGAAATTGAAAAAGTAGACAAATACAAATACCACAGCCATTCAAAAATGATATGTATGTAGAGTATGTGTCGACATTTTGTAGAACAAACAAAAACAAAAAACTGGAAAAATTTCAAATAACTGAATCGAACATTTATTTTTATTGTTCTGAAGTTAAAACTAGGACATTTATTTTTAACTCACTATTATTTATTCTTAAGAATATGTTTTATTTAAACAATATTTAAAAGTAAATAACAAGAAGAATTTGATTTAAATGAAAACTAAGTATACCGGATTTTAAGTGATTTTGAGTGTACTAAATTGTTTCTCTCATATGGCACTTTTTTGTTCAATAAATCGTAATATTTAATGTACAAATCGATAGAATTTTGTGGTTATCTTGAATGCTTGAATCAGTATTCGATTAGCAACAAATACGGTTGATACTACCGAGACTGTTTTCTGGGTGTAATGAAATGACCCCATGGGTTGCCATGGTAGTCCGAATTTTAAATTACAACCCTTAAACTTATAAATTGTAGCCTGAATATTTTTTTTAGTAAACGGAACTCCAGAGTACTGATTAATCTGGTTTTGTAAAAACAAAGCATAAAAGAAAAATATGTTTCATAACCTCATTTTTTTCGATTAAATGATTTACAGCAGGAGTGCCCAAAAGTTCCTTATGGAAGAGCAAACACCAATCCATTTAAAGAAAAACTAATTTTTATTCAATATTTTTTGTTGTAAAAACCAATACATACAAAGAAAAAAGAAAAAAATATTTCAATGTTTACCAGCAAAGCATACGAAAGTGTTGTTGCTTTGCACTTGCGTGTATACAGTGAAGAACGACAAAAAACTAATAAGACAAAGTTGTTTGTGTGTTTCGTATTGCTAGTGCTGAGCGCTCTATATGTGTATTAAAACACACAGCCTATAGCTAAGTGTTTTTACAAAAGCAAATGAGCACCAAGCGCATAGGCCTTGGGCACCCCTGATTTACAGCGTGTATGGAGTATATGCACTGATAATAATCCATGCGTAAAAATACAAATAAATGTCAAAATAACCAAAAATTTTGTAAAATAAACGAAAATTTGTTCATTTTACAAAAGATTTCGTTGTTTTGACATTTTTTTCGTACTTTTAGCATGGATTATTATGAGTGTGGAGTACACCCATTTAAAAACATTTTTTTTACCAACCATTACGTTTTTTTTTTTTTTTGTCTAGATAAATGTTTTAAATGTGCAATTTTCCAAGTCTTCCAACTGTATGTAACCCCCGAACTAATTTTTGTTTAAACAGAAATGTTTTTAATACTTCATGAAATCTGATCGTTTTGTAAAATAATATCTTACAGCAAAAGAATGCTTTTCAACTGTATTAAAAAAAGTTTATGAAAGAGAAAAGTAAAAGATTGGTTAGTAAAGCAATTTTACTTTAATAAATTTTTGTTGAAATTTAGAAAATTTTGTGACAAACAAAATATGTAGTTATATTTTCATACAATATCTAATAAAACATTTTCATGTTAATAGTATTCAAAGATTTGGCAAGAGAATTCATTTGAAACAGTAAGCGTAAAGGAATTATTTGCAAAACAAAATTAATGACAAACTACCAGCTAACTACCCGATAAAAAAAAAGTTACATCTCAAGATCAAAACCATATCTCATTTCATATAGATCGATATTTATTCTTATCCAAGTTTATCTCAAAATTGGGGTTTCCAGTAATATCCGATTAGATCCCACAAATATATGACTGGATTAAGATCAAAATTTATCTCAATACTGCGGGATCTAATAATAACAAATTTAAGATCCTGATGGATACTGATTTATATCTATATTTATCCAATTAGATCCAAGAAGATAAGTAATTTTTGGTGGATCAAATAAAATGTTTTGAGATTAAATTAGATTTACTTAAATCCCATAACATATATTATTTCTAATCAAATTTTAAAAAATGGTAAAGAAAAATAATTTATAAATCTGCGCATATATAATTATGTATGCAGTTGTATATAAATATGTATAATAATGTCGCATACAAAATGTTAATGGTATTGGACTATATATAATCATATCTCAAACTAAATTGTTAATTTTGTGTCATATATGGAATCTTGCATACTTTTATCTTGCATCGTATATATTGAATTGCATATGTTAGCAAAAAACAATTTTTCACACACAAAAAAAAATTTTATTAGACAGATATTATATCATTATTATATCTTATAGTTTATATGTCCCTATATATGATTACATATTGTGTTATATATGAGAATATATGACAATAGATCTATCACATCTTACATTCAAAAAAAAAGTATAACTTTTTTTTAAGGTCAAAATGTCTTTAAATTAAGGGCATATAATTTTCTTTAATTTAAGAAATATTTCTTTAAAATAAAAAAAAAATCTTTAATGTGAAGAAAAATTTACTAATTTGAAGTACAAGCAAAAATTGGTGATCTTTGATATATTGATTTTTTTTTCTTTAATTTAACCCTGTTAATATGTTCTTGAATTGAGTAAAAACTTCCTTGAAATGTGTACAATATTAATAATTTTAAAGAAAAATTCTTTATTATGAAGATTTTATATACAAAAAAAAGTAAACAAAATTTTTGTTTGAAAATTTAGAATTAAGGACATAAAAAGACATAATTTCTTTGATTGCAGTCCATAATTTTGGATTTACTTAAATTAATCACACAATTTTATTTAAACCAATTACATTTTTCATACTCAGTATAAGAAAAAATTTACTCACATTAACCAAAAAATATGTTTAAAAATTTTTAATGCTAAAATTATAGAAGTTTAAAGAAAATTTCTTTAAACTACACTCAGAAAAGAAACACTTTAAACTCACTTTGAATCCTGTACAAGGGACTTTAAAATTAAAAATTTTCATGTATGAAAACCAGCCGTATTGAAAAATATTTAATTTTAAAGTTTACACTTTAAAATGTAAATTATTAATGTTAGCACTTTGAATATTAAAGTGAAAACTTTATATTTTAATATGCGCATTCTCGAATACAATTTTAAACACTTTTGATTTTAAAGTTCACACTTTTAACCCAATTTAAAAATGTTTGTATTTAAATTAAAAGTTAACGCATTCAATCTCAAATTAAAAGCGTTAGCTTTTATTTTAAGAGTGAACACTTTCAAATGCAATTTAAAAGTGTTCACTATAAACTTTAAAGCAAACAGATTATTTTAATTGTTTTTAATTCACATTTTTTTTATTCAAACATATTTAAATTTAAATTTATTTTATATTTATGAAATAACTTATTTATAACTGATTAATAACAAATATTATTCGTAAAACATGCCCTTTCCTCATACTATTGAATAAGTTGTTTTCCGGCTGAGTTATTCTTTAAAAATGTTGAAAGGGGATGTAATACAGTGTATCATTAAATTTAATACAAAACTTTTTACGGTATATTATTACCTGTGATCCAAATGCGTTTCTTATTGAATTATTTGAAGAACAAGGTGAATCGTTGTGACGGTTTTTTTCTAGCCAACCAACAACCTTCGAAGTCTGGCTCAACGTTTCGTCTTCTATTCCAAACTGAAAAAATAAGCTTGCTAAATTATAAACGTAGTAATATGGAAATGGGAACTGTATCTATGTACGTGCGTAACATAGCAAATAAGCTTAAAAATTAATATTATATTTACCTTTGACTTGCGCCAGAAAAAAAACTTTTCTCTAAACTCCGCTCAAAGACCAATATTTCTTACTGCTTCCGCAATGTCTTCTTTTGACAAAAATTTTAAGCTTCGAAAAGTTATTCCAGCATCTAAGGAACATTAATAATATTGCATAAGTGTTAATATTGCATAAGAATTTTTACTTACTTTTTAGGTCAAGAAAAAGTGTTTCCAGATCAAACTCCTTTAGCAGATTAAGGAGATTCGTATCTTCCTCAACACACGTGTACGTTAAATCACCCTGCTCATTAATTTGGATATCGTTGCCAAGAATTCGCAGCATGTCACTTTCTCGTATACTTTTACCCTGACTGGTCATTCTTGTATCTTGTTCACACTTCTAAATTCACTTTACTATAACGAAATCACACAAATGCCGCTAACCGTACAATTTAAAGTCGAACTTTTAAAATAAACTTAAACACTTTGAAAATAAAAATTTTTACGTTGCGTTTTAAAGTGTTCACGTTAAGTTCCAACAAAGACACTTTGAGTTTAAAAGTTAACACTTTTAATACAAAATGTACACTTTAAATGGCAAAGTGAACACTTTTAATAATAAACTGACGCTTTATATATTAAAGTGAAAACTTTAAAATTAAAGTTAACACTTTTTACTCAAAACTAAAACTTTCAATATTAAAGTGAACACTTTAAATTAGAAAGTGACACTTTAAATTAGAAAGTGACACTTTAAATTAGAAAGTGACACTTTAAATTAGAAAGTGACACTTTGATTTATAAAGTGAACACTTTCAATGTAAACGTTAACACTTTTCTGCAAATTGATCACTTTACATTTTAAAGTTAACACTTTGAAAATAAACGTTTTAATTTTATTTTTTAAAGTTTAAAAATTTTAAATTAAATGGATTCACTTTTAATACAATTTTAAAAGTGATTACTTTATAAATAATATATTTTACTTTAAAATATAAAGTTTGCCATTATAAAATAAAGTCAACATTTTTAAAATTAAAGAATTTTACATTAAAAACAAAAATTTTAACTTTTAAATTAAGAGTAAACACTTTAAAAACTTAAAATTAGCACTTTTACAAAATATTTTTTTTGTGCCCCCCATAAGAACCTATATACTGAGGCACTTTAAATAATATTTGAAAGTGTTCACATTTAATTTTAAAGTGCACTTTTTTTCTCAGTGTATATAAAATAAAATGAGGCAGAATATTAAAGCAATGTTTACTCAATTATAAGAATATAATATAATTGGCTTAATTCGTGTTAACATTAAGTTAAGGTATTATTTCTTTAAATGTAGTCACAACATTAAATTTATTTTTTAAATATGTTGTGTATTAATGTTGACATTAAACTAAAGACATTTTCTTTAAAATTATGAAAAATCATAAAGTTGGAAATATAAAAATGTAAGTGTTGTATCGTTAATTTAAGTATACATGCCCTTAAATAACATTGGATATGAAAAAAATAGAGAGTTTTTGTCCAAGGAGATATTTACTTAAATTTATGAAATATTACCTCAAATGAAATAATTTCAAAACAAAATAAAAAAATTAACAAAATATCATTAAACGTTTTCTTTAAATTAAAGAATTATATAATTGGGTTAATGATGGTTATCATTAAGTTAAGGGTGTTTTTCTTTAAATCTAGCCATTATATAACAAAAACGACAATATTTTTTTTTATTAAACATTAGCTTAAAATTAAAGATATTTTCTTTAATACTATAAATAACTTTAAGTAGAATAATAAAAACAAATATTATAACAATAAAACCAAGGCAATATATTCATTAAATCGATTAACCACAAAGTATCATAAATAACCACATAATAAATTTAAGTAAATGCATACTTAAATAAAAATATTGAAAACATCCCTAATTTTTAAAACAAAATAAAAAAAAATTAAAGAGTTTTTCTCATATTCCGTTCCAAGTATGTACTTACTAAACTTAAGGATATCTTTAAAAATACGAAGTAATCACACATTTGTTTAGACGACAATATTCTTTACTACTACTAAAAACTAATAATAAAACACAAAATAGGAACAGTTTACTTAAAATAAAGAAGTTTATCATTACAGCAAAGGAAGCCATACTCGCCTTTATTATGTATTTCCTAAAAAATCTGTTACACAAAAAAAAAACTCTTTTTTTTTGAAGATTTATTATGCATTTACTTAAATGAAGCAGGAGCATAATAACTTCAATTATATGTGTTCCTTGTTTTTAATAAACTTCTTTGCTTGGAGAATGTGAGTAATTAAACATTAAAAAAATGAGAGATTTACTTTACTGCTTTGTGTTAAAACACATTTGATTTTCTTTTCAGTCGAGTGAAATCCTAACAAATATAAAGTCGATCGCGGGTGAAAGTTAAAAATTAAAAATTTTATTTAAAGTTAAAATTAAAAACAATAATATTAATCGAAAGTAGTTAATAATTAAAGACTCATGTAAGTATATGAAATTAATTAACAAAAAGTGGTTATTCTAAGTGAAAAAAAGTTAAAAAAGAATTTTTTATGTATGTATATATAAAAGAAATTGCTTACTTGTTATACATAAAAAAACAAACAGAATTGCCTCTACAAGCAACAAGCTACATAATATTTTATATGTATAAAAAAAAATATTTTATACAAAAGTAGCTTTTATAAAAAAAGTACATTTTTATAAAAAGTACGTTTTATAAAAAATCATTTTTTATTGAACAAAGTACTTATTATCCAAATAGTTCCTTTTATAAAAAAATTAAAAAAGTAAATTTTATAAAAATGTGCCTTTTATAAAAAGTGCCTTTTATAGAAAAAGCATCTTTTGTAAAAAGTACCTTTTATAAAAAGTATCTTTTATAAAAAGTACCATTTATAAAAAGAACCTTCAATAAGAAGTAGCTTTAATAAAAAGTACCATTTATAAAAAGTACATTTTATAAAAAAGTACCTTCCAAAAAAAGTACCTTTTATAAAAAAGTACCTTTTATAAAAAATACCTTTTATAAAAAGTATCTTGTATGAAAAAAATACTTTTTATAAAGAATTACCTTTTATAAAAAAGTGCCTTTTATAAAAAGTACCTTTTATAAAAATAACCTTTTATAAAAAAGTACCTTTTATAAAAAGTACCTTTTATAAAAAGTACATTTAATAAATAGTAGCTCTAATAAAAAGTACATTTTATAAAACAAGTACCTTTCATAAAAAAGTACCTTTTATAAAAAAGTATCTTTATAAAAAGTACCTTTTATAAAAAAATACTTTTTATAAAAAAGTACCTTCTATAAAAAGTATCTTTTATAAAAAAGTATCTTTTATAAAAAGTACCTTTTATGAAAAAGTACCTTTTATAAAAAATTACCTTTAATAAAAAATACCTTTAATAAAAAGTAGCTCTAATAAAAGTACCTTCTATAAAAAGTACCTTTTATAAAAAAGTACCTTTTATAAAAAAAATACTTTTATAAAAAGTGCCCTTTATAGAAAAAGGTCTTTTTATAAAAAGTACCTTTATAAAAAGCACCTTTTATAAAAAGTACCTTTTATAAAAAGTACCTTTTATAAAAAAGTACCTTTTATAAAAAAAATTACCTTTTATAAAAAGCACCTTTAATAAAAAGTGGCTCTAATGAAAAGTACCTTTTATAAAAAGTACCTTTTATAAAAAAGTACCTTTTATAAAAAAGTACCTTTTATAAAAAAAATTACCTTTTATAAAAAATACCTTTAATAAAAAGTAGGTCTAATGAAAAGTACCTTTTCTAAAAAGTACCTTTTATAAAAAAAAGTACCTTTTATAAAAAAAAATTACTTTTTATAAAAAGTACCTTTAATAAAAAGTAGCTCGAATGAAAAGTACCTTTTATAAAAAGTACCTTCTATAAAAAAGGTACCTTATATAAAAAAGTACCTTTTATAAAAAAAATTATCTTTTATAAAAAATACCTTTAATAAAAAGTAGGTCTAATGAAAAGTACCTTTTATAAAAAAAGTACCTTTTATGAAAAAGTATCTTTTATAAAAAAGTACCTTTTATAAAAAAAAAATACTTTTATAAAAAGTGCCCTTTATAGAAAAAGCTGCTTTTATAAAAAGTACCTTCTAAAAAAGTACCTTTTATAAAAAGTACCTTTAATAAAAAGTAGCTCTAATAAAAAGTACCTTTTATAAAAAGTACATTTTTATTAAAAAAGTACATTTTTACTAAAAAAAGTACATTTATTAAAAAAGTAAATTTTTTACTAAAAAATTACTTCTTTATTAAAAAAGTAAATTCTCATTAAAAAGCTACTTTTATTAAAAAAAAAGTACTATTTGGTAAAAGGTTAATTTTTATTAAAAAAGTAAATTTTATTTAAAAAAGTACCAATTATTAAAAAAAGCACCTTTAATTAAAAAAAACTACATTTTCATTAAAAAGTGCCTTTTTATTAAAAAAGTATTTTTTTATTAAAAAAGTACATTTTCAAAAAAAAAAAAGTAACTTTTATGAAAAAAATACCTTTTAATAAAAAAGTACCATCTATTAAAGAAAAATTCATTCCTTTACTGTTACTGGTTTTAGATTACACACAAAAAAATAATTTTCATATTTGACAACGAAAATCGCGGATTCAATTACAAAAGTTATCGAATTTCCTCCAATGACGATTTTTGCGAAATTGATTACGAAAATTGTAAGTGCGTTATTGAATGTTTCTTTTTTTTAAGTCAATAACGAATTTTACTGAATCAATGACAAAAGTTTTTGAATTTAATTTAATTTTCAATTAAAAAAAAATATTTATTTGAATACAAGAGTTATTAAATATTTGACAAAATTCAAATAAATAAATATTCAATTACATGCGTTGTTGAACTTTGAATTAATTTCAATAACAAAGTATTTGAATTAAAATATAATTCAATAAAATATGCGTTGATTTTATAAAAAGTGTTATTGATTTTTTATAGACCCTGTGATAATAAAAACTACTAGAAAATGGGTTTAATTATTTTTATTTATAAAAACAACAAAACAATACAGAAATAATTCAGTCTTTTAAAAAAAGCAATTAAAATAATTATTGTGAAGTAATATAAACATAAAATAAAATTCATTAAAAAATACAGATTTTCTGTTAAATGAAAAAACTTAACATAAAATTAAGTTTTATTTAAATTCAAAATTTCATTTTTAACTGTAAATATTTTGGTTAATTTTGTGTTACTTGGCATTTCATAAAAAAATATTTGTAAAATCTTGTAAAATATTTCGGATTCATTAGGAAACGCCAAGTTAAATACAAAAAAGGTTTTAAATAAAAGATCTACAGCTGTTAAAACTTTTAAAATTGGATATTTTATGAAATCGAAAAAAAGAAACATTTCTTTGACTTCCACTATACTACCAATAATTAATAATCTTGGTTGAATGTTCAGGTTTTGTAGTTTTAAAATATTCAGTTTTATATCTAATTCCTTTTTAGAGCTGGCAATTAAAGCAAAAGATTCTTGCGAATCAGTAACCGAAAATTTCTTTCTAAATTTAGCTCCATGTTTGTCCGTTAAATCTTTTTGCTGAGGAGGGAACAAAGTGTGAACATGCCAAAAAATACATAGTGTTTTCGACTCTGAAATTCAAAGAATATATAAGTATTACCTATTGATAAAAAGTTTTAATATATTAGTTTTACCTTCGTCAAGAGAATTTAAATCTTGTAATTGCTTTCTTTAAAATGTAGTTTTCATTAGAGTTTAAACAAATTTGCAAAAATGTATAGAACACTAAATTCAAAAAAGGTTTTAATTATATTTTTTTGTAGATTTTATTTTTTGATCAAATAAAAAAAATTGTAAATATAAAACTATGCTCTTAAAATGAGTTTCAGTTCTAAAACTAGCAAAAATATGCTTTTAAAAAACTCTTTTATCAAAAATTTGTTCGTAAAATCTAAACATTCAAAAATATGACGTTAAGGGCAAAATATGCAAGAATATGCTCTAACAAATCAAAAAACTCTTTTATCAAAAATTTGTTCGTAAAATCAAAACATTCAAAAATATGACGTTAAGGGCAAAATATGCAAGAATATGCTCTAACAATTCAATTCCAGGTTTCGTCAATTGTTCTTAAACGGATAAATGTCTTATAAGCTTTCAGATTCTGCATATGGCCCTCGAGTTATTTTTGAATATAAAGTGAAAATGTGGCAGAATAAAAACGTAACGTTAAAGATTTTTTAATTTTGTTTTGAGTTTAATATAAACTCAATATTTTCATACAGAATATTCGTGTTAATGGTTCGTTAAATTTGCCTGATCCCGAAACAATTTTATCAACTTCAGTTGATTTATTGAAGAACATTTTGAAGAGATTTGTATCAACATTGTTATTTTACAACCGTTTCCTTCAATTTTGATACTTTTCATTCTAAACCAAATTAATATTTCGACAATGTCTTATTCTAATACAGATCTATTTCTTTATTTTATTTCTTTATTTTTATGTTCTTTGATGTTGAGATGGACCCCGATGAATTTGTTTTATTAAGTATGAATTACAACGAGATATGGTAATGAAAAATTTGTTTTCTTTTTTAATTAATACTTTAATAAACCTTTTTTTCAGGCTGTAAACGACTATTTTTTATCCCTCTTCAACAATATCAATTTCAATAGGTTATTTTATACTTTTAAAAAGGTAATATGAAAATTTTAAATAAAAAATTCTTTGCTAAAACATCTTTTAACATAATTTTTTGTTTCAGATCTCCAAACGAAGATAATTCCACATAAAGGCCAAACTCAATCCAAAGTTCTAATAACATTTAATATATAATATTTAATAATATTCATGCAATCTAAAAATATATAATTTTTAAGTCAACAAGTTATAAGTTCATAAAAAAATATAAAAAATGTAAATGATTAACACCCCTGTTACGGCTTTTAAATCAGAGCGATTGTGAAAATTTTAGAATTTTTCGGTATTCTTGCGATTAAATCAGAACGTTTTTTCCCTATTTTTTATTCGTTTTAATTCGTATAAAAAAGCCTGGTCGAAAGTAAAACGAATGCCCTTTTATATAATAAATTACAATTTAGGGTCAAAAATGGTGCTTAATATTAAAAATTTAGAACTTTTTTTTACTTATTTCTGGTTTTATTGTATTTTCGGTTGTATTGTTTATACATTTTTTTGTTTTGATATTCTAGAAAACACTCAAACAAATTGACAACAATGTTAGAAGCATTTCTTAAAAGCATTTTACTTTCCATATGTTTTTTATATTCCATAAAACCATATGTTTTTGGCACTTCGATAATAATTTCGGAAAAATATTCGAGTTTTCGAAAGCTTTTAGGATTTGAGAACACCAAATTTAAATTTCGTGTGATTTCACAAATTCGCTCAAATTAAAAAACGTTCTAAAGTAGGGACATGGGCGTAAATTTCATATTTAATGTACCCAATATGCAATGCAAAACTAACAACTCCCCTGCTTTAAGAAATACTTGAATTGTGCTTTAATTTAAGTGTTTTTCCTCTGTCAATAAAAAAAATGGAAAATAATTATCTTGTGGATATTAAAAAAAAACTGAATTCTTCCTTGGATTCTAATAATAATGTAAGTAAATTGCATTTGTTAAGGTTCAAACTTTTTTCTAATCTTCTTTTCTCCTAGCCCAAAATCCGGACAGAAAAAAGGACAAATCACTAGAAAAAGGAGTAAGAATATGCAAAATAGTTTCTCGCGGCTCAGATAATGGGTTTAAAATGAACTTGCAAATGTTAATATGTTTAGTGTACTTTGTCAAATGAATTTTTAATTTAATATTTGTTTGTGTTTTAATAGGCTTGATTTAAGCTTGAAAATAGGGCTTGAATACAACCACTTTTAAAGTGTTGTTTGAACTTGAATTAAAGTGCATTTCAAGGCTTGAATTAAAGCGTATTTTCACTGAAATGTTTGACTGGAGTTCAAGTATCTATTTTGGTGGAGTATGCTATGAATTACAGTGTAAATAAAGTATTATTAATTTCTTGAAATTGGAAAATAGGGCTTGAATTACACTTTATTTTGGCTTGAATTCAAGCAAAATTTCTTATTGGGGTAAAATTTATTTATAGACACAGACAAAACTTTTGCCATTTTCCAACTAAAACTCAGTTACTACGACTGAAATCGGTAACAGAATATTGGTTGACACAACAACATTTTGATTAAATATTCATAAATCACAAAATATTCAGAAATCACATTTTAATATCGTTCTGCTAACCAAATTTATTGGTTGTATCCACCAAATTATAATTTAGCGCTTTATTTGTTTGTGTGTATATAAACAATAAATTTAAAAATAATTTAAAGTAAAAAGCTAAATGTAGTATCATATCAATATCAATCTAAACTATTAAATTAAATAAGTTTAATTAAAATTATCACTTGCAATATTCATACATTCTAAAAATATATATTTTGTTGGAAACTTTGTAAAAAGTAAAAATAAAAATGATAAAATTTATTACTTAAAACTAGAGATGTCACTAATGTTCGGTCACTATTTTGGCACGTTTTGACGATTCAAATACTTGTACTATTCGGCCGAAAATTTCGGCTTATACAAATTTGATAAATTAGCTGTTTTTTTAAATAAAAAATTTGCAAATTTCCGAATATTTTAAAGTTTTTGGACAAGATTTTTCTATAAAATTTTTGGGTTTTACTCGATATTCGGTATTCGGCTTGAACCAATTGCCGAAAATCCGGTATATTTCCCAATCCAATATTTGTGACATCTCTACCTAAAATACAATTTATTTTTATATAGTATTATTTTTATAATATTAATAAATAATTCTTTTTCACAAAATAGTTTTCGAACACAAAAACTAATTTGATAACTTTTAATGTGTTATTTATTATTTAGAAATTATTTTAATAAAATATTTAAAAAAAATAAATGAAAAATAGTTTTCTTTATAAAATATAAAAAAAATATACTCAAACTTAATACATTTAATATGAATTGTTATAAGCTTAAGATATTATCCTCAACTTGATTTATTTATATTTTATCCTCAACTTATTATTTATAAAAGTGTACCAGAATTTTGATTAAAATATACAAAATTTTTACAGTTGTAAGTAAACGTTTTCACCATTTAAGTACATAATTATACACAACATGAGTACATGTACAATTCCGTTTTTTTGCAAAAATGTTTGCTTTTATTTTTGCCCTTTTTTAACAAAATTTCGTTTTTTGAATAGTAACAATATTGAAAATTTTGATATCACATTAAATGTATTTTAAACATCTATAATGTTACAGTTTTATACAAGTTACGCAGTTATATAGATCTTGAAAATACCTTTACTTTGATACTAAATTTGTCTATATTTACTTTTTATTACTACTCAAAAATGTACATTTTGTAAAAAATTGCAGAAAAAAGGCAACATTTTTGCTGAAGAGAAAAAATGTTTATGAATGTACCTATTCTTGTTAAGTATGAATATATACTTAAACCGTGAAAACATTTACTTGCAATTGTAAAAAGTTTGTATATTTAATTCAAATTCTACATTAGTTTGTATACACATTTATTAAAAATAATAAAGGATAATATCTTAAAGCTTATTATAATTTATACTGAATTTAAGTAAACATGTCGTAATTCATAATAAATTGTGTACTATTATATATTAAACACATACTAAATTTTAGTATATATTTAGTAAAATTTCATAAATTGGAGTATATTATTACATTAAATCAAGGAAATTTTTGTATATTTATAGAAAAACTTTTACTTGTATTTAGTAAAATATACTCAATTAGAGTATGTTATTTCCATTAAATTAGGAAAAGTTTACTTATTGTTAGGAAATTCTTTACTCTTACAACTTAAAATTTACTCAGTTGGAGTATATTTTTTCCTTAAAACTTGGAAAAATTTGCATATTAATAGGAAGTATTTTCCTCTTGTTTGATAAAATATACTCAATTGAAGTATGAAACTTCCTTAAAACAAAGAAAGTTTTGCATATTTTGAAAAAATTTTTACTTTTGTTTAGAAAAAGTGTACTTCCTTTGAAGAAATTTTACACTTTATTACAAAAAATATAAAATTTTTAAATATATTAAAGACAATTTTACTTAAAATAAAGAAAAATACATTCTGTTTTACTGACAATTTTACTATACCCAAATATATTTTACTCAGTTGGAGTATATTTTTTCCTTAAAACTTGGAAACATTTGCGTATTAATAGGAAGTATTTTCCTCTTGTTTGATAAAATATACTTAATTGAAGTATGAAACTTCCTTAAAACAAAGATAGATTTACATATTTTGAAGAAATTTTACACTTTATTACAAAAAAATATAAAATTTTTAATTATATTAGAGACAATTTTACTTAAAATAAAGACAAATACATTCTGTTTTACTGACAATTTTACTATGCCCAAATATATTTAAACTTATTTTTGGTAAAAATAAATACAATTTTATATCCTAAATTTAAGAAAAAAAGTATACATTTTTTAAGAAAATTTGGCTTTGGAGCTAAATCATTCCTATTTTTTACTCAATTTAAGTAAAATTTCTTTAATCCGAAACAAGTTTTTTTTTGAGTGTATTAACATTGTTAAATATATGCGATTCATATTAATGAGTATAAAATCTCTATAAAGATTCTGTAGAATTAATTTAAAAAAAAAAAATGTTTTTATTTAATTAATTTTTTTTTCTCCCGAATGAAATTTTTATATTATTATTATATAGAATAAAATTTGCAAAAGTCATTCAAATAATAATTTTATAAAGCTTGCAACTAAAAATGTCACATATTGTTTAAAATACCAACGTCATGTAAAACAATTTAAGTGTAATTGTTAAATGACATTGTAAAATATTTATAGTAAATTCCTTTTATATGACATTTTCCAACATAAAGAAACTTAATGTAGAAGAGTCCCAGCAAACAATTTTTATTTACAAATAGGAATAAAAACTTGCAAAATAAAATCGTGTCTATAAAATCCATATATATATAAAATGCATTTTCTGTTGTCTGTAAGTACGTGACTTTTCGAACTTCCCTCGAACTTCCCTCGTATGAAATGCAACACTGCTCCCATCAAGTACCACCTCTTAACAGACTACTGTCAAATTTTGAGCAAGTTCCGTCATTTACTTTGCGTTTAACAGCTGTTCAAAACATACAACCTCGTGGATTTTTTTTAAAAATGTAAAAAAGTGAATTTCGAGTGCTCATTAAACATTATTTTTTGCGACAAAAAAAAAACGTCAATCAAAATAAGGTAAAGCTTGATAAATACTATGGGGACTCTGCACCATCGGTAGTGTGTTTAAGGTGTACTGTAACGCGTGCAGCCCTATGGCGATACGTTACTTTAACCATGATTTGGTAATGTGTAGTTTTGCTGGGTTCGTAAGAGCTCCTCATATAAATTTGACAACAGCATAGTGTAATAAATTATAATTACCATATAATATTTGAAAATTTAAAAAAAAACAATTTTTTGAAATACAGCGGTTTAAGCCGCGGATTTTGAAAAAATATGTATTTTACCATCAAAAAATTATTTTTTCGTTTATTTTATTTAAAACACGATAACAGTGCTTTAAATAAAATAAGGAATCAGTGAATCAAGCAGCTTTAACCGTTAAAAAGATATGGACAATTAAAAACAACTACATTTGTTAATTATTTAAATTTGTTATTAAATTTAAATTTTTAATATTTTAAAACGCGATATTTCCACAACCGTAGAGCTAACAACCCAACTTGTACGATGACATATGACTCATATGACACTTACCTTCCGTACCAAGTTTGGTTAAAATTAAAGGGGGTAGAGGTCGAGAATTGGCTATTTTATTTTATGAAAGCATGTGTGAAGATTTATGCATCCATGTATGAATATGCATGCATGTTTATGAACATACATATGTCGATTTTTATTGGTGTTGTTAGTGTTTTTCAGCAAAAAAAAAATGCACACCTGTCTAGAAAAAATATTTTTTTTTATTAATGGAAAATTTTTAAGAAAAACAAAAGGTGTTTTGGAGGTTTTGTTTCGTATTAAACTGGATTCCATTAAAGTCATTAATTTTTAACCTTTCCTCTACCGACTTTTTAGTTGCTGATAAATTACATTTTTCTGATTTAAATTAACAACACCAAATTAACCAATTCCCTGCTTCATTCCGTACATCAATTTGTCGGTGTCGCTTCTTCACTTTCACCATCCATGAGTCGATACATTCTAAAATACGCGTGAATCATTATCGGTTAAAGCTATCAATTTTTAAAAACAGAGAAGAAGAAGCACATAAAACATTAAAAATTTTAATTTATTGCAATTAAATTGTTTTTTTTTACTCTTTTAAATATGAAATGAAGAAAATTTAATAATTTTTATAAAATAAATGATTTTTTCCCAATGCAACAATATTGGCCGACAAAGAGACAAACATTTTGTTTTTCAAAATTTATGTTGTTACTCTGCCGGAGTGGATTTTTTTGCACTTTTATTGTTGAAATTAAGTATATAATCGAAAAATAGTTAAAAATTTAAAGAATTTTCATGTTTTAACAGAAAAACCAAGCATTTTTTTTTTGTCATACGCGTCAATTTTGGCGGCGAACACAAGTGATGAAAACGAGAGTCGAACGCGTATTATAGAATGTATCGATGATCACTATAAAACATATTATGTTTTCTTAACATCACTATTATATTATAGAGTAGCTATGGTGTGTACCCAGCCAGAAATTGCCAATGGTCCGAAAAATCAAGTACTGGCAGAGCACTGTTTAACAATGGCTCGACAAAAAAAGTGCTGGTAAAGCACTTATTTACAACGCTTTCCCAACGTTAGTAAAAAGTGCTTTGCCAGTACTTGATTTACAAAATTTACAACCGTAAAAATAAAAACAGCACTGGCACAGCACTGTCTTACAACGCTTTACCAACGTTCGTTAACAGTGCTTTGCCAATACTTGATTTATAAAATTTACAGCCGTTATGATAATAAAAGCACTGGCACAGCTCCTGTTCACAATGCTTTACCAACGCTGGCCAAAAGTGCTTTGCCAGTGCTCAATTTGGTAAATTTACGAACAGTTTATAAGAAAACAAAGACAATTAAATTAGTGCACTAAAACCATGGTTTTTCCTAATTTTAATGTTTCGATTTTTCCAAATTTAAAAAAAAAATTTAATTTGTCAAAATTGTTCGAGTTTTTAAAAAATTTTAACTTTAAAAAATAAAAAATTATTTGAAAATGCTCACTTTTTTGCAAATTTTTAATTTTTGTTTAATTTCACGATTGTTTTTAAAATTACGATTTAAATTTATAATTTTGGTACTGGCAAAGCACTCATTACCAGTGCTTTGCCAACGCTTTAAACAAGAAACGGCCCAGCCCTGCCCGGTGTTATCATTTTGGGGTTGGCAAAGCACTTTTTTTCTCAGTAAAAAAAACACTTTATTTTTTGTTCTACCAATGCTTTGCCAACGTTTAAAAAATTTTGATTGTGGTACTGGCAAAGCACTCATTGCCAGTGCTTTGCTAACGCTTTAAACAAGAAACGTCCAAGGCCTGGCCGGTGTTATCATTTTGGGGTTGGCAAAGCACTTAAATCGTCAGAAATCCAACGCTCTGCCAACGCTTATACCCCCAATGAAAGTGCTGGGCCAACGCTTTCCCGTTCGTATTTTTCTGACTGGGTAGTTATGTTGAAGGTGACTACTGAAATAGACACGATTATTTTTACACCTGGTAAAATATGGGTTAATATCACGCAGGCGTAACATGTGTTATTGTTTGCCTTTCATACAAGTGTTTTTTTTTTTATTTGACTTTCATCATTTTTTTTTTTTTTATGTATAAAAAGGTAACTGTTTTAGTCTTATTGACATAATTATTCAAATTCAAGTCAACAACAATATGACGAACAACGTCATTATTTTGAACCGAAAAATCTACAAAGTAAGTCATATATGTTGTAATACTTCGTTCAAAAAAAAAAAGCTTGAAATACATAGCGTTATAACATTGACCTTAAAATCGAAAACTAGAGTACCGACCATTGATATAATATATTTCGTCCAAACTGATTTTAATGGTGGGGCCAGACATTTTAAGAAGATATTTTTTCTTAATTTTTTATGGTAAATAATAGTGAGGCATTCTACAACATTGGGTATATTATAAATAGGCAGTATTACAAGATAAATCTCTGGTTTTTGTTAGATTTTAATATCTCTTACTATTTTTAAACAATTTATCATCGCATTTCTCAAAGGATCATAGGATTTTTGTGCATAAGCCATAATACAAATCTGAACAATTATTTCGCGCAAAAAAGAAAAATGTGAGGTTCATGGAAAAAATGGGAAATGTACATAAAATTTATATGACCGCATAGCAAAAAAGCTTGACCTATGAGATATTCTTTTAGGATAAAATGTAAATAATACACGCCTACCAAAATTCAGCCAAAAAAGTTAATATTTGCGAAAGTTAGTTTAAGAAAAACTTTTTTTAGACATTCACTGTAATGAAAGCTTTTGTTAAACTGACTTTCGCAAATATTAACCTTTTTAGTAGAATTTCGGCACACGTAATTTTTTAAGCTGTTTACATATTGTACTAAAATCCTTTTTCGCTATGCTGTAAATTTTATTCACATTTCGCGTTGTTTCCATAAAATGAACACACTTGTATTCTTTCTTTTTTACACGAAGTAATTGTTCAGATGTTGACATAGCTTATGCACAAAACTTAATTGATCTTTTGCGAAATGCAAAAATAGTAAAATATAGTAACATCTAAGAAAATGCTGCATATTTTTTAAGCATATTTGATAGCCAAATGTTGTTGACGTCTGGTCATTATTGACCATAAAAAAATTTTGAGAAAACATCTTATTTTTCAAAATTCATGTTTTAAAACTTTGTTAAAACATTGTGAGCGTTGTGGTGTAATGGCTAGCGCGTTGGACTGTTACACAGATGGTCCCGGGTTCGATTCCCGGTGACGACAACTTCAATTTAGAAAAACAATATGTATGAGTTTTCTATCACTTATATGTATCGCTGCGCATAGCACTTAATCCCACCGAAGTAAAATAATGAATCAGGGCTATGAGACAAAAAGCTCCAATAAATTCGCCAACTCTACATCAGGTTGCGAGCAACAACTGTTCTAAGACTTATCATCTGGCGAAATTACAGTGTTGCCATGTTTAAAGCCATTCATCTTTCCCCAGCTTTCATCTCTCCACTATCCGCTTTCCAAAGAAAGCAACACATTAATTAATAGGAAGAATTTCCTGAGTGTTGCTTCTCTTTAAAAAAACAAAAAAAAAATATATTATATTTACGATCACTGAGAAATATTTACTAGGAGTTCCGCAAAAATATTATTTGGGTATCTAACTCAACATAAACATAAAACAAATTTTTTATTAAAGCAATTGTTTGTTTTCCATTTTGAATTAATAAGTTTATGCTTATGTTAACATATAAAATCAATTAAGCATTTACATTTCTAATTAATTCAATTTAAAATTGTGTTATACACAGAAAGAATTTTGTTGGACGAAAAATAATGAAATTTTTTAGTAAATGTGTGAAACTACTCTTCACAAAATAAAAGAAAATTTTCAAAAAATTAATGAAAACCTTCATACTTTTTATGAAACCAGCTTTGTAATGAAACTTCTTCATTAAGCCTATGAAACTTTTAATTCATAAAATGATAATTTTCATACAATCTTGTGAAAACTAACATTAACTTAATGGAAAGTTTAAGTTTAAGAATTCCAGTGGAATTTCATACATTTTATGCAAAAACTTCATAAATATCTTTGCAGATTTCTCTCAGTGCACTAAGTTTAGTGAAAATTTTCATTATTTTTTGTCCAATAAAATTCTCTTTATGTGGACGATGATAAGTCAGTCATATTACTCTTTTATATATGTAGGTATATATTATGTGTATTCTTTAAAAAGATGTCTATAAAATACATGTGTTGGGGAAAAAAAACACTTGATCTTTTCCAAAATTTTCAACACCAGTTGAAACCGACTTTAGATGCTCTTAAGGTTTTTTAAATTGAGAAACACGACAGTTTAAGGTACACGACAGTATACTTAAAACTATGAAGTCTTATTAAAAGTCGAAAAATGAAGATAATTACTTGAAGCATACAAAAGTTTTTATTTCATTATCTTAATTTCAGTAATGAATTACTTCAAAGTATTAATGAAAATTGTCACTGGAACTCGTCCATTGAAACTTTTAATTGAATCTATGAGACAGGTTTCCTTAAAGTCAAAGTTTATGAAATGTTTTTAGAATTTATGAAAACTTTCATAAAACTTATGAATCATTCCGACAATGAAATGTGTACAGAATTTATGAAACAGTCTTATAAACTCTTCATGAATGTCTTGAGTTCATATGATTTTTAAATAATTTCATTGAAGTTCAAAATTAATACACGGCTACATTGTACACTTTAGAATTAAATATTAAAACTAAAGTTGGAAATATATGAAAATAAATGAAATTTTATGAAAAAATAAAAAAAATATGTTTTTGAAGTAATTTTATAGCTCTAATTGATGAAATTGAATCAATTTCTTTTTATGAAACTATGACATTTTATGAAAAAACTTTATGAACAACTTCTTCATATTAATAAAATATCTTGGATATAATGAAGTTCTTCATTGGATCTACGAAGAAAATTCTATGAAATAGTTTCATTAATATCATGAAGGATAATTCTTTCAGTGTAGTTTTTAACTTTCATTTCCAATTTGATACAAAATGGGAGATACATTCACTAAAAAAGTACACTTAGAATACTGCAAATGTAGTTAAAAACAAATGAAATTTCACTGAAAGAAAGGACGACGACCAACGTTGGCAAAATGTATTTCCCAGTGCTACCCAGTCACAGATTGTCAACAGCTCGAAAATGGTACAGCACAGTTCGCTTATAGTCTCTTAGTTGCACACAAATTGAGGAATATATCGCTAATGTGGCTATAAGCCTAATATTTATATATGGCATTTCGCTTCATATAAATGACTTTGGATACAGTAATAAATTAATGTGACTATATAAAATCTAACTTTATAACTTTTTAGTTGCTTACCAATTTGTAGACAAATATTGAAAAAATTTCAGCAAAATTCGATACTGACTTTTTACTTGTTTACCTATTTGTAGACAAATATTGACAACATGTCAAAAGCAGATACTCTTTGACCTCATTTTTACATTATTTTTTAGCACATTATTAATATTATTAAATTACATTATTTATATGTCCACCAAGAAGGCTGACAATGGACGTAGTGCGCTATACGTATTTCGAACAAAACCATGATTTTCAAAATAAATTTGCACAATTTGGAAGCTTTGTTCAGGCGTCAGTATATTCATTCAACCAAACTAAACATAAATCACTTGGCAGCTGACAAAATGGCCGCCAGTTAAAACAGTGTTGCCAACTTAAAGTTATATACCTGTATAAAAAACACCCTTTATATACTCTTTGCTGGCACATGCGGTACAACAGGTTCTTCATGTAATAAAAAAATATTTTTTTTTAATAGTTTTCCTCAAAGTGTTGAAAGTTTTTTAAACTTCCTCATATGGGTATCTGTTTGGGATCAAGTGTTTTCTAATTTCCCTTCAGGATTTAAAATTACTAAGAATTCCGTAGAAACAGATTTAGTTAAGAATTAAAACTATATCAATTTGATGGTAGGAAATAATTTTCACTTGAACATTTGCAACAGAAGTTTATTAGTTTAACTCAAAGTAGACTGTTTAGTTTAACAACAGTTCGCCGACAAGTATATTTGGGTTGAAACATCTCAATTCAACAAAAAATATTGTTGTTTCCAAAATTGCTGAAATCTGGTAGGTATAAAATATATCAGAAAACTATGATATATACAAAGTTTGAGGGCACTAATACATCTGGATCAGTAAATATGAGGTCTTGAAAATCGAAAAAAACTATAAAAATGTACAAAGGTGTACCTATTTAATTGTCATTCTCTTGAAAAGTGTTATAGGTATGCAACTCATCAAGGTAGCATTTAAAAGGTTATTTTATTAACTTTGATATGATATGCAACATGATTTTTTATTTGATAATGTTCTTGACTTATAAGTCGGGAGGCTATATCTTTAAAAGCGACCTTTTGTAAAATTAAAAAAAAAAAATATATATGTTAAAGATGGCTTCCTTCTCTACCGTTGTGACAATTTCAAAGAGGATATATTTTTTGATATAGAAATATTGTAAGGGTAGATATTTTACAAGAAAATTAAAACTATGTTACAAAAAGAGTCCGTGCATGACTTAACAGCGATTGCGATGAAATTTAGATATGTTATAAAGAATAAAAAACTTAAGAGACTCATGGTACTATTTTTAACTGCCCAATCTCATATTTAGGAATTAAAACGCTGGGTCAAATATGACACAATTTTCTGTTTTTGCGTTTTTTTTTTTCATATTTTTCTAAAAAACTATACCTTAATTTTGTATCTAATGAAAAGCATTTGTAATACGCATTAGCGGTAATAAGTTGCATGTCTGATCATGCTCAACTTTTCCTGTTATTCGATATGTGCTAGGAGCTATATTTGGTTCAGGTCCAAACTCACATATATTATTCTCTATTAAGTTTCTTTTTTCAATATTTGTAAGCGTTTCGACCTGATAGGACTATACAAAACAAACCAAATTTTTTTTTCCGAACACCACGAGTAAAGTAAAGCATTCTCGGACATGCTACTTTATACACAGAAAAAAATACTTCCCTACTTTTTTCAATTAAATCGGTTTGTTGAAAATTTTAAAAGCTGTCAATTAAAAATTAATGGAATCAATTAAATATTTGCTCAAATTTGAAACTTGCATGACATTTTTTTATATTATCGCTCAAAGGCAAACATCTACACAATGTTTTTGATTTTTGTAATATTTATGTAGTTGTTTTTTTATAAATGTTTATTGGTATTAGTAATAAATATTTTAAATTAATTTCAATTAGATTATATATTAATTCTTATTAGGTTTATTACTTTATTAAGTTAAATAATTTAGTTTCAGTGCGCCACGGTAGGCTAGTTGGTAGCGTGCTGGCTTATCAGTGCGGGGGTCGTGGGTTCGATTCCCACCAGAGGCACTGGTCTGTTTTCGCTACAAAGCGCCGAAGGCCATAGTAGCTAGTGCTCGGTTAGGGTAATTTGTAATTATATAATTATTAATTAATAAAAAAAAAAAAAAAAAATTTAGTTTCAGTTGTTTTTTAAAGCTAAATATTTAGTTATTCTAATACATTATCATAAAATTAATAATGTAATTATTTTGTTTAAAAAAAAAATTAAAAAATTTTGTTAAGCAGAAATAAAATGCAAAAAATAAATTAAAAATTATTTCAGACAAAAAAAATTCACTGATTTCAACAAAAGAGCTAATTTCTGCAAAGAAAAAAAAAATACTGTTGTCCCTACGCTTCAATAGAAAGAAAAAAAAAAATAATATTTGTGTGAATTTGTTCACATGCAACTAGAAAACAGTCTCAGTTGTGGCCACAGAATTTGTTGACAATCGAATTCTGGCGGTTACGACAACTATCGGAATGTTACATTATAATTTTAGTCACTTGCCTAACCCAAATAAATAATATTACGTTCCACAAAATGTTATTGAAATAAAAAAACTTTTTTAATTTTTCTGGTATTGAACTGTGGCATTCACATTAATAGTCATCAGTCCTACAGATTGCACCACCATCACTCTTAAATTTCACTGCTTTATTTGCTATTTAAACATTTGAATATTTTATTTTAATTAAAAAAAAAACTTTTTGTGTTTGTCTTTTCCGAGATTTGAACTCGGAAGTTCGGAGTACATGGCAAACTCTCTACGTACTACACCACAAGCAACTTATAAATCTGAGTGTTAAATTTCAATTTGAATATTTTGTTAGGAAAACAAACATTGTCTCATATCCGTTTAAAAATGCCAATCATTAGTTGCTTCTATATGCAATGCAATTCACAATTCGGTTGGTACTACTGAACTTCTAATTTAGTGACATAGTTGACTGCGAACACCGTATTTGCAGTAAAAATTTTTGTTATCGACAATTTTTTTAAAAATTTGATAGATGGTACCAATTCTCTTGTATTATCACGCAATTACTAACCGAATTTTATTTGAAAAGTTGTTTGAAAATACCAATAACACAGGCCTACAATGATTTTGGTGCCGCTAAAAATAAAACAGATTTCAAGTACGTTCGGTACCCTGATAAAAAATTGATACTTACTTTTTTAATGCTACGTGTAGTTTTCGAGCATTCATCTCTATATTAAAGTAATCAACGTATGTCTTCTTCACTGCTTCTGTTATAGGTTTTCTAAACTTTTTTACTACATATTCACCACAAATACAACAAAATGTATTTGGATTATTTACACAACACCTTCTCGACGACGGCATATCGATATTATCGTTTAATCAAAGAAATTAATTGACTATAATGACATTAAGTATAATAAAATACATTTTTTAGGTTATGACCGATCGATACAAACCTGAACGTAGCTTCGCGATTTTGACAGCTAACCATGACGTCTTGCGGACTAATAAACCAAATTATAACATAGAATTAGCGGCACATGTGTAATTGGATAAATGGATTGTTTTTTAATTTTTTTTTTCCCTCTTTTTAATTTTCAGTACAGTAATTTTGCTTTATTGATCGATTATTGGTAATTCCAAATAAAATAACGTCCTATCAAATAAATCTGAATGGTTTCGAACGAATTCCGACCAATAAATTTTCTGGGTGTAAGCTTAAAGAAATTCAATGTTATTAAACTCAAGCTGTAAAAATACATTTGGTATGGCAAGCTATACGATATTGATCACTTTTTAATCAAATGAGTTATCATTTAATTGAAAAATAATTCAATTAAAGAATTATCAATTTCTAATTGAATTAGCAATTTTCGTTGTTGGCGGAATTTCAGCAGTTAAATCGATGGTTTTCGTGATTGAAATGGGTTTTTATATTTTTGTGTTTACCGGTGAGTGCATTTGAAATACTTTTTATTAGATACCAAATTCATGTGTAGTTCCTTCGAAAGAAATATGAAAAAACCCAAAATACTGAAAATAGGGGCATTATTTGAACCCACATTTCAACCCCTAAATTTGGGTCTCTTCATTTTTGATTCTTTATAACATACCCAAATTGCATCGCAAGCGTCGGAAACCCACGAACGGACTCTTCTTGTTACATAGTTTAAATTTCCATGTAAAATATCTACCTCGATTTATATTTCTGGATCCAAAAATACCTCCACTTTGAAATTTTTCACAACTGTAGCGAAGGAAATCATATTTAACATTTATTTTTTTTTTTAATTTTTCATAAGATCGATTTCAATTATATAGCCTCCCGACTTATATGTCAATAAAACAGACCTTTGACTTTTCGAAATAAAAAATCATGTTGTATATCAAATCAAAGGTAATTTAATAACCTTTCAAATGCGAATTGACGAAATGCGTACCTATAACCATTTACAAGAAAATGGCAATTAATTTTTTATAAATTTTTTCCGATTTTCAAGACCTTATATTTAAGGATGCAGATGTGTCAGTGCCCCAAACTTTGTATTTGTCTTAATTCTGTGTTATATACTATATTCCAAAGAAAATACGTTCGGTTCATTTGACATGGAATTACCCATTTAAAATTTATGTTTTGTTATAATTAATTCTTTAAGTTTCATCCTACTACATTGTTAAGGCAATGGAAAGGTAGGTTAAATATTAACAATAATTGGAAAATACCTAAAAATAAACGCATTTTAAAGGGTCCGATAAATAACTTTTTTTTTTGAACTCCTGAACCAATTGGTCTTTGTATGGCGTCATAACATGGTCTTTATGCAAAATTCGTCTCTATGATGTCTCCGAAATGTTCAATTGTTGAGAACGACGGTGAATTGATGTCGATGGCGCTTCACGCACACTTTCTGCCACAGCAGCAATATTCTCTGGTGTACGCACTGTTTTTGGCTTTTCACGCTTTGGTTTATCGATGAGGATGCCAGTTTCTTTCACTTTTTTCACAAGATAACGAACATACGGACCATATTCGTTCAGCGGAAGGATAAAACTAATTATCTGTCAAATCAGACATGAGCTAAGTGTTACCATTCACGAAATAAGCACTAGTTGAAAAAAAACGGGAGATGGCGGACCCTTTACAAACAACAAATTAAAAATCAATTGCTAAAGCAAAAAATGCAGTCAGAGATTGCAGAATTTATTAAAATAATATAATTTAAAATTTAAAAATATAAAATTGTATTTAATAAAAGTGCGACAAAAATGTGTTCTTACTATACATTAAAAATACTAAATTGTTTAAAACACTTACAAATTGTGTTGAGTGTAAAAAAAAGCAAAAAATAGATATCGCACACTTATATCGTTTTAGAGAGCATCGTTTTAAAATAAGTAATCAGGTCCAGGTTTTTAATATACCAATCAGGTTTGTAAAGTTATTTCTACTGATTTTTAATTTAAAAAAAAAAAACTCTTTATTTGAAACATACCCTTTATTAAAAAAAGTACCTGCCATTAGAACTTTTTATTAAAAAAGTACATTTTTAATATATATATATATTCACTAATCAGTAAAATATTTTGCTAAACCTACTAAAAACATGACGTTGCTGAAAAAACTGCTAAATTAACAAAAATTGTTTACTTAAAATTAGTAAGATAAAAATAGCAAAAATAAATATAAATTTTAGTTAATTGAAAATAACAAATTAATCTGTTAAATTCAGCAAAAAAAGTTAGTAAATTTTAGTAGACAAAAAAAAAATCATAAAAAATGTGAAATTTTTAAAGTTTTTTTTAGATTTTTTTAATGCGAATAAAAATATGCCCTTCTGAAATCAGAAATCTGCAATTATTTAGCAAACATTTGTGGTGATTTTACTACAATATACTATTATTTGCATTATACTAAACTTAAAGTAAATATAGCAAACATTTTTTTAATATTAAAGTTGTTGTTTGCTGTTTTCAGTCTACAAATAATTAGTAAAAGTTTTTGCTAATTTCAGTTATTTTCAATGAACTAATAATAAACTCGAATGTAACTAAAATTTTGTAAAGTTAGCCGTTGTATTTTTGCTGTTCTTATTTTTATTAATATTTAGCAAAATAAAATACGGATTCTGATGAGATCTTTAGCCAGATCGAAATACAAGTAACAACCTAGCTAATATGTTTAATTTGCTTTATTTTTGTAAATATACGGAGGTTGAAAGCTCGTTATAAATTGAAAATAATTTCGATGTATATAAAAACAAAAAATTAATATAACTGTAAAAAATATTACTGAGCCAGAGTACAAACTAAAAACTTTTTATATAAATAGAACATTTTTGGTCTTCAAAGTTTAGTAACGTCATGATGCTTGTTAGGAAAAGACCTAACCACGTGCTTGATTACTTAGAAGACAAGAATGGAGCAAAATTGATTATTAATAGGTTTTTTGTTGAAGTTCTGCCTATTATGGAGGCTCTAACTTTTCTAAAACTTCGGGTTCTGATGAGATCTTTAGCCAGATCGAAATACTAGTATCAAGTATATGTTTGATTTGCTTTATTTTTGTAAATATACGGAAAGCTCTTTATAAATTGAAAATAACATTAAAATAATCTCGATGTATATAAAAACAAAAAACTAATATAACTGTAAAATACATTAATTTTAGCAGATTTTTCTGCTATTTTACTAATTATATTATATATATAGTAAATGATTTTCTATAAATTTATAAATATTGTTTTGTTAATATCACCAAGACAAAAATAAAAGAAATTCACAATTACTAGCATTTTTACGATGATTATCGCTAATTTAAAAATTTGTAACCAATTTTTAATTCAAAAATTATTTAAATTGTGCTAAAAATAATGAAAACATAGAAAAACATCAATAACAAATGAATATTTTTGAAATTTTAAGAGCATATTTTACGATTTTTAGTGTATTCAATGCATAAGAGCCCTAGTAATAAATTTCTACCACACTGATAGAAAAAAATTTGTTAAAATTTTTGCTAAAACTGTTAATAATTAGTTAAAACTCACGTTGCAGTAAAAACTGCTAATATTAGCAGATTTTTTTACTAAATAATAGTAAGATAAGAACAGAAAAAATATGTAAAATCTACGAATTTTTAGTTATATTTGAGCTAAATTTTAGTTCATTAAAAGTAACAAATTAGTCTGTTAAAATCAGTAAAACAACTGCTAAATAATAGTAAACAAAAAAAATCATAAAAAAATGTGAAATTTTTAAAAAAAAAATTTAGATTTTTTTTTTTAATTGCGAAAAAAAACTGTCTTTCAGAAATAAGCAATCCACAATTTTTTTAGCAAAAATATCTGTTGATTTTAGCAAAAAATTATGATATTTGCACTCTACATATCATTCGTGATATTAATGAATCAATTTCATATAATTTTTTTCGTAGATTCAATGAAAAAATTCATTATATCCAAGAAATTTTATTAATATTAAAAAAATTTTCATAAACCTTTTTTCATAAATTTTCATAGTTTCATAAAAGAATTTCATTAAATTTTATAAATTATCTATTCTCAAATTTAATGAAAATTTTAAAATATTTGAAGCTATTGGCTATGAAATTATTTCAAAGACTTAATTTTTTTTATATTTTCATAAAATACAGTGGCAGTTTTCATTAAATCTGTGAAGAAATATATTACTGAAGTCAAGATAATCCTCTAAGTGTACTAAATGTAAGGTAAACATAGCAAACATGTTGTTGATATACAGATTTTGTTTGCCGTTTTTAGTCCACAAATATTTAGTAAAACTTTTTGTTCATTTAAGCAGAGCAAATTGCTATTTTCAATTGACTAAAATTCAACTCGAATATAACCAAAATTTTGTAAAATTAACCGTTTTATTTTTGCTGCTCTGAGCTTAATAATATTTAGCAAAAAAAAATTTGTAATATTAGCAATTTTTTCTGCAACATCAATTTCAACTAATTTTTAGTAGCTTTTTCTGCTATTTAAACATATTTATTTCTATGAGTGTAAGGATTATTCGGTAGAGTATAAAAATATGATCTTTAAAAACTGATACCAATTTTCTGATACCAATTTTTAATCTTAAAACTGATATTGGAACGCTTACAACTGGGGTTGGCGCTCCAAATTAAATCGAAATCTGTTAGTTCTACCCAAAGTAATTTACTTTTTAATAAAATATCATTTATCTTCAAAACATAATTCCCTTGAATGTTTACAACAATATTCTTTATAATCATAAAATAACATTTTACTCATAAGATTTAATTTTATCTTTTGAAAGTTAACATATTACAGACATTTAACGTCATAAAGATAGAAATGCATTTTATAACTATTATAACAACTATTTAAATAAAAACTTAAATAAATAGTATGATATGCTTGATAAAGAAAAAAAACAAAAATTAAAAAGTCAAAGTCAGGTACAGACGATATGAGACCCTACACCACAAAATATTGGATTCGTTATTTTAGAAAGAGGAAATGGATATTCAGAAATAAATATTCTGTTACCAAATTAAATTTTTTTTTACAGTTATATTAGTTTTTTGTTTTTATATACATCGAGATTATTTTTATGTTATTTTCAATTTATAACGAGCATTCAACCACCGTATATTTACAAAAATAAAACAAATAAAACATATTAGCTAGGTTGATACTAGTATTTCGATCTGGCTAAAGATCTCATTAGAACCCGAAGTTTTAGAAAAGTTAGAGCCTCCATAATAGGCAGAACTTTAACAAAAAACCTATTAATAATTAATTTTGCTCCATTCTTGTCTTCTTAGTAATCAAGCACGTGGTTAGGTCTTTTCTTAACAAGCATCATGGCGTTACTAAACTTTGAAGACCAAAAATGTTCTATTTATATGAAAAAATTTTAGTTTGTGCCCTGGCTCAAGTAATATTTTTTTTACAGTTATATTAGTTTTTTGTTTTTATATACATCGAGATTATTTTTATGTTATTTTCAATTTATAACGAGCATTCAACCTCCGTATATTTACAAAAATAAAGCAAATCAAACATATTAGCTAGGTTGATACTAGTATTTCGATCTGGCTAAAGATCTCATCAGAACCCGAAGTTTTAGAAAAGTTAGAGCCTCCATAATAGGCAGAACTTTAACAAAAAACCTATTAATAATCAATTTTGCTCCATTCTTGTCTTCTTAGTAATCAAGCACGTGGTTAGGTCTTTTCCTAACAAGCATCATGGCGTTACTAAACTTTGAAGACCAAAAATGTTCTATTTATATTTTTTTTGTTCTGTGTATTAATGAAAAAAATGGGTCACTTTGGAACGAGGTCAAAACATGTACCCGGTCGGTTCCAAGACTTATGTGGTGAGGTGTAAAAAAAGTTTAATTAAAAAGTTTAATTTAAATATCTTTGTATTTCCAAACTGTAGCGTACAAATACGAATAAATTATTATTGTCAAAAAAATGTCAACTAAAATTTCAAATTCACTTCCAATTAAAAACTCACTTTCAATTAAAAGTTTAATAATATATGTTACCAAGACAAGCCAGCCGTACGTCCTAGTGACTCCCAAATAATTATATGCAAATAAAATTTGCTCCCGACCACTGCGCACAAGCCAACTTGTAAGATAAGTAGTTCAGATTAAAATATGACTGTCAAAAGGGCGCATGCTCTGAGGTAAACTTTAAATGTGACGTCTTTTGTTAAGTTTTTACAAAATTAACAATCTGAAAAAATTTTGTTGGCAAAGAAACTAATTATTTTTGGTGATGCCAGATTGAAATTAAACTATTAGGATTATGGATACAGCGGTAACAATAGGTATTAAATGTTTGATTGAGCATGAACTTCATGCACACAAAATTTACAGTTTTGACAACAAAGAAAAAAATCCCAAAATTTAAAAATAAAATCACCAAAATTGAAAAAATAATCGCCAAAATTAAAAAAAAAAAAATCTATTAAACTAAAAAATTCGCTAATATTTAAAAAAATTGCAAAAACTTGAAAAATCGCCAAAATTGAAAAACATTTCTGAAATTTAAAAAATTTCTAAAATTAAAAAAATGTTGAAAAAAATCGCCAAAGTGTAAAAAATCACCAAATTGAAAAAAAAATCCTAAAAGTGAAAAAATATCACTATAATTAAAAAACCGCCGAAATTAAAAATCACCAAAATTTTTAATATTTTGGGGTTTTTTTAAATTTTGCCAATTTTTTCACTGTTATTGGTTTTTACAAATATTGGCGATTTTTTAAAATATTAGCTATCTCCAATTCGAGTGTTTTTTTTTTTTTTTTCTTTAATTTTTCTTTTTAATTTTTCCAATTGTTTTAAAATTTTTTTTTTCTATATATTTTGTATTTTTTTTTTTTAGTTCTTAGCAATTTTTTTAAATTTTTTTTAGCAATTTTTTCCCATTTTTTTAAACTTTAGCTTTTTTTTTATTTGAGCTATTTTCTCCCAATTTAAGACGATTTTTTTTTTTTGCAAGTTTTGATTAAAGTTTTAATAGTATCTACTAAAAATTTGTTTGAAATTTAAAAGAATGTGCAATTAAATTTTGAATAGATTTGATTGAAATCTTATTGAAACGAAATATATTAAATAGTTACAAATTATTTTAAAAGATACTTCAGTTACTTTAATAGGATCGAATTCTAAACTTTTAAACTTTTAATTGAATCAACAAATATTTTAATTAAAACTCGATTTTAGTTTTTCCAGTGTTAGCGAATTTTTTCAATTTAACTAGATTTGATTTTTTTCAATATTTGCTATTTTTTAGTTTTGGTGATTTTTTTACACTTATAAAAAAAGTGGAAAATTCAGCTACAATAACAGAAAATAGTACCTGAATTTGCGCCAGCAGAATTTTCAATCAAGTCAAGAATCACGGTCTGCTAAATTTGGGTGGCCTAAATTTTTGAAGAACTAAATTTAAGTTGAAAATTGTAGTTAAATTAACTTAACATTTAGCTAATTTAACAGAAGTTTCATATTTATTACCGGTAATATAATTAGTTAATAAGGAGTACTAAATAGGTACGGAGTAACGTTTTTTGGTTCATTTCGCTTTATCTCGCTTAGTCTCGGAGATATAGCGTATTTTATGATTTTTAAATAAAATAATATGTGAAAATAACGCTATCTACAAGTGAGACAAATAGCGGAGACACAAAAAAAATATTGGTTTATCAACAATTGTGGCAAAATTTGTAAATTTGAGAATCACTAATTACTAACTTTTAGGTCAAAAAATTAGTTCAAATACGGATGAAATTTGTTCTTGAGGAAATATGAGATAACTAAAAATTATAGTTAAGTAACTGATTTAAACGATAACAGCAGAAAAAATTAGCCCAACCGAATTGGAACCCGTTTAACAGACTTTTGAACTAAATTTTGTATAACTGTACTTTCTGGCCTTTTTTCACTTTATTGTCATTATGGGTTATAAAAACTGGACACTTTCTGTGCACCAAATTCATTTTAAATTAAACATTTAATAGACACTATTAAACTTTTAATTGAAAGTAAGTCTGAAATCAAACAGACGTTTAATTGAAATTTTATTGTCCTTTTAGTTAAGATGTTACAAACTTTACTACAAATTATAAACTCACCACGTAGGGTAAAATAGAGAAAAATGTTAAAAGCAATTAGTTAAATAGAAAACTATGTTCATCTCGCACAATGACGTTTTAAAAACATTTTAAAAACATAGTTTGAAATAAAAAAAAAACGTATTACAGTACACTCATAGAAATAAGCCTGTAAAAAAGCTATTCAAAAGCTACCCAAAATTAGTTTAAAATGAGCTTGTAGAAAAAAACTGCCAAAATTAACAAATTGTCATACTAAATGTTAGTAATATAAGAATAGCAAAAATAAATTCGTTGAATTTACAAATAGTTAGTTATATTTTAGCTAAATTTTAGTTAATTGAAAGAAACAAAACAATCTGCTAACACATTTACTAAATATTAGTAGACAAAAAAAAATCATTAACAAATGTGAAATTTTTAAAGTTATTTTTTTTTAAAGTCTGCTCTTATGAAATCAGCAATCTATAATTTTTAAGCAAAAATTTCCGTTGATTTTAACAAAATAGACTGTTACATGCATTCTGCTAAATTTGAGGTAAATATAGCAAACATTTTGTTAATATTAAAGTTTGTTGTTGTTTGCTATTTTGTGTCTACAAATATTTAGTAAAAGTTTTTGTTAATTTTACAAAGTAAAATGCTATTTTCAATTAACTAAAATTCACATCGAATATAACTAGAATTTTGTAAAGTTAACAGATTTATTTTTGCTGTTCTTATTTCGTTAATATTTAGCAAAAAAAAAAAAAAAATCTGCTAAATTAATCAGTTTTTTCTGCAAGCTAATTTTTAACAAATTTTTAGTAGGTTTTTCTGCTATTTTTACAGGTCTATTTCTATGAGTGTAATGTTCAGTAGAGTAAATAGAAAAAACTTATAGTTTTCAAATATTTATGTAGAAGTCATAACTCTATAGAAAGCACAGAGAGTATGTTTAGCAAATTGTTAGAATTTTTCATAAAAGTATTAAGCAAAATTAACGAACATTTGTTTAATATTCATAAAATGCTGAAATGGAATTCAAATTAAACTTTTTTTAAATTAAACCTCTATATCTATATCATGAGTTCTTTGATACACCAAAAATAAATATTTAAATCCTGTTCAAATAAAAAAAAATTAGAAATTATACAAAAAGTAAAATTTTTTGTATGAAAATAATAGATTTTTTTTTAATCGATAACATAAGAGGACATTTGCGTCATAGAAGCAAGAAATTTAATTTTATAAAAAAAATTAAGTTTTCGATTTATCCATATTGAAAAAATTTTGAAGAGCGGAACAATGTCGAAAATACATCTAAAAATTGTATTTGCATAAAAAAGTCATATTATTTGTTAATGCATTTTTATTGCAGTAGCGTGAAAGAGAACAATCGTAAAAATTAAACACTTTTCGAATCAGCAATATCCGATAAGAACTTCAAAATTTTAAGGGATTATTTGATTTTTTTTATTTTTTAATTAAAACCGTGAAAAAATCACAAGTTTTTGCAAAATGTGTTACGGCACCATAGAGAATACAAGTTTTTTATAAAGGGTGTTTTTTATAGAGGTAAAGAACTTTGAAATCGAATAAAATAAAGATGAATTTTTTAAATTGACATGAAATTTACTTTATTCGAAAGTTATTCTTCTCGCATTATAATTTAAATATGACTTCTAGCATATGACCGCCACGGCTAGCTCGGACGTAGGCTAATCTGGAGGTCCACTTTTCGATGACTTTCCAACAGTTTTCGCCGTATATTGGCAATGTTGTCCTCCAAGTGGTCAATCGTTTCGGGCTTATCAGCGTAGATTAGCGACTTCACATATCTCCTCAGAAAATAATCCAGCGGCGTTAAATCGCACGATCATGGAGGGCAATTCACGGGTCCGAAACGTGAAGATATGCGGTTACCAAACGTTTCCTTTAATTAATCAATTGTGGCACGAACTGTGTGACATGTTGCCCCGTCTTGTTGAAACCATAGCTCCTGCACATCATGGTTGTTCAATTGTTGAACGAAAAAGTCAATAATCATGGCTCTATAGCGGTCACCATGGACGGATAGACTGATTGGGGTCTTCCTCTATGCTGCGCTCTACAGCAGCAATGACTTCTTCTGTACACACTCTGTGGATGCATATTATCATTTAGAGTAATATGCATCCGAAAACGTTCCATAGTTAATCGAATTAATTGATCTGATGAACGATTATGTTGACCGTAAAATGGACGTAGTGAGCGATACGTATTTCGAGCAAAACCATGATTTTCAAAATAAATTTGCACAATTTGGAAGCGTTGTTCAGGCGTCAGTCTATTCATGTTGAAATGCCAAACCAAACTAAACATAAATAACGTGACAGCTGACAAGATGGCCGCCATTTAAAAAAGTGTTGCCAGCATAAAGTTATATACTTGTATAAAAAACACCCTTTATAATAAAAATCGGAAGACATGAGTTCAAGAAATTAAAATTTGTTGGTCTTCTTTCAAAGAATGAATAATACATATATAACATTTTCATTAATAAAATGAAACTTTTAATAAAATTCTTAATCCTCTGTTAATCCACCCTTTAAATGATTATTTGGAATAAAGTTTTCCTTAAAATTCTAGGCTGTTTTATATCATTTCCTTACAATTTAAAGAGTTAACTACAGCAGTTTTAATAATACATAATTTATTATATTACTAATTAATTGCTAAGAAAAAAAAACTGTATTTTAATTTAATTAGGCACTACATAATTCATTTGTTTTATTAACATTTAACAGTTGTTAAGAGATTTTGTTGTTATTTCTAACGATTCACTTTTGTTATAGGAATTAATAATTAACATCTTTAATGTTCTAACAAACTTTGGCATTTCCTGAATTACTACGGCGGCACGAAAGTAACACAGTTACAGCAGCACGACTTTAAAATTAACATAAGTTATTTAATTGCCAATTTACTTAAACACACACGACGTCGTCCGTAATAATATTAGAGGTAAGTACGTTGGGTATTTAAATATTTCACTAACACGTTTAAGCACATGTACGCATGTATTATAAATTTCACGAAATTTTTAATATAAATCAAAATTTTAATTGAATTAATTAATTCTTCTTAGTTTAAACGAGGTTAAGATCATTTATTTATTAATTATTTATTTCCAATATTTCATCTCCACACTGGGTTACTTCTTCAGGGAACGAATATTTGTTCCCTGAAGAAGTCACCCTATGTGGAGACGAAATATTGGAAATAAATAATTAATAAATAAATGATCTTAAGCTCGTTTAAACTCAATTTGAATTTTAATAAAAATTGTAATTAAAATTTGTTATTTGTTCAATGAAAATTTTTATTAATTCAATTAAATTATAAATTTTTTATAGTTAATTATTTATTTGAATAAAAATTGAAATTGATTCATTTAAAATTCTAATTGACATTAAAAATTTTAAAGGTGATGCATATAAAAATTGTTTTTAATTTTTTCATTTTTTTATTATTAAAACGTGTCTCATATTTTATTTATTTAACAAACAACTTCGACTGACTGATTTGAAATGTTTAGAACTTTTTTATTTTTACAGTTTTTAATTTAATTTTTTTTGCGGATAATAAAGAATTTAAAAAATTTTTATAATGTCATCACAGTCAATGCAAGAACATGTTAAAATTGTTGAATTTTATTGTGTACTAGCTGACCCGGCAAACGTTGTTTTGCC
>CM037851.1:220990555-221206124 GCA_021234595.1 Delia radicum
AAAAATTTCATAATATTTTCGACTTAAGTATCTTTTTAGTTTGTTGTATTGCATCAGCTACTTTTGGTGCAAATGGTAGAGGGTCTACTTCAACACAGCAGGACGTCACTGAATCGTGAGGTTCGATTCTGGCGTGGCACCATTACATTTTTTTTTTTTTAATTTTAAAATAAACCCGTAAGGTATGCACCACATTTTTATTTAAAAAAAGTTTTTACAAAACTTTACGAAATGTGATTTGTATATTCTACAAATTTTTTCGTAATGTCAAATAACCAAAACTTTCGTAAAATGCACAACGATTTTCGTGTATTTTACCTATAGATTATTATGAGTAACTATGGAACAACGAAAAAGTTAAAAATAAATGATTTGATTAAACCAAATTGGTTTTAAACAACAATTTAATTGAACCAGTTACAATTTTGATTGCTTTATTTAGTCGTTTTACAATTTGTACTATTGTTTGCGTGATAGGTGCAAAAAAATTAAGTAATAATTGACATTATCTATTTCGGAATTAATTTTTTCTGTGTTTATAATTCATCGATAGAACACTCAAAACTGTGAGTATTCTATCTATTCGTTTGAAACAAGCTCACATTTTTAAGCTTTTTTTTTTTTTTTTGTTCCGGGTTTTCAACTTTTGGATTCCATTTGGTAATAGAAAAATCTCGCAACACTTGAAACATATATTCAACATGTACATACCTTATCACCTAACAAAGAAATACATTATAGTCGAAAATTGAAAACAATGGCCATGTTTCTATATTCCACTACGAAGTGAAAGTGGAAATTTTTTAATTCCACATTTTCAATTTCGCTGTGTACTAAAAACGAGTGAATCGATTTTTTCACGACGATTTATTTTCATTTCATGCGGAAAAAACCAAATTATTACTTTAAAGTGAATGAAATTGCAATAAAGAAGAAGAGTGTATTTTTTAACAAAAATTAAAATTAAACAAAAAATACTCATTTTTAAATATATAAAAATGAGTTTCGCAATTGTGATTTCCTGGTATTTAATTGAAAAAGAAAAAAAGAACGAAAAATCTAAATAGAAAAAGGCTTCGTGACTGTTCAAATCCTTTGAAACTACCAGAAAAATCGTAAGAAAATAATTAAAACAGACGCAAGTTTTTAAAATTAATAAAAAAAAAAATAGTTTTATTGCTTATTTGAGATTAAATAAGTACACATTTATGATGGTTTTAGAAAAAGTATCACCAATGGCTAAAAACAAGCATTCCAATTATTTTGCAATTGGCCACATCACTACGCTATTTCGGACAAGGAAGTTACCAAAAATTATCGCAAAAGACTTCAATCTTGCAGTGGGAAAACTACAGCGTCAAAAATTTAAACAAATATGTTTAATGTTTTGAAAACTGTCATATGCCCAAAATCTATTAGATTTGAAAGAAGTCGCGAAGAAATTGAGAAATCAAAAAAGGAAATCATCGGTTGCGGTTCTTCATTTTCTATACTTTTAGTACCTTCGTCGTCATTTTTATTTAATTCTTGTAAAATCACGTTTACTACATTATCGGAACTGGTGCCATCTAAGTTTGACAATTCAGTAGATGAATTTGTGGCTGTTTACCCTTTGCTAGTCGTCCCGAATGATTTAGCAGCTGGAACACCTTTGACTGCTTTATAAAGGCCAGAAAGTTTGGCAACTGAATCTTCTTCGGATGATATGTGTTGGATATTGTTGGGTCCTTCACCTGTTGCCGTTACCTCTGCTCTATATTCGGCCAATTTTTTACGAATGGAAGCCTTCCAATCAGCCCAAGCCTTTTTCCAACCAGTTGCATCCTTTTCTGGAGGTTCTAAGCTGTTTATTGTACTTGCTAAGTCCTTCCACAACTGGTCTTCAACTGTTTTGTCGCCCCTCTAAAAACCTTTGGCCAAACCAGAATTTTTTCCCTGAATGTTATGTATATAAGTACTGCCTCTTGTTCCGGATACAAGTGTTTTCCCCTAAAAAATGCAACACTTAAATAAACGTATATTAAAAGCATATCACATTTTCTTACGTTGTTTGTTTTTTTTTTTACTCTTAATATCCAAAATAATTTAATTTTCTAAAAAGTTTGGTTTTTCACGCAGTTAACTAATACCCTTTTCACAATTACTTTTTTCGTAGTGAAATTGTTTTATAGAACACATCAAATCACTTCAATTTCACTAGAAACAAAACAAAACGAAAATTAAATTTTTCTTTTCAAATCACTTATGCGGAATTGAGAACAATAATTGAGAATAAGTTTCACTTTCACTTCATTTTCGGAATGTAGAACTCATGCGAATTATTTTTTAGTTTTTAATTTTTGGTGTTTTTAGTACCGGGTACTGACCCCCTTCATTGAATAACAATTAAAAAAAAAAGTTTCGTTAATGTTGTATTTCTGCACAGTTGGAGGTTTGTCGCATTGATGTGCCCTTTACAGATAAAGAGTACGACCGTCACAAAAGTTGAAAAACGTTAGTGAAAATTTTGTTCGAAAAGTAGTTTTTCCTCTGGTACATTCGCTGTTTAATTTTAATAAAATTGCTGCATGACTTAACATTTTGGTTTACGCGATATCTAAAAATTATAATTTGTTTTGGAAAAAGTATTTTCTACAAGTTAATGCCAACTATGTGCAGTTTTTTTTAATAATTTTATTTGGTCCATAAAAAATTATTTCATAAAATTAATGAATGCTCCCCGAGGTTTTGTGTTATAGCATTGACAAATCGTACAAATAATGATAATTTTCTACGAATTTCACTCAACAGTGTTCATGTGCCGGAGTAACACGTGTTAAGATAAAAGCGTAAATTTTTCAACACACATTCCTTTGCGACAAAAATTTCTGATAGCTTTCAATTACCCTGTGCAATTAATTCTGGGCCATCGAATCTTTCCCGAATGAGATCATTGGGAAATGATTTACTTATATTTAAAAAATTTGAAGAGGGCGAACAATAATACATGTTAAAATTGCATTTGCATCTAAAATGCACTTTTTTAAACATGTATTTTTTTTTTTTAATTTTTGTATCCGAAAATAGAGATCTTTCAAAATTAAATACTCTTGGGAGTTTTTGAATTTTTTTTTTAAACTTAAACTTTGAAAATTTCTGAATATTGAGATGTGTTATATTTAACTACTTACAAAGAAAAAACTAAAAACGGGTTTCAATTAAAAAATTTATTGAATCAATTAATATTTTTATTGATTTTGCAGCTATCACGGCAATGATACTATCATTAAACCTTTTATTAAAATTAAGAGGGGAAAAAAAAGTTATAAATAACTTCTACCAAAAAAATATGATACTCACAAAAGTGTGTGATCTATACGTTGGTATGTGTGTTTTTTGCAATGCTGAGTCTGTTTGTGTGTGTTTTGTTTGTTAACTTCAAATGTATTTGGTATTTTATACTGAACATTTTCTATTTATGCATACAGTGTATGAAAAATAATATGATAATTGCGTCTAAAATAAAATATGTATTTATATATTTAAAAGCCAATTAAAATATTAATTGATTCAATTAAATATTTGTTTAGAAACAAATTAAATTTAAATCAAATCTTTAATTAGATATTTTAAGTTGATAATTTTTTCTGTGAAAGAAAAGGTTTAATAAAAAACATATTATTTCTTTAAAAAAAAGAAAAAATCTTGAATAAAATATTTTTGAAAATCACACTGATAATCACTTTGATATAGATAGATTTTTGATAACCATTAAGGTTATTTATATTACAGAGAATTTATTTAAGAAAACGTAATTTATGCATTTAAACTTTTATTTTTTTAACTTATTAAGGACACGTCACAGATCCGCTTTACATTTCCATTTACATATAACAATGCTGCATTAAGATTTTTGTATTTTTTTTGGCCTTAAAGCACTATGTAATGTAAATATTAGAAACTAAAAATGAGACTGTTACTGAATATATTTTGCTTGTACTTTTCCGTCGGCACAGAATCACTGTAAAATATGATTTTTTTTTGAAAATGTGCCCTGTTTTCATCGATATATTTTGAACCACATTACCAATCAAAGATCCGTCATCTCAATACCTTGCATTTGGTATTGAGATGACCCAATCGGACATTTCTAGCTCGAGATATGATTTGTCAAGTGAAAAAAGGTCGAAAAATGAAAAAAAAACTACATTATCTCAAAAACTGTTCCATAAAAAAAATTTAACCTTGATTTTCGAATTCAGCGGGAGAAAATACATAAGGAAATCAATCTCTCATCAAATGTACATGAAAAAAATTTAATTTTGTAAACTAGTGATATTAATCAAAGAAGATTGAGGATATATTAAAATTTTTAATTATGTTAAATATAATATGAACAAATCTTGATTTAAAAGTACACCCAAAAAATAAGTTAGTAGAAAAGTTAATAAAGCGTCTTGCAAATCAGGTATACTATTTTTTAGCAAAATTTTTTGCTAAAATTGTGTTTTCAGCTAAAATTTTTGTTATACTTATTCAGCCCTTAACTGTTTTATACTAATGCTTTCCTAATATACTAATGTTTTAACTATTAATTTTGCTAAAAAAAAATTGTGCTGATAAGCACATTAATAGTGTGGACGACAACCAGATTGAAAGATATACGCAGAATGAAGTAGATGTCGCGGCATGTCAAGATGTAGTAGAGAAGAGGAAATGATACTAAAAAGTACAACTCTAATTAGACATATAAAAAAATCAACCATGGAAGTTTTTGTATCTCTTTTTCATACATAAAACAAAATTGAGGATTAAAATAACTTAAATTTTGTGTTGTCACCGGCTTGTGAAAATAATTGTCTATTAATTAAATAAAAGACAAAATAAAATATTTATTTATTTAAACTAAATGTTTATATGTGTGGTCAAATTGCAAACAAACATATACAGAAATGTAGACAGAGTAAAGTGAAAGACAAAGACACACATCTTAGGTAGATTTTTATGGTTCCTTTTTCTTATTGCAAAAAGGGTTGTTTTTTTTTCGTTTCGTTTGTTTTTGTTTATTTTTTCGTTTCTATAATTATCTTCGGCAGTTACGATAGCATCATTTAGACAACCATTGATGTAAGTAATTGAAAGACAATTTTTGTTATGTTATATATATTTTATTTCTATATATTTTGAGATATTAAATTAATTCATATCGTCAATGTGGAAAAATTAAAATTTTTATATTTCGTTATTACAGTAATGATTTTTAAAAGAATTACAAAAATATGTTTTATGATTTTCAGCAAATAAATTAACTAAATTACAATTTTTCTACAAATTTTTTGCATTTTTTTTAGTCTACTAAAAATTCAGCAAAAAATTTATTAATTTTTAGCAAGGCTTTTGTATTTCTAATCTACTAAGTGTTAGCAAAACTTTTGCTGTATCTACAAATTGTGTTGCTAAAAATCAGCTAGCTGATTTTCAGCAAAGATTTTGCTGACACTAGCAACTTTTTTGCAAGCATCCTCCTGACTAAAATTTTGCTGACTTTACAAACTTTTTTTTTTTGAGTGTATATGAATAAAAATTTTTTTAAGTTAACCGATTTTTAAAATTGTTTTGAAAAATATGGTGTTGTATTGACCATTTGTTAAAATTATCATATGGCAACCCTGCCATATGCATTAGTATTTCAATGAATACTAGCCAATATTTATGTTTTGACTAAAACCGGAATACATTTTGACATATTTTCGACCGATTGGTCAGATTTTTAAAAATTATAAAAAACCGATGAAGTTTTTTAGCTAAGTAATCACTTCTTGTATTTTCTCACTAACGTTACAATCATAAGTATAAACTTGAAACTTTTTTATTTATTTATTTATTTATTTATTTAAGTTCTATGGATACAATATCCTTACAGACTAGCATATAAAAATTAAGATATTTAAAATAAATTATTAACAAAATTTTAAATTGGGAGTAAGAAACACTTGTCTAACTTATTACAATAAAGATTAAATAATCTCATAGATCTATTTAGTGGTTCGTTTAATACATATTCAGTTAAGTGTATATCAATATGAAAAAATTTACTTATATTTCTGAAACTTCTTGGTGGAACATATATTGAAATTAACTCTAATAGCTCAGGAGAATCAATAACACCACAAATAATACCATGTACAAAAGTTAAACTAGCAATAATACGACGAGTTTCCAGAGTTGTTAAGAGATAAACTCACACTTATCTGCGTAAGAAGGGCTAGAAAAAGAAGGAATGTTAAAATGATTCGGATAGTTAAAACATGGTAGGGCAAACTTGACAAACTTTCTTTGAATTCTCTCAATACGACCAATATGAAGAATATTCCAATCTAGATCTAACAAACGAAGTATAAACCACTTTCTTCGTTATGTGATCAAAACATTTATCCAAATACGTCGAATAAATGCTAAAAGCGAATAAGCTTTCGGTACAATAAAATTTAAATGACTGGTGAATGATAATTTAATATCAAAGACTACACCAAGGTCCAAAATTTCATCAGCAGATGACAATACATTAACAAACATTCTGTAATCAGAAATTATAAATATTCGACGTCTATGAAAAGACATACTATAACATTTAGAAATATTAAAGGGTAAACCATTACAATTTGACCAATGAACTAGATTATTCAAGTCTCCTGAAGGTCAAAACGTCCCTTACAGAAAAAATTGGCTTGAAAATTTTGAGATCATCAGCATACATTAAAAATTTTGAATTTTAAAGCAATCGCTAATGTCATTTATAAAAATATTAAATAATAAAAGGACCAAGGATGCTGCCCTATGGAATACCTGACGTTGGTATAAAATAGTCCGAACAAATTCCATCAACAGATACTGTTGCGATTCTGCCAATCAAATAATGACGGAACCAACTAAGCAAATTTGAATGGATGCCAATCTTGGAAAGCTTATATAATAAAAGTTCATGTGGGACTCGGTCAAAAGCCTTGGCGAAATCTGTGTAAATTGTGTCAATTTGAACACCCTTTTCAAAACAAGAGATGCAAAAGTTAACAAAAACCGATAAATTAGTTGTTGTTGATCTCCCAGCCATAAATATAAACTTTTTTATACTTAAAATATTTTTAAAAAATGTCCCTAACAAAAAAAATAAGAAAAACGATTATTATTCATAATTTTTTGGCAGCTCTGAATAACAATTTTCCACTACTTTTTAATTTAAATGTTAAATTAATTTAGAATTTTAATACCACTCAATTATCTTGATCCAAAAAAAAAAATATAGACGTTTAAAAGTACTGGGTTAGTTATTCGACTGCTCTCTTTTATGTGTCAAAAACAGGTTCTCAAATATATATTTTTGACTTAGAACTGCCATCTTAATTGTACTTGTAGGTATATATAATGTAAACATGTATATTATTTTTACATAATGTATTATTTTTACATAATGTATTCTATTTTTACATAATGAAGTTCATCTTTTTCTTATTTTTTTACTACAACATGAATGGTAATAAAATATCCCCTGTGGTTACAACTAATTAGAAAACATTTCACATAAAATTCCCAATTTACAAACTAACACGTTCTTAAAAACCAACAAGTTTGTATGTATGAGTATATGTGCATGTGTTGGGGGTAATTTTTGTAAAAAATGTATTACTTAAGGGGGTTTTTTTTTGTATTTGAAATAAAATGCATACAAATGCAACAGAGTTTTGAAACCAAAACAAGCAGGAGTTTAAGATAAGAAACTGTATACAACAAAGTATATTTTACTTTATTTTAGTTATTATCCTTGTATAAAGGAACATATGAAACATTTTTGTAAAAATATAAAATATGACAAAATATATTTTAGAACTAGGGTGAAGTTAGCCCACTTTAATATCCCACTTTTTTTAGAACAAAAAAAGAAGTGAGCTAACTTTAGTGCAGTACACACTAGAGTGAACTGGGGCAACTATTTTATTTAAATTACAAACTTAAATTTTAAAAACTAAAAGGAAAAAAAAAAAGAATATACAAACTGAATCATAACAAAAAAACTAAGAAACAAATTTTTAAATATACTCACAAGTGGTTAGAAAAAAAATTTTAATCTTATGAAAATTTCTTCACTCCAATTTTATGCATGTCATTAAAAAAGATGTCAGAAAGTTGAGAACAAAATTTCAACGACGAAATCAGAATGCAAGGACACTAAACTGAACCATAGTGGTATCATTAAAAAGAAGGAAATTTAAAAAAAAAAATTTTTCTTAGGAAAATTTGCGCACTCCACTTTTTATATATGCTATTATAAAAATTTTAAAAATTTGTGAAAAATTTAAGGAACGACAACATGATACAAGGACATCAAAACTAAACCATGGGCGTATATATCAAACGAGTAGAAATTTAAAAAAAAATTAAAAATATTAGGAACATTTTATAACTCAAGTTTTATATACGTTTTAAAAAAATATATCACAGATTTGCGAAAAAAAAAATGTTCTTGATGTTTAGAATACAAGGACATGGGATATCCTGCAAAAGAGGGAAATTAAAAAAAAAGTTAAAACTCTTAGCAAATTATCCTCACTCCAATTTTTATATATTTTTATCAAAAAGGATATCACATATTTATAAAAAAAAAATATTAAGGCCTAAATCAGGAAACAAGGACATCAAAATAAACCATGGGGGGGGGGGGTATCCTTCAAAAGAGGAAACTTCAAAAAAAATTTAAAAATTCTAGAAAAATTTCCTTACTCTATGGTTTATTTATGTCATCAAAAAAACTCAAGGACGAAATCAGGATACAAGGACATCAAATTCAACCATGGGGGTGTCCGTTATTAGACAAAATTTCAAAAAAAAAAAAATTAAAAATCTTAGGAAAATTTTCTCATCCGGTTTTTATATATGTTATTAAAAAATATATCTCAGATTTGTGAAAAAAATTGCTATTACGAAGTCAGTATACAAGGATATCAAATTGAACAGGTAACCTTTAAAAATCTTAGTAAAATATCCTCACTCCAGTTTTTTATATGTTCTCAAAACAGATCTCACAGATTTGTGCAAACAAATTTTAAGGACGAAATCAGGATACAAGGATATCAAACTGAAAAGAGGAAACTTTCAAATAAATATTAAGGATCTTAGGAAAATTTTCTCACTCCAGTTATCAAAGTACATATATTAAAAATCGTCGTTATTAAAAAATCCCTAAAATTGCAAAAAAAAATAATCAAAACTAAAAAATCGTTAATATTTAAAAAAATCGTCATCTATTACTTTTTTTAATTTTGGAGATTTTTTAAATTTTGCGTTTTTTTTCAATTTTTATTCATTATGGGTTATAAAAACTGGAAATTAATTTTCAGTTAATAATATTATTAAAAAAATTATAAAAATTTGTGAAAAAAATTTCAAGAATGAAATCATGATACCAGGACATCAAACCCATGAACCATGCGGGTATCTTTGAAGAGAGGAAAATTTAAAAAAAAAATTAAATCTCAGGAAACTTTCCTCACTCCAGTTTTTATATGTGTTGTAAAAAATATACCACAGATTTGCTAAAAAAAATTCAAGACGAAATTATTGTACAAGGACGTCACACTGAAGCATGGTTGTATCATTCAAATGAAGAAACTTTCAAAAAAAATTTAAAAATTCTACAATTACTACAAAATATATCCAGATTTGTGAAAAAATTTCAATTGCGATATCAGGATACAAGGACATCAAATTGAACCATGCACAGAGGGAATTTCTTGGACGAGTTGTAATGAAATTTGTTCCCTAATCCAATGAAGTTTTCTTCGCAATGTGAACGAAAAATTTCTTCAACTTTATAAAAAAAGCTTCATAGTTTTAATTAAAGTGAAACTTTTTCATTAGTAGTATGAAATTTTTAATAAAGAAAATAAAATTTTTCAGAAAATTTTATGAAAATTTGCATTAATTGAATGGAAGATTTCAATGGACGAGTTCCAGTGGACCATTTCATAGATCTAATGTAATAATTGATTGATGTCATGTAGATAATTCTCTCAGTGTTGGTGTATCCTTCAAAACTGGTATTTTAAAAAAAAAAAAAAAAATTTAAATCTTGGGAACATTTCCTCGCTCCAGTTTTTGTATATGTTATCAAAACATAACAAATGACAATGTTAATTGAATTTACTGAAATGTAAGTAGTCCTTGTTTCATATGAAATTTCATTTGTTTTTAACTGCATTTGTATCCAGAGAAAAACGGAAATAAGTTTCATAAATTTTTCGTCCAATGTAACAATTTCATCCATATTTATAAAACATTTCATAAACTACAAGAATTATAATGATCATATCATGGTCTCTATGAATTTTTTCTACACAAAAATAATGAAATTCTTACTAATACGAAATATCCTTCATTCATATATACTATAGTGAAACATTTCATAAATATGATGAAATTAAGTTTGTTTTCTATAAAACGCTTCATAAATACTAGGAAACGTTACATTGGACAAAAATTGATGAAACATTTCATAAATGTGATAAAGATTTTCCTTTGAGTGTACATACATACATACATAATGTACATACATATGTACATTAGGGTGGGCCGATTTGTAAGGACAAAATTTTGTCGATATTGTGCCATCGAGTTTGCGATAGCTTTTGGCATTAGGAAAAAACACTTCCACTACGACTATCAAAAAAATCATTTTCGAGGCTCCCAAATTTTAATATTTTGACTTTTTCTCAAGGTTTTTTTTAAAGGTGTTTTTAGTAGGTATCGAAAAAAGCTATCGAAAAATCTATGGCACAATATCGATTGCTCAATCGACCCACCCTAATGTACATACTATATTTGTTCACATTGTAAAGATAACACGGTGCTACAATGAAAAAAATTTGGAAAACGACCTAGCGTGGGTTATAGGTCTTGTTGAGTACATTACAAATTGTGTCAAAAAATTTCAGAAACACCCTCAAATTCAGAAGTTATTCTAAAAAACCGTTTCAAGTGATGTTCGTCAACTTATCGACCTGTTACTCAGTCAGTTTTTGTCCGATTTACATTTTTTTAACGGGTTTGGAAAGAAAACTGATTAGGCTTTAAAATGACGTGCGTTTCTTATACATTTGTAAGTTATAAGTATTGTTTTTGTTAAGAATATCTACAAAAAAAAAACGAAAGTTATAAACTTTTTTGATTTTAGTAGCTTTTCATTGCTTATTTTAATATGAAAGCTTATAAAAATTTATACCAACGTATAAAGAAAATTTAGTTCTTAACAAACATGGTTTTAATTTTTCAAATCGGATGAAAATTGTAAAAGTTATTCAACTTTTCATTAACACCTGTTTTAAGCATTTCTCCCCCAGCGCAAACCATATGAATAAAAAAAAAAAAAATTAAACAAGCGTTTTTGTAAGTCAAGTGGTTTACCAGAAGAAAAGTCTGCAATCTTAACATTTTACTTTAGAAAAAGTTTAGTAACTTTTGCAAATAGAAACCGATTTTAACAAATAATATCTCGTTTTTTCTATATAAAATTGTCTTTAAAATACAGTGCAAAAAAAGATAGGTTTTCATAAAAAAAAATTAAAATAACTCTTGTTGAATTTGAAAATTTGGGAAAAAAAATAAAAAAAAAGAGAAACTTTTGCTAAACACTTACATAATGTCTTGGAATATATATTTAATGAATACATTTCATGAAAGCCTAATTCTTTGTCTTTCCAAAACTGTTTAAAAATTTTGAAAATAACTCAAAATTTTGAGGGTGTTTCAAAATTTTTGAAAACGGTTTTTGTATGTCCTCACCTAGGCCTACAACCCCCACTAGGGTCGGTTTTCAAGTTCTGACAAAAATTTTTTTTTTGTAGCAGTGTGTAATTTAATCAGTTTAGTAAACAAAAATTTATTAAAGCTCGTCCAATCATTTCTCTCTGTGTATGTTGGAAGTTTTTATACAGAAAATGACTATAAAGTTTGGCACATGTAAGTGCAGTTTATATACATATAAAGTTGTATAAATGCAATCAATGTGACTCCTTTCTGTTGCAATGTAATGCCAACACAAATATTCTTATGTGAGGTGCATACTAAATTCACAAAATTGTGAATTTAGTATGCGACCAACATTGAGTATGATATGTGAATACCTTTGAAAAGTACCGGGTGTTTCAAAAAATGGTCCAATTGCCGTTGATCCCGATTTTCATAAGGTCCCGTAAATTGGCCTCCAAGATCGTGCAATTTAACGCCGCTGGACTATTTTCTGTGGGGATATATAAAGTCGCTAGTCTACGCCGATAAGCCCGAAACGATTGACCACTTGGAGGACAACATTCGCCGCGTTATTGCCAATATACGGCCACAAATGTTGGGAAAAGTTATCGAAAATTTGACCTCCAGATTAGACTACGTCCGAGCCAGCCGTGGCAGTCATATGCTAGAAGTCATATTTAAATTATAATGCCAGAAGATTATCTTCCGAAAAAAGTAAATTTGGTGTCAATTTAAAAGAGAAAAATTTTACTATTTGCCACCACAAATCGGTTACTACTACTCAAATTCGGTTATTACGATTTTCAGACGGTTGGTACAACTTAAGATTAGTTTTCAAAACAAAGTTCGGTTATTTTAACTGAATTTTATTTGTAACACCCAAACTATTCAGAAATCAAATGTTAATATCGTTGTACTAACTGAATTTATACGTTGTTACCATTAAAATACACTTTTCAATTCGGTTGTCACTTTATTTCTCTATGTGTACATATATGTTGATTTTTAACCGGGTTCGCAAATTTTTAATTATAATTGAAGAGCTTATTTTGTAAAATCTTGATAAGCCACATTTACAATTTTCTAGTTTTCGCTGTTTTCTAGACATCCGTGAATTAAATTTTGAATGAAGCCTTCCCTAAATACTGGTTACACATACAGTGGCCGACAAAAGTCTACGTACGACCACAATTTTGGCCATTTTATGAGATCAAAAGCGTTAAACAAAAAAGTAATGAAGCAGTTTTGTTTGAAATCTATTTTTATAAATATACAAAACTTTAAAAATTATTTATGAAAAACATAAAAAAAGCATTGACAAAAGTCTACATACACTCAAAAAAAAAAGTTTGTAAAGTCAGCAAAAAATTTTGCTAAGTCAGCAAAATTTTAGTCAGGAGGGTGCTAGCAAAAATATTGCTAATGTCAGCAAAATCTCTTGTTGAAAATCAGCGAGCTGATTTTTAGCAACAAAATTAGTAGATTCAGCAAAAGTTTTGCTAACACTTAGTAGATTAGAAATAAAAAAGCGTTGGTAAAAATTAATAAATTTTTTGCTGAATATTAGTAGACTGAAAAAAACGCAAAAAAATTGTAAAAAAAATTGTAATTTAGTTAATATTTTGCTGAAAATCATAAAACATATTTTTGTGATTCTTTTAAAAATAATTTACAATAATTACGATATATAAAAATTTTCATTTTCCCACATTGATGGCATGAATTAATTTAATATCTGAAAATATATAGAAATAAATATATATAACATAACAAAAATTTTCTTTCAACTACTTACATCAATGGTAGTCTAAATGATGCTTTCTTTTAAAGGACGCAACTGCCGAAGATAATTATAGAAACGAAACGAAAAAATAAACAAAAACAAACGAAACGAAAAAAACAACCCTTTTTTGCAATAAGAAAAAGGAACCATACTAAGATGTGTGTCTTTGTCTTTCGCTTTACTCTGTCTACATGTCTGTATATGTTTGTTTGCAATTTGACCACACTAGATTATTAATCTATTAACATTTATTATATAAATATATATTAAATTTAAATATTTTCTTTTGTCTTTTATTTTATTAATAGACAATTATTTTCACAAGCCGGTGACAACGCAAAATTTAAGTAGTTTTAATCCTCAATTTTGTTTTATGTATGAAAAAGAGATACAAAAGTCTTCCATGGTTGATTTTTTTATATGTCTTATTAGAGTTGTACTTTTTAGTATCATTTTCCTCTTCTCTACTACATCTTGATATGACGCGACATCTGCTTCATTCTGCGTATATCTTTCAATCTGGTTGGCGTCCACACTATTAATGTGCTTATCAGCACAATTTTTTTTAGCAAAATTAATTAGTAAAACATTAGTATATTAGTAAAGCATTAGTATAAAACAGTTAAGTGCTGAATAAGTATAACAAAAAATTTAGCTGAAAACACGATTTTAGCAAAAAAAAATGCTAAAAAATAGTATACCTGATTTACAAGACGTTTTACTAACTTTTGTACTAACTTATTTTTTTGAGTGTACGACAAGCATGCATTGGATTTTGTTATTGAATATTAACCGAAAAAAACCGTTATTTATTACTAATGGAAAAGTGCCGTTGTTTTTTTTTTAACTTGTTGTGTTAAATGTTTGCTTAAAATAGTATGTATTCAGTTGAAGTTTATGCAGATTCAATTAATATTTAATTGTAGTAATGGCTTCTCGTAAAGAAATTTCAATTGATGTCCGAAATTTAGTTGTAAAGTGCCGAAATGAAGAAAAATCTTTTGGTGAAATATCAAAGTTTTTAAATTTAAGTAAGTCTACAGTTCAAACAATACTTAGTAACTTTGTAAAGAATGTTACAGCTGAAAACAAACCACGTAGTGATAGCCCCAAAAAAACTAAGTCGTAGAGACGTTAGCTTCCTTCTAATATATATTGGCCCAAGACCTCGCAACAAGATCGGAAGTAATTGTACATCCACGAACCATACAAAGAACTTTAAATAATAATGGTTACCATAGCAGAACTCCTCGCAAAAAGCCTTTAATTAGCGACAAAAATCGAAAACTCCGATTGGAGTTCGCTAAAAACCATATTGAAAATGACATGGATTTCTGGAAGAGAGTTTGGTTCACTGACGAGTCGAAATATAACATATTTGGAAGTGATGGTAGAGATAGAGTATGACGAAAAAAAAAAAATACAGCAATGGATACGAAGAACTTAGTCACCACTGTTAAGCATGGTGGAGGCTAAGTTAGTATTTATGGAGGGTAGTATGGATCGTTATTTGTACAAATCCGTTTTGGAACTAAATTTGAAACCATCGATTGACATTTTAAATCTTGGCCAGTGTTGAATTTTTCCGCTAGACAAATCTTGAAAAAATCATATTACGTCCGCAGAGCTGGAAAATTTAGTTGCTTCGATGCCCAGACGATTACAGGCAGTTTTAGATGCCCGTGGTGGTCCAACGAAATATTAATTTCAATGAAAAGTAATAACTTTTAATACTGGAACAAAGTTCTTTATGGTAGTGCACATATCGTATGTAGACTTTTGTCAACCATTTTTTTTTGGTTTTCAGTGAATAAAAGTTTAAAACATATTTAGTTTTTTTTTTTTTTTTTGTGTAATATATTAATAAAAACACATTTGAAACAGAACTGTATCATTATTTTTGTTTATTATGGTTTTAAAATGCATAAGTTGAGGAAAAAGGGGTCGTACGTAGACTTTTGTCGGCCACTGTATATAGATTATAAAAGTGCTGTAAAAGTCATATTTTCTAAATTTATTCACTTTTTAAGAGGCGAAAACTAACCAAAAATTAATTGTGACTTATCAAGTTTTAACAATAAACCCTTCAATTCAATTAAAAACTAGAAAACAATTACGAAACATTTGTATTTCCCCTTTAACAATTTTATTTTTTATTTTGTTTCATGCTATTGTCGAACTAATTTGTTGTAAAATTTCAACAACTTTGTTTCAGTTTGTTGTTCAAAGTTCGTTAACTGTTGTTAATGCATCTCATAGTTTTCAGAAATTATTTTTTTTAAGCCTATAAGTATGTTAAACTTTTTCCCCTTAAAAAAGCACGTTCTGTATTGTACCAATTTTTATACAAATCCTTGTAGTATGCAACATATTTTCTTGCGTTCGTTGAACATGCATGCGCATGATGCCATATTTTGCTTAAATATTCCCGTTAATTTATTTTCGATTTTGTTTCACATTGGCAACCCAGAGTGGTATGCTTTTATTTTTGCTAAAAATCAATATTTTTTTAAAACAACTTTTAACGTTCACATGTTAGAGTGGAATTTTTTTTTGTGTTTTGTTTTGTATTTTAATTGTATTTTAAAATGCGTTTTCAATTGGTTTTAATTTTTGTATTTATTAATACTTACAAATTTAATTATTCACTTTTTTGTTTTTTCGATTTTATAATCAGTCATATTTGTTTATAAAATTATTTTTTCCAGACAAGAATATTTATTTTTTTATGGTCTGCCACTACATTGGATGATTACAAATTTCTTGTATACTATACATTATTATATTGTACACATTCTTATGACCTTGACAGTGAACTAGAGTTGCCGAGATATAAATAAATTAATTGAGATAAATTCAAAATGAAATTTTTTTCTACAGAAATGTTATAAATGTATGAAAATCATATAAATATGCGAGTTCGTTACGAAAATTTGATTTTGGGATATCATCACATTCAGACTTGAGCGAATCATTCACTTGCGAAATTTTTCTATATCATTAATAATTTCGAACCTGCGGTCAGACTTGTGAGCTTAAACGCTTCTTTGGAAAATTTTAAATTTTTTCAGCACCAGACATGGGACAAAATAGAGTATTTAATTACAGGCGAATTACTTTTTTACGGCTACACACAGAGAAAAATGTTGTCATTTGCCAACTAAAATTATGTTACTTTGACTGAAATCGGTTGGTGCAACTAAATATTGGGTTTCACAACAAAATTTGGTTAATACAACCAGGGACCGTAATCATTAGGAGTTTTCTAATAAAAATTACACAATAGTGATTATATTATCAGTTTTAAGGATTTTCTTCAATGGTAATGATTATTTTTGAGTAATATTAATAAAAATCAGCCATAATCAATATTTTTGAGCAAAAAAAATACATAATCATTATTTATGATTTTTATTTTTTTCGCTCAAAATAAAATTCACTTTCATAGAATGTTTAAGGTGCCTTTCACAAAAATCCTCGAACTTTTGGCAGTGTGTTCAACATATGATATGTTGAATTCCAACGAGTTGCAACATCAAGCACTGGTTGCGGTAATTTATTATTATTATTAATATTTATTATTATTATTAATTTTAATAATTTTAATATTCACTCTCACTTTGGAATATTTGCTTATAACTGGCCGAGTTAGTAATAGTATTTTACTCGTACCCAATTTAAACAAAAATCTATAAAAAGACTAAATATTCGTTAACATTAAAAATGATATGGAAAAAAATTATTATTAGTTTGCTTTCAATTTGAATTATAACAGCTTGCAGTCTTCGTGACATTGATTTTTTATTTTTTTTTTTAATTGGGTATAGATTTACATACCAGCTTTACTATTCTTCAAGCCCAGTATACATGCATATTAGGGCTATAACCAAATTTTTGGCATAGTACCACGAGTTAGGCAATGAAAGTGAGTTTTATTTTGAGCGGTAAAAATAAAAATCATAAATAATGATTATTTTTGAGTTTTATTTTTTTTACTCAGAAATAATGATTATGTCTGACTTTTTTTATTATTACTCAAAAATAATTATTACCATTGGAGAAAACTTTAAAAATCAAAATTTTAAAAATCATGACGGATATGCAAAGATTGTCAAAAAATAATAATAATGGTGCAATAAATTTTTGATTTTGATGTGATTGATTTTTTGATTTAAAAAAACGAACAATAATCATTATTTACGGTCCCTGAATACAACTGAATTTTAGTTGCAACACCCAACATATTCAGAAACCACACTTGAATATAGTTGTACTTACCGAATTTATTGGTTGTAGCCATCAAAATATAATTTTCAATTCGGTTGGCACTCTATTTGGTAAATGGTGCACTTTAAAAACTTGAAAAAAGTTTTTTTTTTTAAATAATTTTTGGTGTAGAATCGAAACGAGAATTCAAATTTTTGCTCCGCTGTAAAGGGAAACTAATTCGGCGGCGTTTTTGGTCGCCCCGCGCATGTGGAAGAAGCTGGAATTAAACATTTTTTTTATTGATGTAAACGATTTTAAAAAGTAGTGATATCAAAAAAATTAGTTAAATTTTATGATTTTTCGACGAACTCTAATAAATAAGCTAAAAACTGTATTTTTTATTTCATTTTTATCTAAATAAAAAAATTTAATGAAAATGAAAATTCATAGGGACACGCCTACATCAGATTGCTTTTCACAATTTGTTAAATAAGTTTTGGGACTTTAGCACATTTAATTACTATAAATGCAATTAATGTTCATCCCGATGAAAATAAATTTAAATAACAAATATGCAGGTGCTTGTGCAAATTTAAATGTAACTGACACTAATAGAAAACATATGATTTTCTATTGTTGATTTACTTGAATAAACGTCACTACATTGCTAGGTCTGTCAAAAAAACAGAGTAGTATTTGGAAGATGACAAAGCCAATTGTGACAATTTTTTGTTGTTGTTTTTTGTTTTTTCTTTGATATTTTAAATTTTGAATCTCGTTCCTAGACGAGGACAAGAAATTCTCATTGAGTTTGTGATTTAACATAACAAATATCTCTAGAAATTCTAATAACAAAGTCCCCTGAAGATTTCTTTAGGCAGGAATGAAATCCGGATAGGGACACGCCTACATCAGATTGCTTTTCACAATTTGTTAAATAAGTTTTGGGACTTTAGCACATTTAATTACTATAAATGCAATTAATGTTCATCCCGATGAAAATAAATTTAAATAACAAATATGCAGGTGCTTGTGCAAATTTAAATGTAACTGACACTAATAGAAAACATATGATTTTCTATTGTTGATTTACTTGAATAAACGTCACTACATTGCTAGGTCTGTCAAAAAACAGAGTAGTATTTGGAAGATGACAAAGCCAATTGTGACAATTTTTTGTTGTTGTTTTTGTTTTTTCTTTGATATTTTAAATTTTGAATCTCGCTCCTAGACGAGGACAAGAAATTCTCATTGAGTTTGTGATTTAACATAACAAATATCTCTAGAAATTCTAATAACAAAGTCCCCTGAAGATTTCTTTAGGCAGGAATGAAATCCGGATAGGGACACGCCTACATCAGATTGCTTTTCACAATTTGTTAAATAAGTTTTGGGACTTTAGCACATTTAATTACTATAAATGCAATTAATGTTTATCCCGATGAAAATAAATTTAAATAACAAATATGCAGGTGCTTGTGCAAATTTAAATGTAACTGACACTAATAGAAAACATATGATTTTCTATTGTTGATTTACTTGAATAAACGTCACTACATTGCTAGGTCTGTCAAAAAAACAGAGTAGTATTTGGAAGATGACAAAGCCAATTGTGACAATTTTTTGTTGTTGTTTTTGTTTTTTCTTTGATATTTTAAATTTTGAATCTCGCTCCTAGACGAGGACAAGAAATTCTCATTGAGTTTGTGATTTAACATAACAAATATCTCTAGAAATTCTAATAACAAAGTCCCCTGAAGATTTCCTTAGGCAGGAATGAAATCCGGATAGGGACACGCCTACATCAGATTGCTTTTCACAATTTGTTAAATAAGTTTTGGGACTTTAGCACATTTAATTACTATAAATGCAATTAATGTTTATCCCGATGAAAATAAATTTAAATAGAAAATTATTCAAGTTCGAGGCCATACTCTATATTTATGTATTAGGATATTGTCCTAACAAATAATCTATAGAGTTTTTGTTTTCAAATTTATTAATTGACCACTTTCAGGAATGCGTTGATAGATTGATTTCGGGATTTTTCTAGGTTCCCATCATCAGAACGCATTTTGAAAGAAGTGACAATCCCATGCAAAACATCAAACATTCATATAACCTAGTTTTCCCACTAAATGAGAACTAATATATGAGCTCGAAGTTAAAGATTATCGCCAATGATCATAAATAAATTGATAAATTTTTCGTTATGTGGAAGCTCTACCTTTGGTAGATATACAATACACGCCTTTTGTTTTTATTCTCCTTTTTATTTTAACACTTGTTTTTTTTTTATATATAAAAAAAAGATTTTTTACAAGTTTGATATAATTTTTATTAAAAATCAAAGTTATGTTTTTTCGACCTTTAATTGTGCAATAAAAATTAATTCTTGCAGAAAGTTCCATGTGTTTACTGAAAATAAAAATCATAGAGTGTATGAAATATGTTCATTGATATTATTAAAATTTTTTTTGTAATGAAATAATGAAAAAAAAAATTAATGAAAAATTCAGAAACATCTATGGATTTTTATTCAGTTAATGAGAATTTTAATTAAATCAATGAGAATCCATTTTAATGAAATCGATTCATTAATACCATAAAGGAAATCTCAATGAGTTTAGTAGCCACAAAACGGAATGTGTGTTGGAAAAAACTGCTGCTGTATTCGCTAGAAATGAATTTGCGCATTATCAATTTAGTCCGTCTTGAAGATTCAGTCTAGATACCTAACTGTGTTTGCAATTCATTTTTTTTTATAAAAAAAAAATGCGAAAAATAATTAAATTATGCAAAAATTTTAAAAAGTTCATAAAATGTTTGCGATTTTGAATTTTAAAATACGTTTTTGACTCGGAGGAGCTGTTTACTGAGTGCAGGCAATACGCTAAACATTTTCAAAAAATATACGCCAATTCCTTATAAGTTTGTATTGTCTGTATTCCCTTATTGGTGCACTGACATCTACTTGGTATACCTCAAACTGTACACTCATAAACAAAAGTCTGTTAAACTGGTTCCAATTCAGTTGAACTAATTTTTTCTGTTGTTATCGTTTAAATCAGTTATTTAGCTGAAGTTATTCACTACTAATCTAATCTCATTTTACCTCAAGAACAAATTTTATCCGTATTTAAACTAACTTTTTGACCTAGTCGTGATTTTCAAATTTACAAATTTTGCCAGTTAATCTAAACCACAATAATTTTCAAACCATTGCTTTTTTGTGTCTGCGCTATCGGTCTCACTTGTAGATAGAGTTATTTTCTCATATTTTAAATTTTATAATCATGAAATAGACTCGGTGATATAGAGCAAAATGGAGCAAAAATCGTTACTCCCGTGTAATAACAATGGCCCCTGCTCAGATCCGGAAAGACATTTTTAACAGAAAATTTCTGTTAATTCAGCTTTAAAATTCTGTTGATTTGTCTAAATTAATAGTGAATTTTATCGTTTTATCTATAAGTTTATGTGTGAGATTTTATTTGTTCGGTTTGAGATCATGACAAATTTTTCTCTAAATTAACAGAAAAATTATAATTTTTATATGATAATTTACTTTGACTATTAAAAAAAAAAAACACAGAAAAAGTTATTAGACACTAGCATGAATGGAATGCATTTTCTGACCCACTACGGTCTTCATCAACATTCTTCGTGCCATTTAGTGTTAATCGTAAATATCTTCAATTTAACTCACACGTTAAAGGAATTGGGTGACTTTGAATGAAATTTACCACGAACGATTTATATTTATAGTGTGTTTGTTTTTCTCTAGTCATTATCATAATTGCCAGTTTAACTTTCAGTTAAAACTTTTTTAAATGGCAATTCTTTTCTCTAATGTCATCATATACTATCCTTCTACATAAACAAAGCATATCAACAAACATTAAAGATTTTTTTTGTTAATACATATGTCGAGCATATACATTAAACGATTTCTACACTGTACCTGGTGAGTGGTTTAATAGTGAATTTTATCGTTGATCTATAAGTTTATTCTTAGTTAATTTAACTTCAACTGTCAACTCAAATTTGGTTCTTCTTAAATTTAGGTCTCCTAAATTTAGCAGACTGCGATTCTCAACTTCATTGAAAATTGTGCTGGCGCAAATTATGGTGATATTTTTTGTTGTCGTGGCTGAATATTAAAATTTTTGTGCGTATTTTTTATGAGTGTATCACCATTTTTTAAATGCTGTTTTCAATACTTAATTTCATTAAGCGGAGAAAAACACTTAAAGAAAAACTGCGAAAGTTTAAAAATCCGGAAAATTTGGGTTCTTTTGTAAATCACCACCATTAAGTGAATGTATATCCCAAGTCTATTGAATCCATTTTTGATTGGTTTTGATTTGAAAATCAAAAACTGTGAGCACAAAAAAAAGTTAATGAAAAACCTCTTGGAAGTTTCAAATACTTTTTTTTTTATTTTTTGGATTTAAATTTTTCGTGAAACTTTGTATGTCATGGTTTCTAAATATAGTCTACCTAACCCTGTGCATCATTTCTCTCAATTAAAAAACCTTGAGAAATATGATCCATCTAAAGTCAGTTTCAACAGGTGCAGAACATTTTTTTTCGGAATTGCAGTGTGGTTATATTCCGCAAGAATACAGTGTTATTTAAACGTCATATAGATAGTCGCAATTAATTCTTAATTAACATGCATTTGACAAATTTAATTTAGAAAGGTTAAGGTCAAGAAGAAGAATAAAGGTTTTTCTCTAAAAATTATAAACACTATTAATTTTCAAATCAGACTTGACTAGTTTCTGCCTTTTTAATGGACAGGCGTCATCAGTGATTTTCCATGTAAATTGATATCATTATCTTACTGATATCATATCGTTGTCGGACCTTGAAAGTGATAGCGATTTCGGTATTATATCGTTCTTTGATTTAATGGGTAGTTTAAAAAATTATAATTATTTTAAAAAGATATTTTGAAAAACAAAATTTGCAAAAAAAAGTTTTTTTTTAAAGTTGCAAAAGTGGAACAATGTTTTTTTTTTAAATATTTAATGCCACATTCAAGATCCGCTGGACATTATTCTCTCCAGATATAGCTATAAGAATATTATGATTTTTTTCTTGCCTTAGGGCAGCCTCTAGTGGAAATATTGGGAACTAAAGTTGCAACTTTGATAACTTATAAATGCTAGACGGTTTTAGCTAGTTTAAAAATAAAAAACTTTTTATAATTTTGTGAATAAATCTTTATTCAAAAAATATTTTTTTAAGTTATCCAAATTTTAAAATTTTTTGGAAAAATATCGTGGTTTTTTTTACCATTTTTTAAAACTGCCATATGGCAACCCTGATGATATAATAACAACAATTCATTATTATAGTTTTGAGTGAAGACGAAATAAAGTTTGGAATATTTTAGACTTTGTTGAGTGGAAAAGTTCATCTTTCTATCGGTCCGGTTTTCAAAAATCGTATACAATCGATCAGCCAATTTCTAGCAGAGAAATACATTTTCATATTTTTCATCAACATAACAATCAAAACTATAAGATATTTTTTTTATATTTTTAAATAACCCAGGAAAAAATTACACATTCCAAAAAGAAGGTGATGCCCACACTTGCTTACATATCTCATTGCCAAATTTAGTAACTGCAATACCAAACTCATTCCAACGATAGAGTCAAAAAAGCAAGTAGTATTGTAATCAATTCTTTAAATTTAAACCAGAAAGCATGAACTCAATAACAAAGTAATTATTTACTTAAAAGAAAATAACAATGTTATTAACTTATATGTTTAACTTTTTGTAATCAAGAGTAATCATAATCTTTTTCTGAATAAAAGGACGTCATTGGAAGTAGTTCCTAATTTTGAAATTAGAAGTTATGCAATTTTAAAGAATTTATTTTATATATTTTTTCAAACAAATTTTTATTTGCATTAAAATAATACTAAAAACAGAAATTGCATGTTGCCTCAATTTTGTTAAACTGTGGTTAGGTATAAATTAGGGAAGCGCACGTGAGCAGAAAATTGTGAGTGGAAGTTGAAATTACTGACATTATTGTGAGTGAGTGTAAAAAAAGTTTTCGAGGGTGATTGTGTGTGAGTCATATCTTTGTTTTTCAATTTGGAATCGTACTTTTTTTTGAAAAATTTATATTTTCGTGGTTTATAGCTCCAAAATTATGACAAACCCATTTTATCATAACAATTCGATGTTTCACTTTTTAGGATTTTATTTCCGTATGAGTTTTGATCGTTATATTTGAGTGACTTGACTGAGAATCACGTGTGAGTGAAAGTTGAATTTACTTATGGAACTACTTCTTTTTTTTTAAATGAAAGTACTTCTTATTTTTTCTAGGGAACTATTTATTTATTTATTTTTTTTTTTTGTGTAAATAGTTCGTAGTTTTACAATGGAACTATTTCTTTATTAAAAAATGTATGTAGTTCTTAAAAATATAAAGTAAATGGTTCTTCGGTAAATAAAATAATCAATTCTAAAGAATCAATTATTTTAGTCTCACGCCCTGTTAAAAGAATCGAGTAGGTAATCTAGTAAGGAATGCGTTCTGCCCAAAATGCTTGATTACAAACCCGCTTACCTTTTTGGAAATTTTTTGCTGGGAATTTTTGAATAAAGTTCTTTCAAAAAAGGCAAAAAAAAAACATTCTTTTAAAATAAATTATTTGGCAAACTCTGGATAACAATTTCACACAATTTTTCTATTAATGATTGCAGTCAAGATGTTTAATAATTTGAAGGTTTTAAAATCGCTTAATTATCTTTTTCCAGTAAACAAAATAAAGCCGATTAAAAATGATTTAATTTTTAATTAAATTTAAGTTTGTATTGTTTCTTTAGCTTTCATACCGACACAATATCAATTATATCTCGAAACTTCTATACAATATGCATATTGAGTAGTAGATTTAAAGGCTTATTTTTAAATAAATGATATTTTTTTCAATTTATTTTTTTTATCACAATTTTGTATTATTGAATTTTTCTTTTTTCATCCGCGACCATAACTGAAGTGATTTAATATATTACGTGTTACTAAACCAAGAGTCCAATCTATAAATATATTTACACAAAATCAAAGGGATAAAGAAAATTGAATATAAAAAATCTATCTCTAAATACAGTGGCGTGTTCTTGTAGATCAACGGTTCCCAAATGGGAACCTCCCGAACCCCTGGAAGAGTATTCCAGGGGGTTCCACAAAGAGTTCAGACAAATTGAATGCTTAGCTAACCTCAAAAACAAAAAAATAAAATAAGTTATTAAAAAAGTTAATAAAACGCCATGTAAATCAGCTATACCATTTTTCAGCTAAATTTTTTGCCCAAATTGCGTTTTCAGCTGAAATTTTAGTTATACTTATTCAGTACTTAACAGGTTTGAACTAATGCAATACTTTACTAATGTCTTACTAATTTAGTTTGCTAAAAAAAATTGTGCTGATACGCATATTAATAGTGTGGATGGTAACCAGATTGAAAGATATACGCATAATGAAGTAGATCTCGCGACATCACAAGATGTAGTAGAGACGAGGAAAATGATACTAAAAAACTACAAAATTCTTCCTTCTTCAAATAAAAATATCACCATTACAATTAACTTCACGGCGTTTGTTTGTTTATTTGTATGTCTTTTTGTTTTATACTATTTAATTTGTTCGGACTGAAAGCTTCTCACAATTTATTTTCACAAAATCACTAAAAGAGCGAAGACTCTCATAAAAAAATAGACTGGCCAACTATAATATGGATGTAGTTAGAAAGATTGTGATTGTAGACAAGAGAATAATATGATATAGCCGAAATAAAGAGAGATATTTATATTATAACATGATTAAAGCAACCATTATTGGTGAAAAATGATTGATACAATAATATTTTAATTGCAACAACTATTTATGACTGTGGGAAACATATTTTTGTGGCCGCAACCATATTTCTCTACCTGCATAACCTGTCTTAGTAATACATATTTTCAAATAGATTTTAGGTACGCAGAATTTAAAATTAGCTCATTTGTAGTTTTTGAAATATTACAGTTTTTATATTTTGTTATATACTCTACATTTTTATATAAAAATGTTGTTCTTTACAAAATATTTCATGATATTTTAAATGGATTTGGAATGTCAATACAAAATGAGTTTCATGGGCTGTTTAGTTTACTCATAGTGATAAAATTTTAAATTTTGTTTACCATACATTTTTACCATATATCTTGAAACAAACACCAACATTTTTATATTCAAATGAAAGATAGTTTTGTGTAGACTTATATTCTTAAAAAAAATTCATGATTTTGCGGTTAAATTTAAAAAAAATTAACCAAAATATACGAAAAAATGGGTTAAATGATGTTAATATAACCGCTATATTTCAAAAACTATAAATGAAAATAAAATTTTGTGACAGACTTGGATTCAGCACACCAAAATGTATTTAAAACTATATATTTCAAAGAGAGGTTCTTCTAAAAAGTATAATTTTTCGAGTCATAAAACTATTTGCCAAATAAACATATTTCGATAGAATTTTTTTAAAATTTGATAATAACTAATATTTTCAAAAAAAAAATAAATCCAAAAATTCATAAAATCGTGCGTAAAATATTTTACACATAAAAATATATAAGGGAAGTGGTTATATAAGTACATATTTGGTAATGGAAAGTAATTACAATTGTCATTACAAATCTCATTACTTTTGTATGGGGATGTCGCGCAAAATAATTACATATCATTACTAAACACTGTACAACAAAATTTAAAAATATGTGATTACCTATATGAGTACCAGTATGGACAAAAATAATTTGTCTAAAAATAAATTTAATAAAAAAAATATTTCTCTTATTGAAATTTTTTTTAATGAAATGTACCAAAACAGGATTCAGCCCCGCAAAATTCTTTGTTAATATTGTTTTTAAAAATATTGCAACCAATTAAAAAACATTTTTATTTTATTATATTACACTCATTAAAATACGATGTATAAGACTAGGATCGTACTGTATTGCTGCATTTTAAATGTGTGCTATTTTTAAATCACCAAATTTGGTAAATTGACAACGTTATGCCAACTGTGCCAAGTTCGTTTAAAACCAACGGTTAGCCACTGTTATCAATCGGGTAAGAGGACAGTACTGTCAATCCTACGTTCTGCCAACGCATAAAAGACCGTTGCCGATGCTTTGCCAACACTGTGCCGATTGTATTTTTCTGCCTGGGATGTTATGAAGACTTGCATTAACTTATTGAAATGTTTCAATGGATGATATTCAACAATTCATTAATATCATGCAAATAATTCATATAAAAATAAATATATATTGCACACCTAGTACAAAAGTGACTCAAATGACCAAATGATTTTTGGTCACCTTCTCAAAATACTTTCTCGAAAGTACGGACATTTTTTTTCTCCCTTTTCGAACAAAAAAATCCATTTCGAAAATGCAACTCTGTATTACGAAGATGAACTGTTTTTGCGATAAAAACAGTTCGAAAATTGTACGAAAGCTATTTTGCTAGTGACAAGTGAAAAAATATTAAAAATGTAAGTATTTACACATTTAAAAAATATAAAATGATTAACAAATAAAGAAAACTTAATAATATTGTTTATTTATACAAACATATTTATTAAATTACCCAATAAACATGTTATATTAAATGTAATAATATTTGTGTTTTTAATTTATGAAGAAATTTCTACATAAATAAAAAACAATATGAGGTAATGGTCGACTTCATGGTCAAGCATTCAGACTTGGCAAAAGGCCATCTAAAAGTCCGAGATGCTAAGAACAAGTCAAATAATTTGTGGCAAAAGTTGTGTTCGGATTTGAATGCTTTCGGACCACCCGAATGTGATGTCAATGGCTGGAAAAAAGTAAGTTTGTGTAATGAGCGTTTTTAATAATAAGTCCATTCGTTTACAACAAAATTTGCACAAATTTGTACAAAAATTGTACTGGATTTTACTGAAATGCGTTCGCGTACACATAAATTTGCAAAAGAGAGCATCTACTAAGAGAGTAAAGTGACAGTTGTCAGCAAAAAAACCTGCAAATATTTACTGAACAAATTTTGTCCAGTAAAATCCAGTAGAAAACAAAAACATATGATTAAATTAAGTAAACAAACAAAAATAAGCATATATTTAGTGATAAAAACATTTAAAAGAACAAAAGCTGAATTAAAAGTGCGGCAAAAACTAAAAATAATTATTTTCAGCCTGAAACAAATTAAAGTAGTCAGTTACAATTATTATAGTAAAAAATTTATCAGTTTTTTAAAATCTGTGTTAATTGTTTTTATTTACATTAATATATTAGAGATGTAAAGCTAATGAATATATGAATACTTCTTACTGCATATTATTCAGGGTACCAAATATCAAAAATCAAGTATTCATGTATTTTCGTATGTTATTTAACTAGAAACAAAATTAAAAGTCATGTACAAACTAAACAAGTCTAAAAGCTTCCACAAAAGTTTATTTAATAAATATAATTGCTACGAATTTATAAATTATTAAAATGCAATGCATCAAGTACCAAAAACAATATATACTGGGTAGTCTAAATAACACATATTTTACAACACTAAGCTTTTTAGCGCTCATATGTTTGAATTAACCTGCAAGTTTTTGCAATTTTTCCGTTCGTTTACTTTTTTGTGCAAGAGCCAGTTTTGAGAGTAAAATTTTAATTTTGCCCAAAATTTACTCATCTACTGGATTTTACTGGAAAAGTAAACGAATGTACATAATATATTTTAAAACATATTTTTCCAATAGGTTTGGGCCTATTACAAGACTCATGTTAAATCTAAATGCCGTCGTAACCGAAGCAGCATTTCTGGAACCGGAGGTGGCTCAGGCAGATACTGCTCTCTTACTCCATTGGAACAGCGAACGTCCAATTTGCTATCAATTGAAGAGGAATTATCGTCATCTTCATCAAACCATAAATAAACGCAATCCATTTTTAAGTTTTAAAACGAAAAAAACAATTTCTTTTTAGATTTCAAATTTTGTTTGTTTTGGGATTTTTTGTAATTTTGACATTTGATAATAGTGTTGCCACGTTTTCTTCGATTCGAGTTACGCGGTAACCTCCCAGACATGGGACATAATACCAATATTTGTGTATTTAATTACTGGTTAATTACTTTTTTATGTAATTGGGTGTAATTGAGTATTTGCCCTGTAATTAAATACCCAGATGATGTTACTAATCCCCATGTTTGGTATTACAAATTTTACAAACTTTCCAAGGAAGCGATCAAGCGCACAAATGTGAGCATAGGTCTAATATTATTATTGATATAAAAAAATTTCACAAATGAACGATTGTGAAATGTAATTGACGTCGCCCAAGTCTGAAAGTAATGCAGAGAGCATGCTAGTGTCATTACTGGTATTGAAAAAAGTAATGTCACGTCAATACCGCTGCTACACTGGGCGTTAACGAAATATAATAAACGCGGATGGATTTAGCATGTTTTAACATTGGTTGAAACATCCACAAAAGGCATCAAAGTATCGAACATTTCGGAAATTCCTCATACATTTCTATGTAAGAATTCATAGGAAAACTTAGCTTGAAATGATTTTACTGTGAAAATAAGTTTTTTGGTATTTCTTTTTTAACTTTTTCAAATTAATTACTTACTTTTTATAAAGTGCTTCTTCGAAATTAAAATTCTATAAATTGTTTTCTTTGAAATATAATTTATTTGATTTTATTTTCATAGTTTTTATTTTTATTTTTTTTTTTGGTAATGAGATTATAGTAATGTTTTTTTTTTTTCAGTTTCAAATTACACTATTTTTTTATATTAATAATAATTACAATATGAATTTTTTAGTTGGTATTATTATTAAATTTATCTAATAATAGAAAACTGTTGTTGGTTTTTTTTTTTTTTTTAAGAAATAACTGAAAAACTCGTTTACTTAAATACTAAATAAATGAATTTTGATTTGATGATAGTTTTGAATTATTATTTTCTAAATGACTTAATAATAGTTGTGTATATAGAATAGGGTGGCTCGATTTAAAAATCGCTCAACGTAGAAGGAAAATCGTATTCAGGGATCAAAATAAGAAACTTTGCCGAAGGAAACATACCTCTAAAACGAATTCTGATGTCCCGACTTTTGACATATAGGGCGAAATTTTGAAAAATCGGACTTTGACCCATTTAGAGTGCCAAAATCGAATTCAATCCAATCGAATATAATTTATACATTCATCTGCTAGAGCGTCTTCCGGAGAAGAAATAGAGACCCTAATCTTGGAAAGACTTCTCCTACATTCTGAAATATCTCTATCCCGAGATTTGTACATTTTGCTATAAAAACACGGCTAAAAAGGCACTCTTTCAACTTAAATTTTAACCCCTTAACGGTCACCTATAATGATGATTTATGCATTAATCTGCTAGCGCGTCTCCCGGAGAAGAAGTAGCTCCCATAATCTTGGAGAGATTCCTCCTACTTTCTGAAATATCAAAATGGGCTTTTTCAAAATTTGCGGGTCAAAAGTCGGGACATCAGAATTCGTTTTAGAGGTATGGTTCCTTCGGCAAAGTTTCTTATTTTGATCCCTAGAATACGATTTTCCTTGTACGTTGAGTGATTTGTTTGCCTCCCAACAAATCGACCCGCCCTAATATAGAATTTATACATTTTGCAAATTATTTAAACCAAATGAAAATTATAACAATAAAATTTTAAAATATAAATTTAAATACTATTGGTATATAAACAGCCATTAGAATAATTTTAAATTAAATTAAATTTATTAAATTTTTTTTAGTGATTTTCGAGTATAATTTAATAAAATCTGTACATTTTTTTAATATTTTAAAATATTTTTTTTTTTTGGCTGTTCAAAGTATTTTTGTTAATTTTTGAAAACTTACTTACGAAAAATCAATTCTTGGTGGCTTCATTATTCAAATTTTACACGTTTCATTGGTTTTTATTTATTTTTAATAATTTACACTAACCTCTTAATTTTATTAATTTAAACTAAATTATTTATAAATGTTTTTTTTCTATTGTATTAATTATTTTTCTTGGTGGTTTTAAGTAGTTGGTTTTTTTTTTTTTTTTTTTTTTGTTTGGAGTTTTGTTCTATTATATTAAATTGTTATATACGCAATTTTTAGTTTTAATTTACAATTAGACAATGTACAGCTAATTAAATACAAATAATAGATTTTCTAATTTCTTATATATTCCGTTTATTACCTTTAAGTTTTGATTTAAGTTTTTTTTTTAGATTTTCTGTTTTTGAAATAATTAAAAAAAAAAACATAATTTTAATTTAAAATTAAAATTAAAGATGGCTATTTTACAAATTTTTCAAAACGATAAAGGGGCTCAGTTTTATCGTTTTCTATTATTTTGTCACCACCATTTTATTTGGATTGAGTAGTTTAACTTAAATTCGTTTTATTAATATTAAATAATAGTATTATTTATTATTTTTTTTATTTTAAATAACTCATAGCACCGTTATATAATTCGTTGTTTTATTTTGAAAATATTGGTCATTTAGTTTTGGAAATAATTGGGTGAAAAAAATAAAGTAAAAATTAGTTTATTGAAATGTTTTCAAAATTCGAATGTAGAATGACTTTATTTCAAAGGTCGAAAAACTTTTCATAATTTCTAAGAAAATGTAGAATGTTAGGACAAAAAAGATTTAACAAAATTATATTAAACCCTCAATCCCACTGTACAGGAGGATATATACCAGTTTGTCATTCCGTTTGTAATGAAAACATTTCTGGGACTCCTTAATAGCGACCACGATAAGCGATGTCCGTGAGTTCGTTTATCTGTTGAAACACGAAATACACCACAAGTATTAAAGCGTGATTGTTAGTTTTTGGCTAAACTGTCTGTAGATAATGTAATCAGTCTGCTATTGAAAATGAGCAAAATCGGTTGCCGGGTTCAATAGTTATGGATGAAAAAGTAAATTCACATCAAAATTGTTTATACAAATTGATGTTATCGGCTACTTGCACATTTTTTTATTAAAAGTATTTAAATAAAAAAAAAACGTTAAAAAATATCGATCAAAAAAAACAGTAACAAAAATTTCCAAACAATAATTTCTCCACAAAATGTTTTTCTTAGAAATTTTTTTCCGAAAAACATTTTTTACCTAAATTTTTTTCGCGAGTTTTTTTTTTTTTTAAATTCTTTATCATTTTTTTGTAAATAAGAATATTCCAAGCTCACTCCAAAAACCTTTCGCCTGCAATATATTTTAGTGCTATTCAAAAGCATAATTATTATAGACAATTTTTCAGAAAATGTACTGAATATAGTGTGGCGTTTTTTTTTTTAAATATAAAAAGAATAGTTTTCTATGAAACGTGTAATTATTTTTTATTGGAGAATACTTAAAAAACTTAAATTGAAAATGTTTTTAGATATAATTAAAGTTTTTGCCTTTGATTTAAAAGATTAATCAGAAGTTCTGAAAAATTTCTCAAAACTTATTTGTAAACAAATATCTATATATTACGACCCAAGCAATGTTTTTTAATTATTCGCTAATTTTCTTAAAAATTACAAAGTTACAAAGTTATATTCTGGTTTCTGACTTCGATCGCAAAAAATATTCAAGAATATTCTGTAAAGTGGTAATAAAAACATTGTTAGAGTTGATTTTTGTGGGACTCAGGTATTTTCTAAAATTGAGCGAATCCAAAATACTTATCTCACACATTTTTTTTTATTTTGAGTCAGCTTTATTTTTATGGCTCTTTCTCAGGTTTAACACAATAAACGAATTAGAATTTGAAGGGGAACGACCGGAATTGGAACACTACACACACTAAACATAAAGAAATCGAATGAATCGTAATGTAACTGGAAAGTTTAATTCTATTTCGTGTCCAATGTTTAGTGTTCCAATTCGAATTGCTCCATATATTTAGTGTTCAAAGTCTACATATTCCTCGTTCCTTTTCATTTCGTTATTTATGTTTAATGTTTCAATTACACTCATTCTCCGTTTTGTTTCACTTCGTTCCCGGTATTCTGTGTTTCAATCCCGCTCGTTTCTTGCTTTATTCCAAATCGATCTGATTAGACTGAAAATTTTAAAACGATTGTTAACGAACAATTTCGTTTTGACTGGTCATCAAGCCACTTAACCGAACATACTTTTCCATTTTCAACCCAGTTCCTAATTTGAAACTGCAATAGATAATTCAGTGGTTTAAAACTATAAAATAAATTAACATCTTGGCTACTATTTTGAATATAAAAATTGTAACCATTTCAGATTTGCCAAATAATTATTTGATAAATTTAAAATTCCAAGGAACTTTTTTCATATAGCCGCTGGACATTTTTTAACCAAACTTTTCAGATATATAGCACAATGATTCATTAAGAAATGTTTGTATTGTTTTTGGACTTAAAGCGCCATCTAGTGGAACTATTAGCAAACATAGCTGAAACTTTGACAGAATATAAATCTTAGACGATAAAAGTTTAAATTTCTCATAATTTTGTGAACAAGTCTTTATTAAAAAAATTTGTCTAAATTAATTTTTTAAGTTAATAGATTTTAAAATTGGTTTGCCAAAATTACGTAGTTTTTGGCTCAACAGTCGTTTTTGGGATCGGCAGCAGAGAGATCTACATCTCTCTACTGCCGTTCCCAACAAATCTAGCTATTTTGGGATATCTATAAAAAGTAGCCTGATTGTTTGAGACCCTTACAAAGTGAACCCAAAGTCAAAACTTATCATTTTTTTTTAATTTTGTTCACGTTTTTTGTTTTTTTAATTTATACTAAAATGGCGATTACTTTTGGGTTAAGCATTTAAGACAAAATAAAAATTTGACAATATCGTAACCCATTCTGGAGCAATAGTCCGTTAATATTAGAACTGAAGTGCTATATTTCTTCGAAAGCGAATAGAATTAAATTAATTTTTATTATAGGCTTTAACCCATTACTGCCTAATGGGTATTTAAATACCCAAGAAAATGTTGACATTAAAAAAATTTTAGAGCGGACCAGGTGAGAGATATCACGGTAATTTTTTTTTATAACAAAGAAGAAAGATGGGCCTTAAATAAAAAAAATGTAACCGAATATTTTTTTGGGGCTTACCTTTTTATTTTTACAGGTCAAAATAGCGGTTTTTTCACTGTCGGAAAATGGAGAGGAAAAGTGCCTCCAAACATAGAAAAATGGCAATTACAAAAAACGTGTACCCTTACCGGATAGCTATTGGTGTCCTCTATTTAATAGAGAAAGCCGAACAGAAATAAGTTTACACACCTGAGCGTGAGTTCAGTTCTAACGAAATTGGGTATTTAAATACCCAACAGTCCATGGTGTGTACTAAAAATAAAATTTTTTTGCAATAAGGAAATATTTACTTTATTTTGAATAAAACTCACATTTAAATCAAAAAGCTTGTGTTTTTATTTAGAAAACGTGATATTTGTTAAAAATAAGTTATTTAGCTTTAGCAATTTTCTTCTCATCTGGCTCAACACCATTGTGGTAATCCAGGAAGCAGGGAGCAGGATGCAAGTTCACGTGGCACTTCAAGCAACCATATTCAGTTTTGCCACCACATTGAGAGCAACGATGACGAGAATTGAGTTTTCCAATGAAGTGATCCATACGGTCGTAACGCATTACCTGTTGTGCCCCGGAAGCGGACATTCTACCCGTATGACGACAATTTGAGTTTATCATAATCGATTCGCACACCTCTACTCGGAAGTCGTATTGAGACATGGGTGTTTTCTTTTCGTACTTGCGACAAAAACAATGAAGTTTCCATGCATTTACCATAGCCGCATCAAACGCATTTGTGATTAATTGCCAGTACCACTTTTTTCCCCGAATCCGAATTCGGTAATTGTTCATTGCATTGTCATAAAGGTCCACGCCTACCATGAAATTATTGTATTGGTTGACCAAATGCGGTTGTTCAATCGTCACCATTTTCCGTTGCTTTCGATCGTACCGTTTGGCACGGACCATTGGTGCATGGCACGAGAAATTGGACAGTAAGGTCACGACCTTAAAAGATAAGATGTTAAGTCAAAAATGTATTTGTGGCAAGGTGTGGTAACCAGTGATATACAATACGCCCAAAAACGTTTTCATTTCACTACTCGATGTAATAAATGATGGGCAATTGTTGGTCACAGCATATTGGTTGGTGGAAGTGACCAAGAGGTTCAAGACCTCCTCATCAATGAGTTTTTCCCAAATCTGCACTGGATTCAAAGCTGCAATTTGTTCATACAACGCTTTGTATGAAGTTGCCGTATCATCAAATGGAATTTTATCGAATTGATAATTTTGCGACCGAGACCATCTTGGTTTCATTTCTTGATCAATTCTGGGTCGCTTCGGTGCATTTCTTGATTTCAGAGTTGATTTACGACCACGGCCATTAGATGTTGAGGCCACCGGTGCATCATTTTCTTCTTCAGTTTCGGGTTCATTTACGTCATCCATATCATTATCACCAACCGATGACATGTGCTCATTGCTGTCATCGTAAACACATTCAATTTCAAACTGTCCGGCAATCTCCCGAGGCAACTCCTGTTCATCGCGCAACAATTGAACATTGTCGTCCAAATCCTCATTATCACTAAGATTGTCGACAACATCGGGTGGCGTTATTATGACGTCAACGGTGTCTGCGTGTTCTACAAAATTCTCTCCTGCATCACTATCTTCATCAGACCAACTATCAAAAATAGCTTGCATTTCGATAGCAATCACAACTTTCTGTCGACGAATCATTTTAAATCCAAATATTCCGTTTAGATAACGACAATCTGAAAATGGATGAATATATTCATAATTAAACGATGAAAATATTTGTCAAATATAATATAAAAAATTATTGTACTTACAACTGTTTATAGGCAGCAAGCTTATAACTTTTTTCTATATTATTACACCTTTTTCTTATTACTGTGAACTTTTTTTTTACATGTGGAATGATAATGCATAAAAATTACACTAAGCGAATGAAAACAGTATACAAAATGTCATAACAATAGCATGTTGATTTTTTGGCAGAGATGGAAAAGTAAAAGTAAAACTATTACACCAATGCCTGTTGGGTATTTAAATACCCATGTCATATCTCAGGTGTGTGTACAGGTAAAAATTTTTTTTTTGTTCCTATCAACTTCTGTGTTCTCCTGGACACATATATCCAAATTTGATTAAGATCGTACGAGCCGATCTATGAGCAGGCATTAATGGGTTAACTTTCACCACATTTGACTTGAATTTACTTAATTATTTGAGCTTAAAAATTTTAACCTGATTTCCGCAATAATTCTATTTTTTTTTTTATACGCTATTTATTTTATATGTCATTTTTAATTTGATTGAGTTGGGTACGATGAGTTTCGATTACAAATTTACCAAATTAATAGAAATGGAACTTTACGAAAGTTTACTTTAGCTAAATATGGGATGCTTCAATGTATTTTAAAATAATCACTCATTCCACTTTCAACTTTGTTATATATAGTTGGGCCTTTTGTCTCCAAGAAGTTTCGTCTGAAGCCTTCAGCAGTTTAAGTTCGGTTCCCAAGGGTTAAAAAATATTTGCTAAGTAAAGTTTTGTTTGCATATTGAGAAATTTTATTTAAATTGTAGTTGATGTTCTTTTCTGAACAGCAAATCTTCTAATTCTGAAAACTTTTTAATAAACCAATTTAAAAAAAAAAAGATTTTAATAAAACATATTATAATATTAAATGATATATTTAAACAATAATATTTTTTACATATCTTACAAATATATATAGTATGCGTAGTAATTTATTTTTATTTAATCTATTAGGAAAAGCTTTTTTATGAAAAATGTTTTTTTTTTAATAAAACTTGTTTATGCATTTGAATTAAAGTGTAGGAGTAATCTTTAATTAAATCCTCTTTATTGATTCAGCAGGATTGTCACTCTTCTGACTGCAATAGAAAGAACTTTTGTGGATAAAAAATTATTTGAATATTATTTATTAAATATTTAATTTAAAACAGTATAACCGTTTGATTAACGTCATATTTATTATACGTTTTGTTGTCCCTAATATATACAACAAAGTTAGAGCCTTTTACTGAACATTTGCGACACACACTATTAAATTAATAAAAGTGAACAAGTTGTTTCATGCTTTATTTGTATCTAGTCCAGTCAAATTAGAGTCCGGTCCCTACGAGTTCGTTATAACGGTACTCCACTGTATTTTCTAATAAATAATATAAATTATTATTTTTTAATGATATTTTAGTACTTCAATCACTTTATATACGATATTATTAACCGAGATTCACGGTTGACCTTGAATAATTGCAGGTATGGGTGAGTGCTCCGGAGTCTCTGCCCTCTATCTCGAAAACGGTTGAGCGCATGAAAAAATGTTTGTAACAAAATTTGTTACAAATTGACATCATTGGAGCTATAGAAACCGAGATAATCGCCAAAAACTGATTTTTGTGACCTTTGACCTTGAATAACTCACGACGCAGACACGAGATTTTATGAGACTTTTGAGACCGTATTCAGAACACCAAAATAAACCCATATATGAGTTTCCAGCCTATTACCTGGAATTCCGAGGATGACCCCTTTTTTGCCTTATTTGACTGGACTAATCATGACAATAAATAATGTAAGTTTGATTTCGATCCAACACACTTTTTGCTGTATTCTTTGTCATCCGGGCCTAAATTGGATTAATAAAATTCAAAATGGCGGTCAAAAAAGAGTTTTTTTTTTAATTTAGTGTTTTGAAATTGTAACTTCAGAGTTTATGTGCAAGACCAAGTACCATTTGTTGTATTCGATATGGAAAATTTCCGTTCAGTCAAAATTGGACTAGGTCTAAATTATCGGTTAAAGTCTTTAAAATCATTTAAACATTTTTAATTTTTAAGGCCAATTGAAATTTCAGATATGAAATCCAAGATCCCGACCAAAAAAATTTGTGTATATAGTCGTATATAGCTGGATATTACATCTCATACTTATTTTTACGAACATCTCATACGTATTTTCACGAACCCATCTTATATGGCGCTATATATAATCATATATCATTATATCTTATGTTATATATAAGTTGATCTTTTTTATCTTATCATATATAATTGATTTAGCTATATATCAGATCATATATACTTCCATGTAAATTTATATATAAGTAAATATAAAATAGTAAAACCAAACACATTCTATAATTTTTATTCTATAATTTTTATTCTATAATTTTTATATAAATTAAAAAGAAACACAAAAAAAAAACAAAATTCAATATGTTTAAGCTACAGAAAATTGTAAAAAAGCAAAAGTAAAAACTTAGAAAAGCTACAATTTAAAAAAAAAAGTTCAAAGTTAGTAGAATAAATAATATAAAATATATAAAAAAGATTTAAAAGCAGAAAATCTTAAAATAAGTAATTAAAAGACCAAAGGGAAAAAGTTTTATAACAAAAAAGAACCGAATCGGATTTGGCCGAAAAAACCATAATAAGCGATATTTATCTGGAGAAACTTACTTTTTTCTATTAAAATGATTTGTCTTTAATCTAATAAGTAGGATTGTTAAAAAAATCAAGTCTCGACTTAAATTTGTTTGAGTTTATGAAAAATTTTCTATAAATTTTTATAATTTTCTTAAAATGACGTTATAATTATAGACACTTAATAACTTAATAATCAAAGCAAAACCAACAACGTTCTATACCAACTTTCTATGTTGCACCAATCGAAAGCTAAGACAGAGATAAGTTCATCTTTTAAGCGATCGGTTTAGTTGTTTAAGAAATAATTGGAAAACAAAATGAAGTTATAACTATGAAACTTAGTGTATAAGTCAATATGAAGTCATGTCTAATTTTCCAACTCATTGTTTAATATTTAATTTTTTTTTTTTTTATTGAGAATGCGATGCATGAGATAAGGGATCTTATGAGATAATGTTATGTGTGCCATTTTTCGGATCAAATTATATCAAACGAGATCTAATGGGATCTCATGACAAAAGGATATGTATGCCATTTTTCGGATCACCTGATTTATGATGTGATATGGAATTATATATATGACTGTATATTAGGGTGGGGCGATTAGTATGGAAGGAAAAAAATCTTAATGGGCGCTTCGCGTTTCTGATTCTTGGGATTGTACTGAGCAAAAAAGTCCACTAGACCATACGTCTACGGTGAAAATTGAGCTTTCAGATTTTGACTTTACGGCAAAAAAAGCCCTATTTTTAAATTAAAAATTAACCCCTTAAACCCCACCACAAATATTATTGATGCATTAATCTGCTAGAGAATCTTCCAAAGAAGAGATTGGATCTTGGGTAAGCTCCTCCTACTTCCTGAGATATGTCCATCCCACACATTGTTACTTTCACAAAATACGGCAAAAACAGACCTATTTTGAAATTAAATATTAACCCCTTAAACCCCACCCACAAATATGATTGATGTATTCATCTGATTGAAAATCTTCCAAAGAAGAGATTGGTACCATAATCTTGGATAAGCTCCTCCTACTTCCTGAGATATGTCCATCCCACACATTGTTACTTTCACAAAATACGGCTAAAAAGTCAAAATCTGGAAGCTCGATTTTCACCGTAGACGTATGGTCTAGTGGACTTTTTTGCTCAGTACAATCTCAAGAATCAGAAACGCGAAGCGCCCATTAAGATGTTCAAATCGCCCCACCCTACTGTATATACCTATATCAGAACTTTTTTCATCGCAATGGCGGAACATTTTTTAAAACAGAAAAACTTTACTTCACAGAATGAGTTTTAATGGACGAAAATTGTAAAAGTTTTCATTAAACTAACCAAATTTTTTCATACAGTGAACAGAAATTTTTTAAAATTAAGGAAAAGACTCATACGTTTTATGAAATACAATTTTTTATGAAACTTCTTTGTTGACATAATAAATAAAGTTATATTTTTTAATATTATTTTATAAAAACTGGCATTAATGCTATGAAAAGTTTTAATGTACGAGATCCAGTGCACATTCATTGATTTAATGCAAAATTTAATTATATTCGATACACCGCATAGTTTAGGGACATTTGCTTACTTTGGGAACTGTCCTCAAAGTTTTCATACATCTAGCGTATAAGATGAGGACAATTGGTTCTATACACCGCATACTTAGGGGACAATTTTGGGTGTATGTATATACAGATGTCCCCATAGTATGCGCAGTGCATACTACGGGGCAAATTTAAAATTGAGCAAATTTAAAATTGATATTTCTTATGTGAAATGGCTGTACTGTCAATAGAAGACTAAAAACACAATCAAATTTAAAACAAAATCGAAAAAATTGTTTATAAGTCCTGCACTTTAAAAATAATGTACATATGTCAAATAAATGTTGGTCATTGCTTGTAGACTTGATAGTATTTGTATTCTAGATATGCCATATATTTGTCTCACTTTAACATAAAACGTAAACCAGTTTACAAGCATAGGAAGACAATTTTCGTTTTGTTTGTTTTACCAAGCGCAAAAGTTGTATGCGAGTGATGGTGCGTGAAATAAAAAAAATAATTTTGTACGCATTTTTTTCAATAAACCAATTATATTTTTGTTCGCGTTACCTGGGACCGAATTGCGGCATTCGTGATTTTTAAGATAATGTATATTGCGAATAAAATAAGTAAAAGTTGTAAAATTGTATTTATTTTACTCTTGTTCATTTGTATTTTTTTAGTTTTAAATAAAAAAAATTTATTATGGTTTCTCTAAAGAATTTAAAAAAAAAAATAAACAGATCGCATAGTTTTTGGAATTTAAATATAGAAATTTAGGGAAAATTTTTTAACATAATTAATGAACATTTCTCAAACATTTATTAATATATATTAAACACTTCATAAAAGCTTATGAATCAGCTTCATAATACTTATGAAATTTTTCATAGTGTTTGTGAAGCACTTCATAAAAAGTTAAGAAACTGTATTATTATATTCATGAAATATTTCATAAATAGGAGGGCGGTTCAATAAGTCCGTGACTTTTCGAACTTCACTCGTAGTTATATGAAATGCAACACTGCTCCCATCAAGTACCACCTGTTAGTAGACTGCTGTCAAATTTTGAGCAAGTTCCGTCATTTACTTTGCGTTTAACAGCTGTTCAAAACATACAACCTCGTGGATTTTTTTAAAAATGGAAAAAAGTGAATTTCGATTGCTCATTAAACATTATTTTTTGCAAAAAAAAAACCGGCGATCAAACAAATTAAAAGCTTGATAAATACTATGGGGACTCTGCACCATCGATTTCAATGGTAAAAAAGTGGTTTACTGACTTTCGTTGTGGTCGCACAAGTACAAATGACGCTGAACGTTCTGGACGGCCAATTGAGGTCAATACACCTGAAAATGTCGAAAAATGTCGAAATGTCAGTGTGGTTTCGATTTTAAATGATCAGTTGGGTTTAAGAAAGCTGTCTGCAAGATGGGTGCTGCGTTTGTTCTCAATTGACCATAAACGTAATCGTGGCCAATAAGGTGATGGCAAAAGTTTTTTGGGATGCACGCGGGATAATCCACATCGATTACCATCAAAAGGGAAAAACAATAAACGGCGAATATTATGCCAACATATTGGACCGATTTAACTAGGGTTAAAAAAAAACGACCTCATATAGCCAAGAAATGCCTATTTTATGGACCTCGAAAAATCCTATTTTTTGGAAGGGATACAAAAATTGGAGAAACGTTGGACTAAGTGTATTGAGCTGAAAGGAGATTATGTTGAAAAATAAAATATTTTTTTTTTACAAAAAAAACTGTGTTTCATTCAAAAAGTCACGGACTTATTGAACCGCCCTCGTATGAAGAAGCCTATCATCAATTTGTTCTTTTATGACACAACTTCATCATATTTATCAAGTGTTACATGGGACGAAAATTAATATACGGAGGTTGACAGCTCGTTATGAATTGAAAATAACATAAAAGTAATATCGATGTATATAAAAATAAAAAAACTAATAAAACTGTAAAAAATATTTGATATTTATTTAAAAATTTTGGTTTATTTTGCAAATATTTCAGAAAATATTCAACGGTTTTGCATGTTTGATACCAGATTTTATACGTTTAAGTCTGTAGTTTACGCGTTACGTAGAAAAATGTAATTATTTTAGCTGCGGTAAAAACTGGTGACATTAATCCTAAAAATTGGAATTTTGTGGTTCCTTAGAGAATCCTGAAAGCGTCCCTGAATATTATTAAGTGCAAATTATTAGCGGATGTCATCACTTTCCAAATATGTATTCTAAATGAACAACGAATGAAAAATGGAAGATTTTTTTAAATCTTTATAAAAATTGCATTAAAAAACATCAAAAAACTTTCATAAAGATTCTGTTATCTTTCGTCAATAAGCTGTTTTTAATAATTTTTTAATGCAGAATCGAGAATTTTAAAATATTTTTTATTTTTGACCAAATTTTTGACAAAAAGTGCCGTAACTAATTTCTAATTTACATAAAATCGTGTTTTTGGAGGTTTTTAAAAACGTTTTAGCTCACGGGATGTTATCGGTAGAGCTAAAATATTTTAGAAGTCATCATAAAACATGTTAATCTTTATTTTCAGGGCGTACAGCTTGCATTTTTTTTTTTTTTTTTGAAAATCTTCAAAATGAGGCACTCTAATACATATACTAAACTAAATTTCTGCGTTTTTACTCAACAATTTTTAATTGATTTTATTATTTTCTTCGTAATAGATCAGACTTGAACTGTAAACAGTGAAATAAAATTTAAAGAAATTTTATAAAAATATATAAAAATTTGTGTTTTCTTGAGTACTTTAATATTGCGTATAAAAAATCTGAATTTCTTATATTTGAAAGATGTTTTTATTAAAAATTTTTGTAATTTTTGACTCTCCTTTTTTGTCTAATACTGTTTTTTTTCCAAATCTATTTAAAATTGAAGAAAGATTGTCAATATATCGATAAATAGCTTATAAGACCATAATCGGATTAAAAAATATTGTATAGCGAATTAATATAGAATTTAATTAGCTTTAATGTAAAAATGAAAAAACTCAAATCCTAGTCTGCAGATATTTTTATTTAAGTAAAACCACTTTTTTTCAATTGTAAAATTTTAAAATTTTGCAATATTTTAGAAACTGTTCTACTTTTGGACTTCATTTTCAGATACAGCGCACGAAAAGAAATGCAAAATATCGTGAATCGAATATTTTTTCCAAAATTTGTAAACTAGTTTATTAGTCTTACGGTTTTATTCGGCCTCAATATTCAATGAATATTGTCCATCTTAAATATTCAAATATTTGTTTGTTAGAACTACAATGCGTAAGATAAATTTTATTGTATATGTTATGTAATTTATCATACGCATTGTAGTTCGAGATTTTTTTTAAGTTTGAGATTTTGTCCCAAAACAAAGCCGAGTTAAATGACGAAACTTTCTGGATAGATCCCAGCAAAACCACACATTACCAAATCATGGGTAAAGTAATGTATCGCCATAGGGCTTCATGCATTACTTTACACGTTAATTCACTGATGAACTATACAGGCGATGAGCCTCAAAGTATCTCATTATCTTGTAGGTTGTAAAGTAACTGGTTATTTATATGGTTACAATGGTGGAAAAAGTAATGTGTCTAAAAATAGATTTTCATAAAAAAAAATGCATAACATTTTTTTTACAGATATTTTTTTTTAATTAAATAAATAACTTTTTTTTTATTAAATAAATAACATGGTCATGCTGGGATTCGAACCTGATGTCTCTGGTATTTATTTATTTTTTATTTATTATATATGGCTAAGAAATAACTACAACAATTAGTTAGGCGAGAACTCTACCAACTGAGCTATCGATACATACAATATTTTATTGCTTAAAATGTAGATGAGTTGTTGTGCTTCGTGTTTTCGTTCGTGATATCAAAAATATACACCTTACCATTATGCTTACAAAAAATCACAAAGTAATGTGTCTAAAAATAGATTTTCAAAAATATATATTAATAATTACTTTACGTTTATAATTCATGCATTATGTAATTGAAGATTGGTAAGTCATTATTTAATGTTTTGAAGTAATGTAAAATGTAATGAGGTCTCATTACAAGGTAATCCATGTGTGTTCAATTATCGGTAACTCATTACTTCTTGATGGAAAATAATGATACAGGTAGGGAGTACACATTACAAGGTAATGCATTACTTTATCGCACCCATTACAAAAGTTTTGCTGGGATAGAAAAATAACTGAGCTTTTTTAATAAATAAAAAACCTTAAAAATGTTTGTCCAATTTTAAAATTAATTACCCAGTAAAAAATAATATCGATTTGGTTGGTAAGCAGTTACTGCTTTTGTAAGCTTCCTAAATAGCGGTTTACCGTCATGCTTACAATAAAGCAATTAATTGTGCTTTCCTTAATGCATTCTTTTGAAGCAGTAAAGAATGCATACAAAGAAGCAGTGATGAATGCAGACAAAGAAGTGGAAAGTTATCAATGGATCGATTTCATTGATTTAACAAGAAAATGCCATTAACTGTGTGAAAATTAAATTTTTTCATAAAAGAATTTTTTTATGGAAGTCCATGAAACCAATGCCCTTTAAAAGCGCATTAATGAAGCATACATTTTACTGCTTCCTTGGAGAAGTGAATATAATCTATATTTTTATTATTTTTATTAATTTCACATTATTTTAGCGCTTCTCGAAGCACAAAAATGCGCTTTCCATTTTCTACAAATACATGAAGTAATTGCTTTTTAGATCATATGAAAAAACACTTTTCACCTGCTTAAAGAGACCTACAAAGTGGGATATCGCGATCAAAAATCTTGCCTTCTGAAATGCCTTTAAAAAACGATTTCTTCCTGCTTCTTGCGCTTTTAACCTGCTTAAAAGTGGGACATTGCGAAGAAAAATCATGTCTTGTGGAATGCCTTCATTAAGCGCTTTCTTCCTGCTTCTTGGATTATATGAAAAAAGTGTTTTTCACCTGTCCCACCAAGTGGGACATCGCGAACAGATATCTTGTCTTCTAGAATTACTTCGGGAAGTGCTCGGTAACTGATTCTGGGTAAGCACTATTTTTTGCTGAGTTAGTTTCTTAGTACACTAAAAATTCAAAAGTCGTTCTAAATTAAATAAAAATAAAAAAAATGTTAAGAACCACTGTCTTTTTCATGTGTTCATATTTATCCTTATAATAAGCCAGTTTTATTTAGAAAACTCTATTTTTCGTAATAAAAACTTTCTGTTTAATTAGCTTTTTTTTTGTTTTTTGGTACAATTTGTTTTTTTCTAATATTAATAGTTTACGAAACCATGTTTGAATTTTGTGTTCAATTAATAATATACATAAATTGTATAAATTTTTAATTAAATAATAAATTGTAACCAGAATATGAGCATTAAATATACATTGTATTACGCCATGTAACTTTTTACAAACAATAATTAATTTTATATACAATATTGAAAAAAATTATACAATATTAAAAGAAATGTTATATAGTTTTAATACAATTTCATACATTACCTTATTTATACAATTTTATACAGTTGTTGGTAAAATAAATATATTAATTTTTTGTTTTGCAAATATTGTTGTTACATATTTATGGTAATTTTTAATTACGAGAAACAATTTGTTTTAGGCTGGTTATTTTTTTTTTTTTTTTTGATTTTATAGTACATAACTTAAACATATATAACAGGATATAAAATTTATAGTAGACATTTATTATGCATGTTTATATATGTGTTTGTTACCAAAAACACACACACACACACATATAGAAAACTTTTAAACAATATTAGCTAATAAAAAAAAAATTACTAAATTAATAATAGTTATAAATTTATAGTTAATTTTAGTGTTTTTTTTTTTTTTTTTTGGTTTTGTTTTAAATTTATATAACAGTAACAATAGTGGAAGACTTCCCCGCTTAAAAAATACTTGACTTTTATATATTTTTGTTTTTGTTTTTTTTTTTAATATTAACAAAAGAAATTTAACTAGTAGTAGTTGTTGCTTTTCTTTATGTATTTAACAAAAATTTATTATGAATATTTTTTAGATTTTTTTTTATTGTTTTAATACAATTTTATTAAAAATTCAAAACAATTTTTTTTTTTTAATAATTTCTACTTATCAAAAATTTTTTCTACACATTTAGACATAAAAATAGAAAAACTAATTTTATATTTATTTTTATTAATTATTATCGATTTTTTAATTATTTTTAATTATTTATAGTTATAAATATTATTATTAATTTTTTGAGAAATTTAGTATACATATATTGTTGTTGTTTTTTTTTTTTTAATATTATAATTTTAACATCAGTCATTATAGTTAACCAAATTTTTTGTTGCTGTGTATTTTGCTTTAGTGGACTTAATTTTTCGGTGAACATTTTTTTTTTTTTTAATTTATTTAAAATATTGATTTAACTTTAAAATACCCTAAATTAGATAACACAATAAATAGTAAAAAAAAAAAAAAATTATGACGTATGAGTGTTATTAATTCATACACTCAATAAATAACTCATACGCCTAGTGGGCTATTATAAACGTGTTTAAACTTTAACTCCTCATTAATGCAGGGATCGGCAAACATATACAACCTTATTTTGTGCTTGTATAAGTGAGTTGTAGCTTCTCTCTGTTAATGCATATCAGTGCACTGATAGAAAAAAGTTAGTAAAAAATGTAAATACCGACAAATCTGCACATATTACTTTTACTCTAAGAAGAGAAGATTGTCCAGCTGTTGTTTTAAATTGTACAGTTATTCCTAAACAAACAACTGTTAAATATCTTGGTCTCCATCTCGACCGACGTAACACATGGAAAAAACATATACAGTCGAAAAGAGAACAATTAAAGATAAAAACGAGAAAAATGTATTGGCTACAAGGTTCCAAATCTGAACTATCACTACAAAATAAACTCTTACTTTACAAAACGATATTGAAACCTGTTTGGACTTACGGAACACAGCTTTGGGGCACCGCTAGTAATTCGAACATTGAAATTCTTCAAAGATACCAATCCAAAACACTAAGATTAATAGCAAACGCTCCTTGGTTCTTAACAAATAACAATATTCACAAAGACTTACAGATTCCAACAGTTAAAGATGAGATAAACTAACATACCACTAGATACTTAGACAGACTCAGTACTCATAGTAATCCGTTAGCAATATGCTTATTAGATGAAACCGAAGAAGTCAATAGACTTTAAAGGTTTCATATATTAGATTTACCATACAGAAAATGATCTCCTACAATTTAATTAATTTGTAGATATTTTATTGGATAAAGATCCAGACTAGGTTAAGTTAAAATAAGATTATAAAATTTGCTTATTGTTGTAAAAACAGATTGTAAATAAATGAATTATAAAAAAAAAAAAAAAAAAAAATAATTTAATTATATTTGAGCTATATTTAAGTGAACTGAAAGTAACATATTAATCTGCACAAATCAGCAAAAAATTTGCTAAATATTAGTAGACAAAAAAAAATCATAAAAATGTGAAAGTTTTAGTTTTAGTTTTGTTTTTGATTTTTTTTTAATGCGAATAAAAATCTGCCCTTCTGAAAACAGCAATCTACAATTTTTTAGTAAAAATTTCTGTTGATTTTTGCAAAATGTGCTGTTATTTGCATTCTACTAATTTTAAGGTAAATATAGCAATAAAACAACAACAACAAAACAAAAATTAGTAAAAAAAAACATCAAAAAGCCACTCAAGCTAATTAAAACATTATGTCGAGTGTAAAAAAAAAATCGGCAACAAGCGATGTAAGAAACTGCTTCATTGACTGCTTGCCTGACGCTGCATTAATGTCACGTCATATATGCTCTGGACATTTTTCAGCCAAACTTTACTATTATATAGAACAGAGGTAGGCATTTCATAGCACAATTGTGCAGAGACCACTTCACACATATACTTATGCTCTTTCATTTAGTTGGCGATGAGACTCCGACAAGTGCACATGCTGCGGATGCTTTTGTATTTTTTTCAGCAATACTTACCCAACAAACAATTCTATTTAGTAATGAATTACGAAAAATATTTTATTATTGATAATTTTTTAACATGCAATGCATTTTATGTTATCAAATTTAAAACACATTTTATTAATAAGAAATTGTCATAACAGTATAAATAAATGAGTTTGGAAGTATTAGAAGTTCCGTTTGTATATCAATATCGTTGTTAATTTTTTTTTCTACGTTTTCCCATTCCAAAAACTTCAGCATTCCTTTCTTAAGTCATACAACATGTTTAGACAATTTAAAATACGCATATTTAAGTGAAAAGCGTAACACATTACCTATACAAAAAAAAAAATTGTTGCCAATAACTTGACTAAAATAGCCCTATCTATCTTGTTAAATTTTCCAAAGTTTTTGGCTAAAAAATTTAAAAAGCTATTTTAGCCAAGTTATTGGCAACTATTTTTTGTGTGTAAGGAACTATAATGGTATTTTGAAACGCTCGATTTGTGTTTGCTGGGTAGTTCGCTCACACACAAAACCTCATTTTACGCTTTGCCGACCTATGATATAGAAGCATGCTTCATTAAGAAATGTGTGTGTTTTTGTTTGCCTTATATCGCATTCTGGAGGAAGTATTAGCAGCAACCAAAGTTAAAATTTTGATAGAATATAAATTCCAGACGGTCTAAGATATTTTAAAAATTTTAATTTTGTGAACAAATCTTGAAAAATTAATTTTTTTTAAGTTAAACAAGTTGTAAAATATTTTTAAAAGAGATTGTATTTTTTGACCATTTTTTAAAATTTCCTTATGGCAACACTGACGATATAATTTTTACAAGATTAGTAGTATTTAAAAAAAAAAACATCCATTATTTAAGATTTGAGTGAAAATGGAATAAATTTTGATATATTTTTGACTTTGTATAGGTACTTGAAAAATGCCTCTTTCGATCGGTAAGATTTTCAAAGAATATATATAATCCACGAATAAATTTCTAGCAGAGAAATATTTTTTCATCAACATAACAATAACAAATATAAAAGATTAGCATTTTTTATATTTTTAAATAATTTTTAAAAAAAAAGTTTCTTCAAAAAACGTAAATAATTGATTTTTTCCAAAACTTATATGGCAACTTTGAATAGAAAATTTCCACAATTTTTTTATTCACGCTTATACCCAAGATGTAGAGTTATTTTAGGATTTTTAAATCACTTAATTATCTTTATCCAGTAAAAAAAAAACATAGCCGTTAAAATAACTGGGTCTAAAATGAATTAAAGAAGTTTTGGGAACATCCTTACTCTGTTTTAATCAAATGATTACGAGAATTTTTGTTTTATTGAAAATTTTACATTTTGATTTTTTGTAAGCAAAGTTAATCTTTTTATACACGGGACAAGCACATTGAGTAGATTTCATTAGCAGTAATATTATTGCCAAAGAAATTATTTCCGTTAAAAACTTTTTAAATTCATTGTAATAATTTGAATGACCTGATATTAATGGTCATTGATGGTGAATAATAACTTCATTGCAATATGTAATTTTTCAATTGCAAAAATTGATAACACTAAAAATCCTACAGGAAATGAGGTGTAATTTTTCCCGCTCTTCCCGATTTTTTTTTTATTTCTTACTGTTTAGATAAGTCATCTATCTATTGGTGTCATATGTTAAACAATTTCACTTTTTGAAGCTTTGTAGGGTTAGTTTTTTTCTTTAAATCATATTTTTATTTTGAAAAAATGCAAAAACATTAAATTTTTTTCACAAAACCGGGTAAATCCCTTTGATAAAGTTAAAACTCAGAATTTTACAAATTCAAACCTCTATAACTACAGAAATTATAATTTTTACAAATAACATTAAATTTCGTATAAAAAAATATAATGAATTGCCCAGAACTCGGAGCAATCAAATGATATTAAGATTATTTTAAAATTATTAATGATGGCTGCAAAACAAGTTCCCAATACCAAAGAGTTTAGAATATAAAGAGATTTCAATACTCTCACTTACTGCGAAAAAATATATAAAATATGTGGCTGAAAATAGGAAAATGAATATTTTTTCGCGACTTTAAACTGATAAATTTACTTTTTTCAATGTTGTTGGCGATAGATTTCGACATATTTGTTATGATTTGAGAAACAAGTTTTTCAATTTTAGCTTTGGTTTTCCTTAAAAGCTGCATGTTTTCTGTGTGCAGGTACAAGATGTTAACAGAGAGTGAGAGCATTGCATAGCCATTGCCAATACTGTTTCTTTTTTTTCTGAAATGGTCTGCTCCCATCAATTACCGCACTAAAAATTAAGAAAAAAACTCTATTACCCACTTTTTGTTCGGATTCCATTTGTACGCAAAATAATGAGCCGATCACCTTAATATTTTGCACACATAATCTGAAAACCTTCTCAAAGGTTAACTGATAGGAAAAGTGTTCCGTGTTGTACACAAAAGCAGTTGTAAGTGAAAATGTGTGTCGGTTTTTTTCAGGGACCGTAAATTATGATTATTGTTCGTTTTTTTTAAATCAAAAAGTCAATCAATTAGAACTGGCATAAAAAAATATTTATTGCGCCATTATTATTATTTTTTGACAATCTTTGCATATCCGTCATGATTTTTAAATTTTTGACTTTTAAAGTTTTTTTCAATGGTAATGATTATTTTTGAGTAATAATAAAAAAAATCAGCCATAATCATTATTTTTGGGCAAAAAAAAAATAAAACTCAAAAATAATCATTATGTATGTTTTTTATTTTTTTTCGCTTAAAATAAAACTCACTTTCAATTTACGACTTTATATATGATGTACTTACATATTTTTATGCATGTGTATATATATTTACACCTACATGAATACCCATAATATAATTTGTACTTAATACTTTTGTTACTAAGCGCTTGTGTTGAATCATTTGTTATAATTGCATTTATTTTGACATATATTAATTTTGTTACTAACAGTCGTTTTGAACTTACATACGTATGTATGTACATTCGCATGTACATACATATGCATTAGGCATATAACTTTTTTTTTCCTCTGGATTTGTTTTATGAGGATATGCAACTATATTGGTAAAAAAACCTCACAAAAAAGGCATACATTGAAAGTGAGTTTTATTTTGAGCGAAAAAAATAAAAATTATAAATAATGATTATTTTGGAGTTGTATTTTTTTTTTTGCTCAAAAATATTGATTATGGCTGACTTTTATTAATATTACTCAAAAATAATCATTACCATTGAAGAAAAACCTTAAAACTCATAATATAATCATTAGTGTGTAATTTTTATTATAAAACTCATAATGATTACGGTCCCTGGTGTTTTTTTTTTTTTTTGATCTCACTCTTTAGTTATCGAGATGGGTAATTTTTCCATATTAAAGTCGGCCATGTCAATAGCAAAATACAGGAGCACAATTTTCAAAATTTTAACAACTAAATATTTCAAATGTTTCTTAGTTTAGGGTATTTTAAGTTAATTAAAAAAATTAAATTAATATTATAAATTTAAATTTATTTATATTTGATTTTCTTTAAAAAAACACACAACATTAAATTTTATTAGCTTATTCGTCTTTTACTTTTTTTTAACATTCATTCTGACATTGGATTTCGTTATTTTGCTTTCAATTTTACTTATTTTTTATACTTTTCATTAACATGAAAAATGTTAAATAAGTTTTTTTTTTTCTCGGAATTTGTGATATTTTTATCCTTTTTTTTTGTGTTTGTTGCTATATTTTTTTTTTATATGTAAATATTATTATTTTTTGTTTAATATTACTCAAGGGTTATTTGGCAAAGTTTTTTTTTCGAACATAAAGAAATACAAAATAAAAAAACTAAATAAGGTTTGTTAAATAAAAATAATAATAAACATAATAATTTAAGTAAACATTTGTTTTGCATACATATTTTACACCTCGAAGTGTTATTTGTTTTAAATACACTATGCGAAATATTTATAAAGAAACATATATTTTCAGGGTTATCTCCCGAGCGCGAATATTTATTATTTTATTTTTTTATTGATTAATAATCAAATAATTACAAATTATATACTAAGTATTACCCTCTTCCAGTAAAGATATCAACATTACAATTAGCACCTCTTTGTTGTTTATGTCTTTTTGTTTCATATTGTTTAATTTGTTCGGCATGACTTTTTCTCACAACTTCTTTTCACAAAATCTAAAACAAGAACGACACTAAAAGATCGATAACGATCATAAAAACCAGACCAATCTTCTATAGTAGGCGCAACAATAATATGGCTGTAGTTACAGAGCGGAATATGATTGTAAACAAAACAATAATATGATAACCAGAAAAAAGAGAGATTTTTACTATAACATAATCGAATCAACCATATTATTGGTGAAATATTGTATCAAAATAATAATTTAATTGAAACAACCATTTATGGCTGTAGGAAACATTGTTTTGTGGCCGCAATAATATTGCAACCCTATTTGTTCTCTGTGTGTGCATAAGTGGACTAATGGAAAGTCTTTTGAGTAACACTTTCAGTAGGTGAAGTCATAGATTCAGTTTGGCTTCATTATTTCACTCATCTTATTATTATTACTATTATTCAAGTTTTGGCTTCGATAAAGGCAACATTTTTCGTTTTTGCTAATTTTATGAGATCAAAAATTAAAAAATCAAATGGATTGCCAAAATTAATTTTTTACACGAATTTTTCTAAATATTGCACACGTTTCAAGGCACACATAAAAATATATCTTGAAACAAATATGAAATATTGATTGGAAGGTTAAACAACTTACAGGGAAGGTATGACGACCCGGACCGGCAGATCTTATTAAATTTCGGATATGTTGTAGAGAATAAAATTTTTTTGTTAGTCGCCCAATCTCATATTTAGCCGTTACTAAGTGGGGTGAAAAATCACCTCATTTTTAGTTTTTTTTTTCAGTTTATTTAGTTCTATTAAAAGTAACTATAAACAAATTTGGTATCAAATGAAAGGTTTTTTTGAAGACACATTCACTGGTGTACAAATTATACCAAAAGACTATTCATTATTTTAGTTATTAAAAAAATTAGTTTTGAGTAACATTAAATCTGGCGTTATATTAAAGAATTTTGGTTGTATTAAGCTAAAAATAATGAATGGCAATGCCCATTTAATTTAATGGAGGAGGTATTTGAGCTTTTTCCAATATTCGAATCCGTTTGGTTTTTATGTGACTTTTCCCGAAGAGCCCTTTTCGTCTGCATTTCAAATAATTAAGAAATGTGGCAACTCTGCGTTCACTATATTATACAATATGGGTATCTAAATTTTTTTTTTCTTGAGTACTTCAACTCTGCGTACAAATAAATCTAGTTTTCCTTAACTAAAGACAATTTTTCATACAAAACCAAATGAATTTGCAACCCTTCTTTGTAACCCTTAAACGTGAGATTGTGCAGCTTAAAAAAAAAAAACACGTGTCTCTTTTTCATGTTTCTTTACAACGTATCCAAAGTTCATTAAAATCTGCGAGTTCGGGGTCGGAATACCTCCCTTGTAAGTAGCTTTATATTTATTTCACATGAACAATAATTTCAAGTTAAAATTCCCAGCTGAAATTCCCCATGATAGGATCTTGAATGTTATGCGTAAAGTAGTACATTTATACAACTTACCTATAGACAGTATTTTGTTAAAAAACCTATTCGAGCTCGGAAGATATCCCTGAAAAAATGTGTAGCTTTATAATTATTTCGCATAGTGTATGATGATGTGGTGGTGGTTCTGATGATGATGGTGTTTCATATGTGTGTTTTAAAACACCTTTTTGTTTGGATTGTGTAGAGAAAATTTGCAAAGAAAAATAATAAGTGCAGAAATTTGCATAATATAATGTTAGATTCATTCAAATTTTGTTTTGTTCATTATTTTATTCCAATTTCTTTTTACTATTTTTTGTCCATTTTTTAAGAAGCTTTTTTTAACATTTTGTATACCAGCAAACAATTTTGGAAGCAAACACTGCTAATACTAAATTATCGTTATGCTTTTCAAATCGTAATGAAAAAATTTTAAATATGTTTTTTTTTTTTGTCTTAACAATACAAAAATTGTGTTTTCTGACTTTCTATATTTTCATATATTTAGTTAGAATATTGTTTTAGCTCAAGTCCAAAATCTAATATGATATTATCTAATATGAAAATATCATATTCGATTTTGGACTTTTTTGTGGAGAACAATATTCTAACATAAAAATATGAAAAAATGAATATTTTATTGCTAAACTATACTTAATATTATCACTTTAACACAAGAATATGACGGACTGCGCGTTGAAATTTTATTTAGAGCAATTTGCGTTTCTTTTTGCTGGGTTATACACATTGAACTATTGTGCTAAATAGTATATTTTTTGCAGTTTTTTACGATAATATTAAATTTAGCATTGTACCAACTTTTATGTAAATATATATATAATAGAGAAAAACTCAAATAGGTAATGGACATATTTTATTATACGTTTTTTAATTTTCAATGAAAGTATTTGGACAATATCGACAAAAACTGAAACATACCATACATGGAAGAAAAGCCTTGAGATATTGATTTTTCCATATCAATGCTAACACCAAAGCATTGGCATTTATATGAAAAAAACAATGCTTCAATGATAAAATCCCATCTATGATATATATGATCCGAAAGCTCAAAACAAGAGTTTTGTTTAATTTTTAAATCGAAAAATGCATGGAATTTGAAACTTGGAAATTAGTTTCCTTTGAGGTGCTTTGAATATTATTTGAGATAATGCGAGTATCCTTTAATGTACTTCAAGTATCCTGTTAGTATGCTTTAAGATTGTTAGTTCATGTGACTCTTCTCGAAATATCGTTTGACGTCCTGTCAGTATCCTGAGAATATAATTTGATTTCCTGCGAGTATCCTTTGAGGTCCTTCCGTGGATCTCCTTCCATGGATCTCATTCTATGTCTTGTGAATATCCCGCAAAGTCCTGTTAATGCCCCTTGAAGACCCTGAATGTGATTTTTATAAGGATGTGAGATATACCAAACCACATCCTTCGGAGGTCCTGGGAATCCCCAAAACTTGGGTTTTATTAGCAAATGTGCTCTGCCGTCACACCCCTTGGGTATCCCTAAAGTCGTTTAAATCGTTATGGAACAACTGTTGCGTTTTGAACCCAGTAATTTAAATCATTAAGGGCACGTCGTAGATCTGTCTACAAAGAACTATTATTCATTAAGAAATTTTTGTAGCTTTTTTTTGTCTTGAAGCGCCCTCTAGTGAACATATTGGCAACCAAATCTGAAACATTGGCAGCACATAAATCTCAGAAAGTTGAATATATTTAAAACATTTAAGCTTTGTATTTTTTGTGGCTAACCGATTTGTTTTTGTTTTTTTGGAAAATATTGTTTTTTTTTTTGATCAATTTTAAAATTCTCATATATCAACCCTGGTAACAATATCAAAAAAAAATTATTTGGAAAAAATATTCTCAAAAATTTTAAAAAATCTAAACAAAATTAGAAAAAAATGCCAAAATTTAAAAACAAAAAATAACAAAATATAAAAATTCCGGGTAAAAAAGATCTGATCTGACCAGATCTCGCCCTGATCTGACCAGGTCTGTGTTAGCAGATCTTAAAGCAAATTTGATTAGATCTAATTAAATCTCAAAAATAGGGACAAATAAGAGATCTAATTAGATTTGAACAGATCTAATATTTTTAGAATTGGAGAGGATCAATAAATTTTGATTTTTTTAGTTTAATGATTAAAAAACGCTTATTTCAATTTCAATACGTTTATTTATAAGCTTGGGGCAACAAAATAATATATCTCAAAGACAAGGTGAAACAAATCCACATTTTAAAAACATTAAATTTTTTGGAATTCGGCTATTGCTGTCGGGTTTATCTCAAAATTTTGTGTTTTCATTTGTTAAAGTGTTTATCCGTCGAGCAACCGCCGTCGTTGATTGTTTAGTGTAATAAGAAACATACATAGATTGATTGACACAGATTATAAATATATTTTGTTGCTCTGAATATGTACAAAATATTGTTTGAAGGCTTTACAAAAAAACTATCACTGTTAAATAAACTTTTTTAATAATATAAGTTTTATTTTCGTTCCAAGAACAATTTATAGTGCACACAAAAAATTAATGAAAAATTTTCAAGTTTTTTTTTAAGGTTTTCAAAATTTAAAAAATAAACAAATTAATACATCCGATCAAAAAAAAAGTTACATCTCAAATATCAGATCCCATTTGATATAGATCGATATATATTCTTATCGAAGTTTATCTTAAAATTGAAGTATCCAGTAACATCCGATTAGATCCATTAAATATATTACCAGATTATATCAAAATTGGGGAATCCAAAAAATATCTAATTTAAGATCCTCATGGATTTCAAAATACTCCGTCTGATGAATTTAGATATACTTGGATCTAATAAGATCCAAAAAGATAAGTAATTTTTGGTGGATAGAATGAAATATTTTGATATTAAATTGGACTTACTTGTATCCCAGTACATATATATTATTTTTATAAAAATATGAAAAAAATTTAAAGGAAAAATAATTTAGACATCTGCGCGTATATAAGTACATATATGGTTATATATTACAATATATAATTATGTCTTATACGCATGGAAAATATTAATAATGTTGGACCATATATAATTTTATCTCGAACTAAATTGTAAATCTTAATTTCATATATAATTATATCTTGAATTGCGTTATTCATATGGCACCATATATTAGCATATTTTATATAACACATAAAAATATAAAATTTGTATAATAGCATATATTATTATATCTTAAATTATATAGCTTATATGTCATCATATAAAATTACATATTGTGTTATATATGATAGTGTATTAATATATATGACCATACATCTATCAGATCTTCTTATGTATAGCATATGTGCTTAATATCTTAAGTTATAAAGGTTAATATTTAACAATATATCGTTGATATGTTACCACATAAGAAATATATAATAATATATGGATATAGATGACAACATATACAATCATATATTATAATATATTTTAAGATACAAAAATATAAGACCATATATAATTTTTTTTACTCGGGCATACAATACAAATGAAAAATAAAATTTGAAATTATTATGTCATAAAACAAATTTATGTACATTTTTATTTTGGTGGCTTTGAATAAGCTTTCATCTGGTACTAGATCCGGACAAAGAGATAATGAAATATTTTTAGATATGAACAGATCTGGCACCAGATATGATCCAATATGAACAGATCTGCTTAAATCTGGCCACGAAAATGATGTAATTTATCAGATCCCTTTGATTTTTGATTTGGTTTTTTACAATAATTTCAGTGGTCTACAGAAAAAATCATTGACAAAGAATTGGCTAAGACACCATGCCAACTTTGGGGAAAAGTGTTTTCCAAGTGCTATACAGTCAGAAATTACCAACGGCTCAGTCAAACCACTGCTAAATCATTTATTTTATAAAAATGATAATGCTTTGTTTAAAAAAGTTTGTAGTCGAACGGTTCCGAGTTCGAGCCCGTTTGCAGGCAAACATTTTTTTTGTGATTTTTTTATACTTTTTAATATTTTTTTCATATAAAATTAATTTTGTTTTGTTTCTGGAAAAGCTCTTCAAGACCAACTTTTTGTTTTGTTTTGCCAACATTGGCAAGTTGTTTCCATCAAACCTTATGCCAGTGCTGACATATTTGAGCAGCCAGCTGTTACCCAGCAGCTATCATTTACTTACGTTTTATGCTATCAAGTATTATATGTCTCGTTAGGTCAGTGGTTAGAGCTGTCGGCTGACAATAGTTCGAATCCCGGGTTCGAATCCCGGCGGAACTAAAACATAATACATGAATTTTTTTTTTAAATTTATTTTTGAAAATAAATTTTTAGACCACCTTTTTGATGGTTTTACCAACATTTTGCCACTGTTGGAAATTGTTTGTTGACTCAGTGCTTGTCCGAAACTTTTTGAACAGAATGATGTTATCATTTTGGAATTGGGATAGCACTTGTTGCCAGCATTTGCCGGCACTTGCTAAAGTGCCTTGTCAGCATTGTCAAGGTTGTTATCTTGATAATAAAAATATTTCACATTTTGAAATATAAATCCAGTATTAATAAAACTTAGTAGGTCTATATACACTCACAATATTTTTTCCGTAAAGACTACTGAATAAACACATTAAATTAACTAAAAATCAGTTAAAAAAGGACTATTTACTTTTCGTTTAAAGCAATTGTATTTTATAGTTTATTTTCAACTGTTGAAATATTAATTGACGAAATCAATAGAAACAATAGATTGTTTGCGTTTATTTCAATACTCAATATAGGCTCTGTGCAATAACTCCCAGGTGAAAAAAGTCAAAAAAAAAAAAATTAAATAAGTCCCAAAAAATTTTCATACAAATTTGGGAGTAATTTCAAATTAAATAATACTCATTTTTTTTGCAGTTATTTCATTTTTTTAGCAGTTATTTCATTTTTGTTATTAGGCGTTATTTCATAATGCAGTAATTCCGAAATGAAATAAGTCCCAACAGAACTTAGCGTGGGACTTATTTCATTTTATTTTCTTGTTCGGTGTTATTTCATTTGCTGTGGAAGTTATTTCATTTTTAGTGGGAGTTATTTCATTTTCAATAATTCATTATTTTTGTAATATTATTAATATTCTAAACGGTTCCTATAACGGGATCTTTCAAAATATTTTGATGATCTTCTTAAATTGACCTAACTTAATCTGTTCTTTAACAAATTTTTAAGGCGTAATGTTATATTCCCCAAAGTCATATTGCCCAAGAAAAAAACGACATAGCGCCCAAAAAAATTATATGTAAGTTGTTGTTGTAAAAATTTTCTTGTTTTAAGACATTGGTTTGGACGAAATAACATTTTTTTTGGGCGATATAACGCTATGATGTTAAAAAAAGAAGTTATTGCCCAAAATCATAATTAATTTTTTTTTTAATGTCATAAGACCTTAAATGTCAAGGCTGATTCATGAAATCAAAAAAAAAAGTGTTTCAAGGAAACTTAAAACAATTGCTTCAATTTTATTTTTTTGTGTCGCACGCAGAAAAAACTTTATTTCGCGTAGCCGCCTGCCGCATTCTACGGTTACCCTAAGAGCGGCCGAAGGCCGCCTCACAGAGTAACTTGTTTTTACAAATCCAATGTCGAATCCGTTGAAATCTTATTTTTAAGACAATAAATAATATAAATTGACCAGTCATAGCTTTATCATTCAAACAGCTAATTGATTGTTTTTTATCTTAAATAAAAGAGTAGAGAGTTAGACACTAATATATACGTAAAATTTTTAATATAATAGACTTTTAAAAAAATAATCTTTAAAAAACAATAAATCTTGGTGTGGGTTGGTATTTTTGGGACATAAAAAGTTATGACATGTCAAATAAATGTTACTTGATGTCTTAAAAATATAAGATTTCAACGGATTCGACGTCTGATTTGAAAAACAAGTTCATCTGGGTGGCGGCCTTCGGCCGCTCTTAGGGGTTTTTTTCCTCCGTAGAACGCGGCAGGCGGCTTCGCGAAATAAAGTTTTTTTTTGCGTGAACACAAAAGACATTATGTCTTATGACATTAAAAAAAAAAAAAATTATGATTTTGGGCAATAACTTCCTTTTTTTATCGTCATAGCGCCCAAAAAAAAAGTTTTTTTCAAAATAAAATACCATAGCACCCAAAAAAAAGTTTTGGATTTTCTGTCATTGATTTGGTCGTTATAACATATTAACATCCACAATTTTGGGGAATATGTCGACAATTGGGCAATATGTCATTTTGGTTTTTGGGCAATACGACTTTAGGGAATATAACGGTACGCCCTTACTTCATTTGTGTTGCATGGACTATTTTTGGGAGTTATTTCATTTTTATCCTTTGGAAATTATTTCATGATGAAATAACAACCAAAACCTAGGATTTGTTTAATTTTTGTTTTGGAAATTATTTCATTTTTTTAGAATTTATATCACTTTTTCGAGACGGGACTTATTTAATTTTTTTAGAATTTATTGCATTGGGAGCTTTTGCAATGGGACTTTTTGCACCTGGGACTTATTGCATAGAGCCCTCAATATAATATAACATAAAAGCTTTTTGTTTTAAATAGAAAATTTTAACTAAATATTTTAACTATTACCGAAAGTCTGTTTATGTCGTTTATTTTGTTTATTGAATAACCGACAGAAAGTGAAAAGTAATTTAACTACATATTCCATTTAACCAACTTTACCGATTACATTTTTAAACAACTGTTGAACTTTTATGGAAAAGTTCTTGTGAGTGTATTAAAAATGAAAAATGTGATTCTACAGATTAAGAAAATAAAATGTTAGTCTTGAAAAAGGCTAGGAATAGTGTAGAGAATTGGTCTTATAATATTTTAGAAGGAAATTTAATGTTGTAATTTGTTTTTCGTGTGCCATCTGTAAAGCTTTTTTTTTTTTTTTCCCTTTGCCAACATGATGAGTTGGGGAAAATCCATTCAACAAACAATCAATTTATTTTGGTTAATCATGCAACAAATAGGTTCATAAAACAATTGGCTCATTGTATGAAGCATATTTTTTTTTTTTTTTGTATAATAATTTATATACATATTTTATGTAATACATATTTTTGTATTACATACATAAATTAAAAATATATACTCAACCATAATATTTCCATAGAATTTTTGATTTTTTTTTTATAAACCATTATTCTAATGTTATTTTTACTTGTAAATATAAACAATAACGTGACTGTTTAAAGCCCATTAAATATTAATTGATGAACAATATTATTGCAATTCAGAAGTACCCAAACTCTAACTCATTTTTAGTAAAAATTTACCCAGTTTATAGCAGGACAACTGTTTTTTCTACTATAAATTGGGAAATTTCTTTGGTGTGTGGAAATAAAAGGGTATAACACATTATGTGTGTAATTTTACACTAATAATTCTATTTTTTTCCTACAAAACAATAATTTTAGGCCTTTTAAAATAATATAATTATTAAATTTAAAAAAAAAATGTGCAAAATTATATTTCATACATTTTTTTTTTTGATTTATGCACTATGTGTAATACATATTACACTAAAATGTACTATATGTAAAATTGTAATCACTATTTAGAGCAAATATTTTTTTTTAATTAAATTTTCCAAATTTGTGCCCAAAGATTTATGGCAAAAGATAAAAAATAAATTTTTAAATATAAAAAATTTAATTTATTTTGTTTGATTATTAAAAAATGCAAAAAAAAGAAGAAAAAAAGTTGTAGTTATAAAATCAATATAAATCTTTTTATCATATATGGGCCAGGCACGTAGCTAGGAATTTGTTTCGGGGGGGGGCTTTTCGATTTTTTATTTTGATTATATATTTTTTTGTGTGCACACTCGAGTAACAGCTTTTTTTTTTTTTTTTTTTTTTGTTTGCTAAATTTTTACCTACACGTAATGGGCAATCATGTATTAATAATAGAAATCGCTTTCTCAGGTCATTTTGCAACAAAAACCTCCCGCATAAAGTGCATTTCCTTAAAAATGCATTTTTTCATTTTTTACTTATTGTGTTCATTATTTTGCGAATTTTGATGTCTATATCGCGAAACAACGCTTTAATCTGTTTGATCACAATCCGTGAAACACGTCAAATTTGAAAACGTTTGTGTACTTTAAGTTGGATATGCATCGTTATTGTCTAATTACGTTAAATTTTTAGCTAAATATTAATTTTTAGTTTAATTAAATAAAAAAAGGATTATGCGGAAAACTTTTTGAAAACCGCGAAAAATAAAATTGCGTTACTTTATATTTTTATGTGCTAATATACGTCTAGGCTAGCTAAAACTTGATAAATGTAAAAAAAGTAAAAAAGTTTCAACTTCTAATAACCCGATTAAAATTAATATGATGCTTTATATAATCATACGAAATTTAATATGAGTCTTAATACAGTTTTATCCGAGAAATGGGCATAATAATTAACATCCTAATAATGACGCGATACAATTTAATACGATTTTATATAGAGGTATAAATTTATATCTGAACTGATACTGATATATACAAAATAAGCAATAGTTGTATCCGGTTTTTGATTTTAAAACGTCATGAAAATCCGAAATATCTATTAATAATTTTAGACTTTAGCTAAATTTGTAACAAATTCCATAGCATTTGGATATTTTATTATATTCAAAAATAAAAAATAATATAATGAAAATGAAGATTTTGTGGAATTGATTAACAAACACGGAAAAAACGTTGAAACTAAATTTAGTTTTAGATTGAAAAAAATCTTAGACTAAATTAAGAACTCATAATGTTACAAATTCTTTTTTTAGGGTTAAGAACCAGAAAGTAATCAATTCAAAAGACAAAAATTGGGGTAAATTTTGTGTATACAATTATACACAAAATGATACAATTAATTGTACTATTGTATTGTTGTAATACATATTTATATCCAAAATATGATTGACGAATTTTCTAGTGTGACTCTGCATGGGGTAATATACAATTTTATCTAAAATAAAATTGTATTTTTTAAAATATGATGTAATATCAAAATATATATTATTTTGCAATGTCTAAGTATATAAATATAACGTAATTATTAATTGGTTTAGTTTTAGCGTATTCTAAATGCAATATACAATTATACGCAACTATATATGACATCACATTAATTTTTTTCTACGAAATTAATTGTATATTTAAATAGTTATGTCCGTTTTAACTCGGGAAATTAAAGATTTATAACCGTCCAAATAAATTGTCTGCCACTTACAAGGAAGCTTTTCCTTTAAATTTTCCCTTTAAAGGTTCCCTTTAAAATTACTAAAATTCGGATAGGGGATAAAGCAGCAAAAATATATGAAAAACGTATTTGTTTTTAAAATTGTTATAGCACAAAGACTGGTTTAGCTGCTTGATTTTAAAATGTCGCATTTCAACTAGCGCCGATAGAAATTTGTTTACATTTAGTCTAAAAAAAGTTGAGAAAATTTGAGTCACATTGAACCACGTTAACACATTATGCATATCGATCAATGTTTGAGGCTTAAATTTGTTTCAAAAAATTAAAAAAATATATGAGATATCGTAATATATATCGTAAAAAAAAATACTGAAAACTATGTTACCAGATGCGTGCGTAGCAAACCAAATTTAAATAAAAAGATTGCACTGTAAGTAAAGTAACGACTTTTACGGCACAAACTTAATTTTATTTTGAGTCTTAGTGGTATCTTCATTTTAACAGTATATGTCAAAATAGACAGAAAAAATCATTGTCAAAAAAATTTCAATTAAACTGTTGTTCGATTTTAAACTTACTTTCAATTAACTGTTTAATTGAAATTGAATTTGGTATAAAAAAATTTTCAGTTTTTATAACATATAATAACAACATTGAAACAAATGCAAAAATTTTAAAAAGTCGCCAAAATTAAAAAAAATCGTTTAAAGCTGAAAATACGCGTTTCTTTAATTTTGGTGATTTTTTTTTAATTTTTTTCGAATTTTGCCGTTTATTTTGGGAGTTTTTAAATTTCTGCAATTTTGAGGATTGTTTTTTAAATTTTGGGAATTTTTTTTTTTTCAAATTTTGCAATTTTTTCAAATGGTCTCGATTTTTTTAAATTTGGCGATTTTTTTATAATTTTGGTGATTTTTTTAAATTTTGTAATATTTCCCAATAGTAAACAATATTCAATTAAATTTTTAATAGATGTGAATAAAACTATATGTAATTGAAAATAATATTAATTAAATAGATACAAATTATTTTAGTTGTTACTACAATTGCATCAACACGACCGAATTCAGTTTAATTTTTTTAAATCAACAAATATTTTAATTAAAACTCAATTTAGTTTTTTCTGTGTAGACATATTTAATTTTTAGTTTTCATTAAACAATTTTTTGATTATATTTTAAGTCAAAGACTTCGAAATCTCTTATGAAATGATTTTATTTATTGCTTTTTGTCGAAAATCAACTCTAACAATGATAGCCGCCCATTTGCAGGCGATGTTTTCTAACGAAATTTTAAGATTCGAATCATATAAAACTATTTCCTATTTGATCCAAGTCAAAAATAAATATTTTCATATTAAATTTATCAATAACATTGTTACTTCCTAACAAATTTCATTAAGTTTTTAAATTTGTCAAATCATTTCGGGGGGGGGGGGGGGGGGGGCTCTAGCCCCCAAGCCCCCCCGCCTAGCTACGTGCCTGATATGGGCATTTTCAAAACTTTACATGCTGTACATTTATTTTACGTTCTGCAAATATTTGTTACACACAAAATATTATTGCCCAAACATTTTCTTTTTTACTTTGTTTTTTAATGACATATTAAAAAAAAAAATCTTCTAATAAATATTTAATTAAAAATGCTGAAACTAATTTCAAAATATTTGTATACATATTTTTATTGCTTTTAATTTCTAAAACATTTTCAGTTATAGTGAACTGGTAAGTAGAAAAACAAATTTTTACCGCGAAAGAACCAAAGCATACAAACTGAAAATCCATTATTATCCTAGTTCGTAGTATTTACAAATATTTCTTAAGGTCCGATTCATATTTATAAGCCATATATGAAGTTATAATTTGCAGCTCTATACAATTTAAATTAATTAAGTTATATTACTTTTAAATGCTGATAATAATTCTTTGTTTTTTTGGTTACGTATCCTATTTACAAAATGTCGAAATTCTAAGAACTACGTAGAGAAAAACGATTTTTTTTCAAAAACTCTATTATTCTCTAAGTTTTATATTTATAACCCAGGGGAGGATTATTTAACAAAAAGCGCACTTCCAACTTTTTAATAGTGAATTTGAACACCATTCATTTTTATTAGCTCAGATAGTTGTTTATGCATAGAACTGATTACATTTTGTAAGTCCAAATTTGACCACTCTGTTAAAATGGCGGATTATAACTCTTCAACAGTGTCAATTTGTCTCTCATTGAACCAATATACCCCATAAATTTTCTATGGGGTTTCGATATGGCGAGCTTGCAGGCCAGTCAAAAAGTGGAATGTTTCTTTCGCGAAATCACATTTTACTTTCGTTGATGGTATGAATTCTTGCAAAGAGTTGCATGAAAATCCAGTTGACATTGGGCAGACTTGGGCGACGTCAATTACATTCCACAATCATTCATCTGTGGGCGCTGTTACACAGATGGTCCCGGGTTCGATTCCCGGTGACAGCAACATCAATTTAGAAATATAGTATGTATGAGTTTTCTATCCCTCATATGTAACTCAGCTCCCACCTTCGGTGTTCCTATATCACTTAACCCCACCGAAGTGTAATAATGATTAAGGGCTATGTACCGAAAGCTTCAATAAGTTCGCCAACTCTCTATCAGGTGGTGAGCAACAACTGTTCTTAGACTTATCATCTCGCGCAATTAAAGTGTTGCCATGTTTGAAGACCGTCAACTTTCCCCACCTTTCATCTTTCCACTATCGAATTTCCAAAGAATGCAACACATTAATAAATAGGAAGAATTTCCTGAGTGTTGCTTCTCTATTTAAATAAAAAAAAAAAATTTTTCTGTTGCATTAATAATTTCAGACCTAAGCTCACACTTGTGAGCTTTAGCGTTGCCTGGCAAAATTTGTAAAATTGTTAATACCATACATGGGGATTACTAACAACATCTGGGTATTTAATTACAGGGCAGTTACTCAATTACATATAGACGTGAAAAAGTAATAGGCCTGTAATTAAATACACAAATATTATTATTATGTCCCATGTTTGGTGTTATCGAAATTGAAAACATTCCGAGGAAGCTTTTAATTTGGTACCTGATTTTTCAACCGTTTTTAATTATTAATACATTTTCGAAATCGTGTAATAATTTTGGTAACTGATTAGTATTTTTTTTTTTTTTTTTAATTTTAAAATATTTCAGAAAATATTTAACCGTTTTGTATGTTTGATACCAGATTTGGGCGACGTCAGTTACATTTCAAAATCATCCACTTATGAAATTTTTCTATATCATTAATAATATCAGACCTACACTCACACTTGTGAGCTTAATCGCTTCCTTGGAAAATTTGTAAAATGGGGATTAGTAACAACATCTGGGCATTTAATTAGACGGCAATTACTCAATTACACCCAGTTACATGTAATTGAACATAAAAAAGTAATTGGCCTGTAATTAAATACACAGATATCGGAATTGTGTCCCATGTCTGGTATTGACAAAATTGGAAATTTCCAAAGGAAGCGTTTAAGCCCACAAGTGTGAGCGTAGGTCTGAAATTATTAATGATATAGAAAAATTTCACAAGAGAATGATTTTGAAATGTAATTGATGTCGCCCAAGTCTGTTTGATACAAGCTATTATTCGCCGAAGTCTCTATTCAAATCTATTAGCTGCGCTAAAAACTAGGGTTATTATTGCCAAAAATGAGAATTTTCTAGTGCCTTAGAGAATCCTAAAAACATCATTGAACATTAGGAAACATTATTATATTGAAATTATTAGCGGATGTCAACACTTTCCAAATATGTATTCAAAACGAAAAATGGATGGGAAATGAGAGATTTTTTTAAATTTTTATAAAACTTGCATTAAAAAAATTTAAAAATAATTACATAAAAATCTCATTATCTCGAGACGAGAAACAATATCTAATAATTTTTCTTTACATCTTGTTTTTAAATAATACAAAGCAAGTGTAAAAATAAAAAGGAGAATAAAAACAAAAGGCAAAGGTAGAGCTTGCACATAACGAACAAGTTTTCAATTTATTTTTGATCAATGGTGATAATCTTTAACTTCGAGCTCATCTATTAGTTCTCATTTAGTGGGATAACTAGGCTATACAAATGTTTGATGTTTGCATGGGATTGTCACTTCTTTCAAAACGTGTTCTGATGATGGGAACCTAGAAAATTTCCGAAATAGATCTATCAACACATTCCTGAATGTGGTCAGTTAATAAATTTGAAAACTAAAACTCTATAGATTATTTGTTAGGACAATATCCTAATAAAGAAATATAGAGTATGACCTCGAAGTTGAATAATTCTCATTTTCATTATTTCTAATAATTTTTTAATGCAGATTCGTATAATTTTTAAATATTTTTTATATTTTACCAAATTTTTAAGAAAAGAAGCCGTAACTAATATTTAATTCACAGAAAATAACGTTTTTGGAGGTTTTTTAAAAACGGTTTACCTCACGGAATGTTATCGCGAGATCCGAAATATTTTAGGAGTCATCTTAAAACATGTTAAATTCTTATTTTCAGGGGGTGCATCTTGTATTTTTTTAGAAAACCTCAAACTGAGGCACTGTACTATACATATATCCCATTAGTCTTTAATTTTTCACAAAGGTTTTTAAAAATATCCAATACATTTTTTAATTGATATGATTAAAATTTTAATTGAAATTGTGGAAAATTTTATTTGAAAGAATTTAAATTTTTAATTAACATAATTAAAAGTTTGTTTGATTGTAGAAAAAAAATTGTTTTTTAGTGATTGTGCATCATTGAAATTGTTCGCTATTGAGCGTGGGAGCGTTAAAATTCACCCACGTGCCCGTCTCTAGTTGATTGTAATTCAATTGAATTAATTTTTTATTTATATTGACAAATATTGTATTTGAAAATAATAAGAAATAATTAAAGTTTTAAGTAATTCAAGTTTTAAGTACATTTCTTAATAGATATGATTAATATTTTAATTAAAATTATGAACAAACTTGAATTCAATTTTTAATTGACATAAGTTAAAATTTATTTGAGTTTAATTCAATTTAGTTTTAATTATATTTACAAATAGTTTCATGGAATATAAAAAGGAATAATTAAAAATAATTGAAATCTAAACTTAGATTCAACGAATGTAAAAAAGAATTGAAATTCCCCATATACGAGTATTAAAAAAAACAATCAATTGAAAAAATTTTATTATTTGAAGTATCCCAATAGGTATTGAAAAAATAAAAATTCAAGTGCTTCAAATGTTGCTTAAATTAAACTTTGTTTATTTTTTCAAGGAAAATTCCAGTATCATACAATTTCTTGTTTTTTTTTTTTTTTTTTGTATAATATTGATAAAATAAATATTCATAAAAAATTCTTGTGAATATTTAAAGGAATTCTGGATTACTTCCTTGTATTGTATTGTAATAAATATATAAGTAAGTTGCATTTGTTGTAATCTAAACCAAAGGACATATAGACTAAAGAAGAACCAGGATACTTAACATCTGTTACATTTTATATGCCAACTGGTTTTAAGAGAAGCTGTTTTTTAGATGTTTCTTTAATCGATATTTTTTAATATATACAAACAAAATTTTGTATTACTTAAACAAAACTTATGCACAGAGCACATTAAACAACATAAATTAACTTTAAAATTTAATTAAAATTGCTTAAAAGCATGAAAACTAGTTAATTAAAAGTAATACTGCGTTGTGGTTTAATGGACTGTTACACAGATGGTCCCTGGTTCGATTCCCGGTGACAACAACATCAATTTAGAAAAATAATATATGTATATTGTATCGCAGCGCCCGCCTTCGGTGTTTCCGTAGCACTTAACAGGTTTTTAGAACTATATTAAACTATTTTATAATAATCTTCTCTTCTTCCTAGCTCGGAAAAACGCTGTCAAAAAAGCATGAACATACTGGAAAATTAAAATATGTATGAAAAATTGGATCCCTCCGCTTAAAGGATGTAGAACGAATATTTCAAATGTATTACAAATTTAATGCAAATAAAGTGTAATAAAGTAATTTTTATCGTGTTTTAAAACGTTTGATTCAATCCTGAAAAAAGGCTGTAAATCAAAGGTTTTTAATGTGATGTTTGAACTTGAATTGTACTCCAATTCAGGACTTGAATTAAATCATATTTACACAGACCTCTTCGATTGCAAATCAAGTGTCCATTTTACTGGAATAAGCTATTTAATTGTAGTGCAACTCAAGTATTATTCAAGGCTTCAAATTGGAAAATACAAATGGAATTAAGCTTTATTTTTACTTGAATTGCAGGCAAAGTGTTTATTGGGATACGTTTTCTGCATTTCGATGGCCATAAATTGACTATCCACAATTAACATTAAAATTACAACAAGCCAAATGACTTCTCCAAATTACTGAAGTTAGTTATACGGCATTCACACTAGATAGCAAAACACGTGTTTTGCCAAAACGAGCGGAAAAGAGAAAAGAACTGTTGGAATAGAATAGAGCTTAAATACTTTTTTTTTTGACAAAACACGTGTTTTTCAATCTAGTGTGAATGTGGCCGTAGGATCCCGTACTTAATGTGTTATTAACTCGTCAAAATGACCCAATTTTGAAAAACAAAGTTAAAAAACTATACAAAGCAGTTATTTTCCAGTCAGATTCAGTTTTATTAAAACTGTTATAAGTGTTGAACAATAATAGGTTTAAATAAAGTTTAAATATATATTTTGTTAAGTTTGCTAAGATGAATCTATGTGTGTCAAAATTTTTAAAATTGGAGGATAAATTTGCCCTCACTATTGCATAAGCGTTTAATTTTCCTGAAGATTTAACACTTTTATGACCATATTTAATCTTGTGTTGTTTCGAGGGAGCTAAAAATTGGAGTAAACGTTTCTTGTTACTTGGCCTAAAGCTCATCGAAATTCCATTAGTCTTTAAAAGTAATTTAGTTTTTTTTTTAATATATACCTAACAAAAATTGTGTGGCATGTTTTTAAATCCTAAGAATTGACATATGATGAATTTCATATCAGAACCTATAAAAAAGGCACATTTTGAACCCGACCCTCTCAGATTTTGATGAAATTTTGCATACAGCTATATTTTACCTATACAAACACAACCTCATTCCTAGAAATTGCATTTTTGAAAATATGTGGGCGTGGCAAGGTATCGAAGTTTTTGAAAAATGACGATAATATGTACTTTCAAGCTGTGATTACTACGGAAGCTGTGATTACTACTATTAGAAAGGTATTTAAATCAGCTTTCGAAAACATATACTGTATAAATTTTCTGTTACACTGAACATTTTTTTTTGGTAAAAATAAAACTTTAAACTGGGAAAACACTTCATAGGCCAAGCGTTTTTTTTCAAAAAAAGTTTTTTTAGAAAGGCTTTTTTAATATATATAACATATCTAAAAACTAAAATGGCGTTTTTTTTGTTTTTTTTTAAATTTTTTTAAGTAAATGCATCTCTTGTTAACTTCCTTATATGTTGATATCATTGTGTGACAAAAAAGAATAAAGTAGCTATACTTTGAAGTTATACAGATTTTTTTGTAATTGTAAAAGATTAGAACAAGAATCGTATTATCAAATTTTTCAGACACCCCCAAAATATGGACTTACCCTAGGTAAATTTTTTTTTTTATTTTTATTTTTATTTTCTTAGATTTAATATATAATTTAGGACAGCTCATACTGTTGACTTTCGGAATATTTGCTAACTTTTAGTGAAGTTTCATCTAAAGGTATAAAAGAATGGAAGCTTTGAGTTCCTGTAATAGTTTTAGCATTTTTATATTTGAAAATAGCGCTTCTTTTGTTTTGTTATAGTGGTCAGCGTCTGCATAGAGCAATTCCATTTAATATCACCGTGAAATTAATCGATGTTTTCCGATTTTGATAAAATTTTGTGAGTGTATGCTGTAGTGAACGCAACTATTAAAAAAAAAATAAAAAAAAAATTTTACACATTTTTTAAAAATAAAAATTTTTGAAAAAAAAACTTTAAAATCAAGTTTTGGAAAAAAAATCAATTTTTTTAAATTTTTAAAATTTTTATACAAATAGCTACACATGTGTTCTAAGCACCCTGAACATTTCAGAGTGGAAAGCTCCTTACTTAGTGAGATATCAGAAAAAATGTAGTATGTACACCAAAAAATGTGTTTTTTTTTTTCAATAGTAATAGTAGTTTTTCAATAGCAACAATTGAAAAAAAAAAAACACATTTTCTGGTGTACATGCTTCTACATTTCAGTGTAATAGAAATTTTTTACAGTGTATATTTTCGAAAGCTGATTTAAATACCTTTCTAATGGTACCAAGATCTTTGAAATCGGTTCTGCCATTCCGTAGTAATCACAGCTTGAAAGTACATATTATCGTCATTTTTCAAAAACTTCGATACCTTGCCACGCCCACATATTTTCAAAAATGCAATTTCTAAGAATGAGGTTGTGTTTGTATAGGTAAAATATAGCTGTATGCAAAATTTCATCAACATCTGAGAGGGTCGTGTTCAATGCATATCGGTTTTGATATGAAAATCATCATATGGGAAACTTTAAAAATGTTCGACAAGTTGAGTTAAAATATTTTCAAAATTTTATTTTGTATGACATGAATAACCTATTGTATATATGTTAGCCGTTGTTTAATAATGCTTAATCCATTCTCGTTAATAATTTAACTTTAGCCGCATAAAAATGATGGCGGTTTTAAGTTTCAAGCAAATTAAAAATGTTAAAATTACAGTTTTTGCTTACATTAAATATACAATTAAATATAAAATAGCTCTCATTGCATTTATCACATTTCAAAATATGTTTTACAAAAAGATTTAAAAATACACTCAAAATTTCCTGTGTCATATATTAGAACTTAAAAAGAAAACCACGATTATTTGGGAAAAACGTATTTTTTGCCGGTTTATATTTAGTTGGGTTTAGGACTACTTAATTGCATGAAATCATATTAAATACTTTTAAATTCGCTAACTTAAAAATTTTATATAAGGATGCATTTTGATTTTATACAAATTTTTGTTTGCTGCATAAAATTTAAAGTCATTAGCATTTTTTGATGCTTTTCGATTTAAGTATTAAGCTCATTAAAATCTTTTGTTTCATTTACGTTTTAACGCCGCTGTGCCCGAATGAATGAACAAAATTTAACTTTTTGCGCTTTATAAATTTAGTCCGTCGTAAGGACTCACTATATATACCTAACGATATTGTTAAACCATATGTTTTATAAAAAAAATAAATTTCGTAAAATTTTTAAAAAGTTCACATAATATTTGCGTCTTAAGTTTTTTAAAATGACTTTGTAAATTTTCAAAAAATTTACGCCAATTCGTTATAAGCTTGTGAAGTCTGTATTCAGTTATGCTGCGCCGACATCAACTTGGTATACCTCAAACTATATAAATGTACACCATTTTTCAAATACTGTTCTCAAAACTCAATTCCATTAAACGGTGCAAAAACCCTATATAAAAAACTGCGAAAGTTTAAAAATCAGAAAATTTTAATTACCATCTCTAATGGAAATTATTTTTTCGGTGAATGTATCTCAGAAGTCTAGAGAGTCCATTTTGTATTGGTTGGAATCTGAAAGCTAAAAACCGAGCAAAAAAATAAAATTAATAAAAAACTTTTGTAAGTTTTAAGTAATTTTTTTAATGTTCCGACTTTGGGTATTTTTCATTGGCATTGGAATTTAATTGGAGTCTTTCAGCAGATATGGCCCTCAGCGATTATTATTTTTTCAGAAACTAGAAAAGATGGCTCCGGGGAAAGAGATTTTCCACAAATTGTGAGGAACAAAGTCGTTCCCTCGTTTTGTACCACACAATTATATTAAATATTATTTAATTTAATATTAATTTTGAATATTTAAATTGTGTTGTCCGTTAATGTTGTAATAGTTCGGCGGCTTACATGTGCATGATACGGCGTGCATAACACAGCCGGCTCTGTTGTGTAAATCAATTTGTATGTATGAGTGAGCGTAGGCAAGCATGTGTGTTTTGATGGTTGTGAATCAGGGATGTTAAAGTTGGTACAATTGTACTTTTTTTGGTACATTTTGACCTTCTAAAGTACCGTGGTACTACCGCGACTCATTTGGTACAATTCAAAAATTTTTAATTTTTCCCCTTTTTGAATTTTTAGTATAGCAAACAAATTGTTATTGTGTCCTTTTTCATTGCATTTATTCGTTTAATGTAATGAGTGCTTAAAATATATGCGACTATATCCGCCAGATTTGACGATTTATTATCATTTTAAGGATTTTGCAGAATAAAATTGGCAATTTTTTTTTTTAATATCGATTAAAGATTTACGATTTTTTACAAAATTTATCTGGCAGCTCTCTATGCGACTGGTATTGTTGTGTATAGAGCTCCTATATATATTGACACTTGTTGCAGCCAACAATTATTAAAATTCTGAAGAAGTGAAAATTAAATTATTATTAAAGAAATGAAAGAAAATCCCAAACAATCTTATATATTTTAAATTTATAACGAGCTTCCAACCTCCGTATATTTACAAAAATAAAGCAAATCAAACATATTAGCTAGGTTGATACTAGTATTTCGATCTGGCTAAAGATCTCATCAGAACCCGATCTTTTAGAAAAGTTAGAGCCTCCATAATAGGCAGAACTTTAACAAAAAACCGATTAATCATTAATTTTTCTCCATTCTTGTCCTCTTAGTAAAAATATTACTTGAGCCAGAGTAAAAACTTAAAACAAGAAGTATTGTACCTCTTCTAATAAAAATGTTCCCGAATGAAATTGCAAATTTTGATTCAATAAATAATCAATTTAGAGCTTTAGCTAATGTTGAGCAACGGAAGTCGTTAAAAAATTAAAACATTTGTAGTTTTTGGTCGGTAGTACCTAATTTTCAAAATGAACTGAATGTCAATATGTTTTCAGACATTTCTAGTTGTTGCTGGAATTTTATCCATTCCACACTCATCTGCAAATGTGGAAAGAGTTTTTTCTTTTCAAAATATAATAAAAACTAAGGAAAGAAAATACATTAGCCAACATTATCAAGTCTCATACAGACAAAGGATTGGTTAAGATCGACAAATTCATGCTGCTATGATGTAGAAATTCAAATAGTTTATTAACTAAACAAATAATTCCATGATTTGGTCTCATATATTCATAAGACTTTTTTATGCCTTATTTTATTAATACATATAATGTATGTTATTGGAAGGTTTTGTTTTTTTTTTCTGTACAAGTGAATTGCTATGTAATTTTTTTGTTGTTTTAATAAATTTTAAAAAAATGGTACCGTAAAGGTCCAAAAAGTACAATTTTTTTTGGAGGTTGGTACAAAATTGAAAACCCCATTTAACATCCCTGTTGTGAATTTTTGCATAAAAGCAGAGCAAACACAGAAAACAAGTCAGTCTGGCTGTGGCGGTCAATTAGGTAGATTGGGTTATCTAACTAGTTGAAACCATTTAAAGGCAAAATATAGGAACTGTTTGGGTTGGCTTTTCTTATATTTCGTCTTTCAGACTATCCCGTAGTTAGGAGGACTGTTTGGGTTGACTTTCCTCAATTATTAAAATAATTGCCTATCCCGTAGTTAGGAGGACTGTTTGGGTTGACTTTCCTCAAATATTTGCCTACCCCGTAGTTAGGAGGATTGTTTGAGTTGACTTTCCTCAAATATTAAAATATTCGTCTGTCCCGTAGTTAGGAGGACTGTTTGGGTTGACTTTCCTCAAATATTAAAATATTCGTCTGTCCCGTAGTTAGGAGGACTGGTTGGGTTGACTTTCCTCAACTAATAGGAACTGAGTGTGTGATCCGTCGGAATCGTACGTGGCCTAGTGATGTCGTAGCATAAGATATGTGTCGTGTGTCGGAACGGAAATTTATATTACTTTACCAATAAACAATAAAATTATAAATAAAAAAAAAACGAGATTGTGATCAGAGACTAGTACTTAAGAATAATTTCATAGAAAATAAAGTGATACGTTTTATAACGTTTAGAGAAAAAATTATAAAATCGTGTGTGTTTCCTTTGGTCCTTGAACAAAATAAATAATTCTATAACGAACCCTGGACTCGACTGAGTCTATCTCAGCAACCAGTGAAAACACGTCGTTACAAAATGAAGAAGTCATATCTGTGACGGAAGCCTATTTTGAAGAGTTTGACAAATCGTACTATTCTAACGGTATCGAGATGTTAGAGGCTCGTTGGAAGAAGTCAATTTCACTTACGTTGAAGAATAAAATTGATCTCAAATCCAAAAAACTGGGTTTTCATTGTTAGGTCACGAACTTTTCACGACATGTTGTAAGTCCTTACTTTAAAAGTATTCGCTATTTTAGGCAATTTTTATCACGTATACACTACATATTCTTATTTGTTAGCGGATTAGCCATGGTCGATCAGTATTTAATAATAGTATAAGGGATAAAATATTGAATATTTATAGAATTAGTTTGCAAATAAAAGACTTGTTTTCTGAATTTGTAAATACTAGATATAATCAATTATATTTGCCTGTTAAAGGTATCAATGCTAATTAAAACAAAATTTAATTTTCATTGTCTTAAGCAATTGTAATGCCAAAAGATTTAACTGCCATTGACATCAAGCAATGCCTATTAATTGGTTCATTCAATTAACTAGTCCCAAGTATGTGTTGAAGACTTTTTATATGAAACTTTGCAGAGATGCACAATATGTTATCTCTGGTGTATTACAAACATATCTTTATAATACATATCTTTCTTGTAATAATATATTTTACGGGATATTATTGCAATCTGCCAAAATAACAAAAACTTTCGTTAAATAAACGAAAATTTGTTCATTTCACGAAAGGTTTTGTTATTATGACATTTTTGTCGTTGTCAATGGATATGAACTGTCGTTAAATAACTTTCGTTAAATAACTTTCGTTAAATAACTTTCGTTAAATAACTTTCGTTAAATAGACGAAAATTTGTTCATTTCACAAAATGTTTTGTTATTATGACATTTTTGTCGTTATCAATGGAGATGAGATTTACCTTTTGCGATATGTAGAAGAACTATCCAAAAAGAATCAGTTCAGTAAGATGTTCCAAGTTAATTCCATAAATTTTAAGGAAACGGGAGCGGTTCTATTAACAGACTGTAATAACCCTATGGGGAATGAGGAATCAATTGACCTAAAAGTAACTGATTAAAAAAGGACTTATCACAGGACTGGTATAATTTAATACTGAAGTGGGTTAAGCAGTGTCAATTGTCCTAAAGTTACCAATCCTGTGACTTAACCAGAATGCTTATTAACAAGAAAAAGGCAGGTGGCCAGAATTTTACCCATTGGAAGCTGTTTAGTTTTCGTTTATTTAATACGACATGCTCCTTTTGCGACAGTCTTGTGGTATGCCCATCTTTGTTTAGTCCTGCGGCATGCTACTATGTGGTTTAAAGCAGGACAAATGACCCCTCCTATGACAAGCCAATGTTAAAGTTGCCAGTTGTTTACATAGGGTAGGGTTTAGCAGAGGACCGGTCTCTGGCACAAAGGGACCGATCCTGCGGCATACGCAGAACCGGCCCCATTCCCCATAGGGAATATCTGGGATAGCTTTTAAGTATAGTCAACCTAACCCTGTACATCGTTGTTCTCAATTCATAAAACCTTGACAAATAAAAGACATTGAAAAACAGTTTCAACAGGTGTCGAAAATTTTTGAAGTAGGCCATATGTTTTTTTTAACGTCATTATTTTTTAACACTTAAAAATGTTCTAAATTTGTAATTATTAAAGATGACATTAATTAGAATTTTGTCAATGTGACCCAACAAACATAACAGATGGCGTATAATTTTTAGCAGGTCAGAAGTGTTTAATTGTCTGTTACGGGTAGCCAACTTATGGTTGTTGTTGTATTTAAACTAATCCTTTTATATTGATTAAAATAAAATAAATTTTAGAAATCTCTGACACGTGTATATTGCAATTTTATGAAATCTGTTTTTTTTTTTTTTTGGGTAAATATAAAATTGTTTGAAAATATAAATTGAATAATTTTACACTCCCTAACAGAGATCCACAATATGTAATGTCTGATTGGTGTATTACAAACGTCTCTTTATAATACATATCTCCCTTGTAATAATATCTTTTACGGGATATTATTGCAATCTGCCAAAATAACAAAAACTTTCGTTAAATAAACGAAAATTTGTCCATTTCACGAAAGTTTTTGTTATTCTGACATTTTATTATCTAAATTTCAATGGATATGAAATTTCAATGGATATGAAATTCCCTGCAGTGAAAATATCTCATAAATATACTTGTATACTATCTGCGATATTACACCAAACTGGAATTAAAAGTAAAGTTTTTTCTGTTATATATTAAATGGGGACAAATTCTTCTTTCCCTTGACAACGCCAATGTAAACGAGTAAGGTTTCTTTAAAATTCTTTTTAAAACGTAAAAAATAAGATCAAATCAAATATAAATCAAATAATTTATATGTACATAAATAATATTTAATTTATACCAACTACCCATTGAAAGATATGAAGTACCAAAACATAGAGGGGATTTTAGTTTAACATACGAGGGCGGATCAATAAGTCCGTGACTTTTCGAACTTCCCTCGTAGTTGTAACACAGCTCCCATCAAGTACCACCTGTCAATAGACTGCTGTCAAATTTTGAGCAAGTTCCGTCATTTACTTTGCGTTTAATAGCTGTACAAAACATACAACCTCATGGATTTTTTTTTTAAAAATGGAAAAAAGTGAATTTCGAGTGCTCATTAAACATTATTTTTTGCGAAAAAAAACGTCAATCAAACCAAGGAAAAGCTTGACAAATACTACGTGGACTCTGCACAATCGATTTCGATGGTCGCGCAAGTACAAATGACGCTGAACGTTCTGGACGGCCAATTGAGGTCAATACAACCGAAAATGTCGAAAAAATCCAAGATATGGTGTTTGCCGATCTAAGAGTAACAGTGCGTGAGATTGTTGATGCCATAGGCATTTCATATGCCAGTGTGGGTTCTATTTTAAATGATCAGTTGGGTTTAAGAAAGCTGTCTGCAAGATGGGTACAGCGTTTGCTCTCAATTGACCATGAACGTAATCGTGTGACAACTTCAAAGGATTGTTTGGAGTTGTTTAAAAGCAATCCGAATGAGTTTTTGCGGCGTTTTGTAACTGTGGATGAAACATGGATCCATTAAAACACTCCGGAGACCAAGCATCAGCCTAAAAAATGGGTTTTTCCTGGTGAACCGGCTCCGAAGAACTCCGAGGTAAGTTTGTCCGCCAATAAGGTGATGGCAACAGTTGTTTGGGATGCAAGCGCGATAATCAAAATCGATTACCTGCAAAAGGGAAAAACAATAAACGGCGAATATTATGCAAACTTATTGGACCGATTTAACGTGAATTTAACAAAAAAAAAACGGCCCCATATGGCCAAGAAAAAAGTTCTTTTTCATCAGGATAATGCACGGGTGCACACGTGTGGCAGTCTCAGTGGCAAAATTCCATGAATAGGGCTACGAATTGGTACCTCATCCGCCATATTCTCCGGATTTAGCCCCCAGTGACTATTTCCTATATCCAAATATCCAAACCTAAAGAAATGGCTTGGTGAAAGAGATTCAGCTCCAATGATGAAATTATTGATCAAATTTTATGGACCTCGAAAAATCCTATTTTTAGAAGGGATACAAAAATTGGAGAAACGTTGGACTAAGTGTATTGAGCTAAAGGAGATTATGTAGAAAAAAAAAATTGTTTTTCAAAAAAAATGTGTTTCATTCAGAAAGTCACGAACTTATTGATCCGCCCTCGTAGTTAAAGCAATGCATAAATTACATGTTTTGTGTATGAGATTCTAATACATTTATTTTATACAATCACAAAAAAAAAAAAAAATTTACACAAAATGTTAAAATTCTGTAACTAATGTATTTGTTTTTTTCCGTTTTACTTTCAGATAAAAGGAAACTTTTGAGTTGAAAATAAAAGGTGAGAAATTAAATCAACTATTTTATGTTTATTAATTATATCAAATTAGATAAAAACGAAGTTATAAAGAAGTTTTGAACGATTTTGTTTTTAACCTTTTTGAACATATTGGAATTTGATTAAAATCTGTTACATATCAATACGCAATAAAAAACCATATATCAAATTGTTATTACGAATACAACATTTCTATAGTATGGTCGTGACGATCATAATATGATCGCTTATTATCATAAGATCACCAGAAGTGAGCATATATATAATTATATTTGTTAAAACAAAGATTATATTTATTAGCATCAGCATCATATTTATTATCATAAAGATAAATATTAAATATTATGAATATTATGATGCTATCAAATCATATTTTTTCTGTGTGTACAACATTATAATTGCAAGTTAATAAAATGCCAAAATAATAATGTGCTTGCATATTTATTTCCATCATATAACCACTTACTTGGTAATACAAGTTTTTGTTATGAACGTAACAATATTATTTTATATTTATTTAATTAAAAATCCCAGTATAATCCAAATAACTGGTGGCATAACAACTTATACTGTATTATAACAGGTTCTAATTTCGGTTCTGCAACTGGTTCTTTTTATATGGAGTTTGTCCTATTTGCAATAGGTTCTTTACCTTCAAACAAGAACAGGTTGCTTTAGAACCGGTGCTAGAACCAGTTATAGAACTGGTTCTGTGATAGTGAAACCTTACATTTCGACTTCCAGGAACCGGTTCCATGTAACCGGTGGTAAAAGAACTTGTTCTAGAACAGATTCATAGGTAATCTGTTCTAAAAATTTTGCTGGGAATGTAAAAGAACATTTTTTTTACGAAAAACAAGAACACCAATTGAAACTTTTTTGTATGATTTTTTTATTTGCCACATAAAATTAATAAAAAATACGACTCCCAAAATATAGATTGCTCAACGTGATAATAATTTAATAAGGAACAAGACGTAATAGTTAGATATGCAGAAAATGCATTAGTCTCAAATTACCCCACGTCCCAAATGAGTCCACCTTTCCCTATTATATTTAAATTTTGTTTCCAAATAAATGTATTGTAACATATTACATTCGTACATTACAGCACTTACGAACGATAATAAACTTTTTAATTTAATGTACACCCAATTGTTATTTTTAATTTTTTTCTGAAATTCTCATAAACAGGGTCATAATCCTATTATCACATTATGGAGTGAGATTAGTCAAACTAGTGCACCAATAAGTCAATATAACGTTTGATCTAATCCAATAATTTTAATAAGTTTACCGGTTTATTAATTAGAATTTTAGGCAAATTAATATTTTATAAACATAATTAAAAATTATTTGTTTTATATTAATATTTTTACTTTTCAGAAATTACAGCCAATTTGGTTTTAATTGTTTCTTTAGTGACCTTCTTGCTGTGAAATGATGATTGAATTTTAAAAGTTTTAGCGTCTTTGGTGACTTGTTTTGTGTTCATTATAATTCTTGTCACCAGAGCCCAATATCTCTTAATTGGTCTCAGTTCTGCGCAATTAAGTGGAGTCGCCTCCGTTGGTACAAAAAAACCACATTATTCCTTTGGTACCGCTCTGCCGCTGATTTACTATAATGGCAAGATGCAAGTTCAGATCTTACCTCATGTTCCCGAATAAATGACTTATGCCGTTTTTCTATCGCTCTCTTACACAAAAAAAAATTATAAAAACTTATTTATACACACAGAGAAAAATTTAGCTATTTGCCAACTAAAATTCGGTTACTACGACTCAAATTCGATTATTTTGAATTTCGGTCGGTTGTTACAACTCAGCATTAGTTTTCACTACAAAGTTCGGTTATTTCACCTGAATTTTTTTTTTGCGGCACCCAAAATATTCAGAAATCTAATGTAAATATCGTTGTACTAACTAAATTTATAAGTTGTTACCATTAAAATACACTTTCCAATTCGGTTGGCACTTTATTTCTCTGTGTGTATCATAAAAACAGCGAATTCAATTATTTTTATGGCTGAAATTCCGCCAACAACGAAAACTACTCATTCAATTAAAAATTGATAGCTGTTTTATTGAATTATTTTCAAATAAATTTAAATTTACGTTTGATTATGGTTTTTATTGTGTATATTTGTATACACATTTGATTAAAAATCAATTGATTGTATTAGAAAGTGATCAATATCGTATACCTTATCAAAAGGCCTTGTAAAAGTGTTGTTTTCATACCAGAAGTATTTTTGATAGCTTAAATTTTATAAAATTGATTTTAATGCTTATAATTCTAATTTATTTAATACATTTATTTAGATTTCTGTAAACAAATTGCTCACAGAAATTAGTTTTTTTCTTTCTATTGGAACGTAGGGACTATGCAAAACTTTTTTTTTTGGGGTTTTTAAAATTTTCTTTGCTTAAAGTAGCCGTTTTGTTGAAATCAGAGTTTTTTAAAATAATTTTTAATTTATTTTTAGTATTTTTCTGCTTAAAAACTACATTATCAATTCAATGATACACAGAAAGAACTTAAATCAAGTTTCAATTAAAATATTTGTTGATTCAATTAAAAGTTTAATTGAATTCGGTCATATTAAAAAAATTGTAGTATCAATTAAAAAAGCAATTTGTAACTATTTAATTAATTTTATTTTCAATAAAGGTTTTAATTATATCTATTAAAAATTTAATTAAAAATTGTTTTTAATATCAAACACATTTTTAGTAGATACTATTAAAATTTTAATTAAAATTTTCAACAAAAAAAAAAAACACACCAAAAAATTAGAAAAAAAAATCGCTAAAATTGAGCAAAAATTGCCAATACAAATTATAAAAATCACAAAAAATGGTAAAAAACGCCATAATTAAAAAAAATTATCAAAAAAAAGTTGGAAAAAATAAAAATAATAGCTAATATTAAAAAAAACGATAAATTAAAAAAAAAAAAAAATTCGCTAAATTTGAAAAAAAAATCGAAAAAATAAAAATATCTGCAAAATAAAAAAAATCCTCCAAATTGAAAAAAAGTTGCCAAAATAAAAAAACGCTCAAGTTGGAAAAAATTACAAAATTTTACAAAAAAATCGGCAAAATTGAAAAATCGCTAACATTGAAAAAAAAAATACTTGAAACATCTATAGCGAATTCTTTAATTTAATCAATTTTTTTGAATGTCATTTGTTGTCATTATGGGTAATAAAAAGTGGAAATTTTGTGTGAATCAAATTAGTTTTCAATTAAACATTTAATACATATTATTAAACTTTTAATTAAAAGTGAGTTTAAAATCGAACAAAAGCTTAATTGAAATTATTTTGACAATATTGTTTTCTGCGTAATGTTCTAGAATAAATAAATTTTCAGATTTAAACTACAGAAATTAAATTATTTAACTTAATAAACTAATAAAGCAAATGAGAATTTATAAAAAAAATTTAAAATATGTATTTATTACTAATACATAAACATTTATAAAAACAACTACATGCATAAATATTACCAAATAAAAACACAACAACAATATGTTGGTTAGGGTGGGGCGATTAGTATGGAAGGAAAAAAATCTTAATGGGCGCTTCGCTTTTCTGATTCTTGGGATTGTACTGAGCAAAAAAGTCCACTAGACCATACGTCTACGGTCAAAATCGAGCTTCCAGATTTTGACTTTACGGCAAAAAAGCCCTATTTTGAAATTAAAAATTAACCCATTAAACCCCACTCACAAATGTGATTGATGCATTAATCTGCTAGAGAATCTTCCAAAGAAGAGATTGATACCATAATTTTGGATAAGCTCCTCCTACTTCCTGAGATATGTCCATCCCACACATTGTTACTTTCACAAAATACGGCAAAAAAAGCCCTATCCATAATCTTGGATAAGCTCCTCCTACTTCCTGAGATATGTCCATCCCACACATTGTTACTTTCACAAAATACGGCTAAAAAGTCAAAATCTGGAAGCTCGATTTTCACCGTAGACGTATGGTCTAGTGGACTTTTTTGCTCAGTACAATCCCAAGAATCAGAAACCGCGATGTCCAAATCGCCCCACCGTAATGTTGGTGTTATTGTTTTTTTTTTAAATGCTTTTAAGCGATAACATAAAAAATGTCAAGTAAGTTCCGAATTTGAGCAAATATTTAATTGATTCAATTAATTTTTATTTAACTGCTTTTAAAATTTTCAACAAATCGATATAATTGAAAAACGTAGGAAAATATTTTTTTCTGTGTATGGGAATTTATTGCATTTATTATGTTAAATTGCAGTCCTAAATCTGCTAAAACTATCGTTGTAGTTATAGTTTTCAAAATTTCCTTAATGTAAATAGGTTACTATTTGCTGCTAACATATTTTTTAAGTGTATTTTATGTTTTAATAGAATTGGTAAGGAGTTTTTCAACTACATTAGTTTTATTGCATGTTGTATACAATATATTATATTTATTTTTTATTTTTTTCATTTAACAACTGTGCAAATAAAGAATCCTAAAGCTTCTGTCGAGCACAGACATATGATGAAGAGGAATTTAATACTTTATACAGAAGAGCAAGAGAAACAACAATAAACAACACTTTTTTACACCATTTACATGTACATTAGAAATAATTTTTTTTTTTTAATTCGTTATTAAAATAAATTGATCAGATTTGAAGATATTTAAAATCTAATAAATTGTTTAAATACGATTTTAATAAGGGAATGTTCGCTAATCTGACCTGAATTCGCAGATTTTAATTAACTTTGGATATGTTGTAAAGGAACACCAAAAAAAGAGACATCTGGTTTTTTAGCTGCCCAAATCTCACGTTGAAGTGTTAAGAAAACGGATTAAAAATTAATTTGTTTTTTAATGAAATCCTGTCTTTAATTAACGAAAACTAGATTCATTTATATGCAGGTTTAAACTACTCAAGAAAGCAAAAATTTTGATACCCATATTGCCTATATAGTAGGCCCAGAGTTGACATATGTTTGAATTATTTGAAATATGGAGGATAAAGGTTCTTCTGGAAAAGTCGCATAAAAGCCGAACGATTACGAATATCTGAAAAAGCTCAGACACCCCTCGATTATATAAAATAAGGATTGCTATGAATTATTTTTAGCTTAATACTAGATTTAATGTTAGACAAAACACATTTTTTTAAATAACAAAAATACTTGAAAATCTTTGGACATAATTTATACACATCTGAATGTGTCTTAAAAAAACTTTCATTTAATGCCAAATTTGTCTACTTTTAATAGAACGAAATAAACTGAAAAAAAAATTTAAAAATTGGTAATTTGTGACCCCACTTAGTAACGCCTAAAAATGAGATTGGGCAGCTAAAAAAAACATGGGTGCCTCAAATTATTATTCTCTACAACATATCTGAAGTTCATTAAGATCTGCCGGTCCGGGAAACCGGCCTTGTAAGAGAATATTTCAAATCCCAATACATGTTTTAACTTTAACTATATAATTTTCTTCCGAAATATTATAAAAAACATGATATAACAATTTTGAAACAAACTCCGATTGCTCATTTTAGCGAACATGCTTGCTAAAGTGGGCCTATGATAAAAACTTTCTAAAACCGTATAATATAGTTTGAAAATTTATTTAAATTTTGTTTATTAAAACCTTTTTGGTACCGTTCAAATCTGTTCGCATCAAATATCTGTAACTTTTTTGTTTAAAGAGATATAACTCTGAAATTTGACATGAATGAATTTTATAAAAATCAACGCGTTTGCAAATATCAACGCGTTAGAACAAAAGAGCATTTAGATAAATAAAATTTAGAGTAATTTTTTAGTTTTTAATAGAGATGACTTGTATTGGCACAAAATGGATTTTATTTGCAACTACGAAAACTAATATTATACGAAATTAGCAAGATTATATCGCTCATTTACTGCAAGACTGACATAACTCAAAATACACGATTTTGCAGAAAACGAGTTTAAAGTTTTCATTCATATCTACCTCGCTCGACCCTTTCTCTATTTATTTGGTCACATTTTCTATAAATAGGGGGTTTTAATGTATTTTTCTCTTAGTGAGAGATGTGTGCGAATTCGCTAATTATCGAGAGACCCGTAAGTAGCACAGTTTTTTTATGAAGTATATACTCTTTGCACTCACTGTAAAGACAAAATAAAATATATTACCCTCAATCTCAAAAAGTATACATGAAATTAATATGAAATTTTTACAGAATTTAAAGCATGATAATAACTAATAAATCTGCAACATTAATTCAAAAATCTCATTTTTTGACTTATGACAGTCTTGAAGTAAACGAGCAATATATTAATAATTTTATATTAATTTCTTAATGCAACTTCATGCAATTAGTTGAGATATAATATGATACGATTAACACGCCGAAAATTATTAGAAAATATGGCGGGCCTAGTTTTTATTTAGAAAAAAAAATGTTACTCTCACTGAAGAGTACAAGAGCGTATTTTTATGAAATCCCGTCCGAAACTTGCTATAGCAATCAAGCCCCCGTGCTAGGTTCTTCATTTTAACCAAAAATATTTGTCATTATTCTGAGCTATTGCTATAGGAAAAAGAAAACTCGGTCGACTCTCAAATTGTTTTCAACTTTGAAAAAAATATTTGTCACCAACACATAAATTGGAAATGCTGTTGATATTACCAACTACACATTTTATATATATAAAAACAAATAATTCACAGATGTATGGGTGTAGAGCGAAAAAAACAAATGTTCAGTGGCATGTTACTTGTAGTTATGTTATTTATATATTGTTTGTTAGTATGAGTGTTTTACAAGTAATTTATTTTTAATAAATATAAGCTCGACACCAACTCTAGGATTTATCTTAATGGTCCATCTGAGGGTATGAGGCACAAACGAAAGAAAAAAAAGTCCAACATCAGCAGGATATTTATAAAACAAATAACAAACTAAAGAAATTTTTTAAATTTATAATTTATAAGCTTAGAGTGGGCCAAAATTTAAATATTTTAAATCAAAATAACAAAACTTATACATAAACTAAACAAAAATTTGTTTATTTTACGAAAGTTTTTATTGTTTCGACATATTTTTTCGTAATTTTATGATTGGATTTTGATCAGTGCAGAAAAAGTTATTAAAAAATATTGCATATTGGGGAAAGTTTTTTTTTTTTTTTGAAAATCGATTGTTGTTTTAATTTTTGACAAGTGATCGCAGTTTTGAGTTCCAAAACTATGTCAGCAACCACTTTAACTGATTTTCACAAGTTTATTTTCCCCAATTTGGAATATTTTTCTGCAACTTTTCTGCAGTGTTACACTCACAATATATTTTCTGTTACCGATTAAAGTTTATTAATAAAGTTTTACGTAAAGTTTGTTTTCAAATGAAGAATCAATTAATATCCATAGAAATATTTTTTTTAAAACTTTTTCTATCAGTAGACTATAGTAGTTAACTTTTGGCAGTTAAGTTTTGAATTTTATATTTTCTCTTTCAAAAAAAAGTCCAATAATTCACATAAAAATTTTTACAAAAAGAGTTTGCTTAAATACAAAATTTTTTCAAGTGTATTTACAAGAAATTCAAACCTATACTTAGAATACTATGTATGTAAAGAACCCTGCAAATGTAGTTTAAAACACATGAAATTTCACTTAAAGAAAGTACGACTTACATTTCAATAAATTCAACTACCATTGTCATTTTTGTTTTAATGTTCAAAAAATGACTAACAATTGTAGTAAAAATTAACCACATGTTAGTAAAAATAAATAACAAAAAAAACACTGTAAAAAATGAATGTAAAATCTTAAAACAGTCATTTTATGTGGTTTGTTTTTTTTAATGAACTCCAATGTTAGTAAAAAATTTAGTTAGTTTTTTACGTTTTGTCCGTTAAATATTTTTGGTTGTTTTAAAAGACTTTCTGTGGTTTTTACTACTTGTATAGGTTATTTAAGCAATGTTTAAAAATAAATATCAAATATACAGAAAAATCAGTAGTTAGCTACATATATTTTGTCTGAAAAATATCAGATAGTTTTAAATATTGAAACGTAACATTTTCTTCATACAAATTTGAAATTGTTTTTTAAGACGATTCCTACAAATTTCATTGAAATGCGGATATACAATCAAGGAGACAAAAGCTATAAAAAATTTATAAGGAACGTAACGGGCCAATGGCATATTCAAGTTATAAATGTATTTGAAAGTTGCCCGAACTTTTTTGCATTAAAAATGTTTAATACTTTTAGCACTCCAAGCGGAAGGTTAATACCAATTTGTATTTCATTTGACACCAAAAACTGATGATCGAGCTTGATTTTAATTTGAAAGGATAGAATTATTTAGACTGAATACAAGTTCTGATCATACAATTATGAAAAATAAAGCTATATTCGATAGAGCTTTTTTAGTTTATTATTTGATATTTGCTTATATTAGCTTATTTTGTAAATATCAGCTACTTTTTGACTTTTTTCTATAAAACGTAAGCTTATTTTAGCTTTTTCTTTTAAAAGAGAGCTTTTTTGCTATTTGTTACCAATCGATATTGTTGTATTAAATACACACAGAGAATAAATTGGTTGTAATTCCATTGTAACCAGCAAAATTTAATCATTATTCAATAATTTTAAAATTCATCATCAGAATAATTAATTAAACTATATTGTAAATAATACAATATTAAGATTAGCGACCCAATTTCTGTTGTAAATACAAATCTATTTTTAGCATTCATATTTGAACTTGAAAAAAAAAATATTCAAGGTAGAAATTTGAAAATACAAATTCAAATTGGTTGTGGGCTAGAGGTAAAGTAATTGCCTGACAAGCAGAAGGTCACCGGTTCGACTCCAGTTCGCGGCATAAGAATTGTTTTAATAAAATAATTTTAAAATAGTATATTAATTTTTTTCTAGTTTAGATAACTCTAATAAAATATTGAGATTAGCAACCGATTTTCTGTTGTACATACAAATCTATTTTTAGACAAATATTTAAAATTGAAACTAGAAAATATTCATGGTTGAAATTTAAAAAAAAAAACATTTTCATTATTTTCATGTAAAATAAAGTTTATAAAAAAACAGCATATTTGTGGATTTGTAATCCAGTTATTGAGCAAAAAAGGTGAAAAATGGGAGAAAATGGGCATTTTTTGCGATTTTTAAGGAACCGGATGCACTTTTTTCGGGTAGGATTGTTCTGCATTTTTTTTTTCTTCTATTCAATATCTACAACTTTGCTTCAGACACAAAAGAGATATTCCGTACGGTATACCGAGATTTTATTTTATTTTATTTATTTATTAATTAATAATCACATAATTACAAATTATATAAATATTACCCTAACCGAGCACTAGCTACTATGGCCTTCGGCGCGTTGTAGCGAAAACAGACCAGTGCCTCTGGTGGGAATCGAACCCACGACCCCCGCACTGATAAGCCAGCACGCTACCAACTAGCCTACCGGGGCGCACAGGTATACCGAGATATAACCGTATTAAAATATAGAAAAAGTGCTAAAAATCCTCCTTAAGCCAAAAAATTCGTGTGGTCGTTAAATTATTACGGTAAACAACTTGACAAAACGAATGATGCAGAAGTTTTTATTCTTGGTGCAATCCTCAGAATTGAGTCCCAAAATCATGTGTTGTACTGTGTTATTTTATGCACAAATCTGGATTCTAAAATAAATCAATTTTGATTTTGTTTATGTAAAGTAATTTTTAAAACTTGTTTTGGAAAATATCGTTGTTTCTGACCTATTTTAAATATTCGTTTATTATACGGAAGTTACCGTTATTTTGCGATTCATTTTGTATTTTTATTCATGGATTATTATGAGCAGGCTTTTAACCTGGGAATTCCCGGGACGAATTTAAATTAAAAACGTTTAAATTTTGTAACTATATTCGTGTAATTTTTTTTTTAATTTCAATAATCAAACTTTCTGTAATATAGCTATTAAAAAAACAAATAACGGAGGAAGACTAGGAAAATTTGAGGTTCTCTGACGAAGCAATGGGATTTTGGATAGAAAATCACATTTTTTGTGTAAAAGTCTTTATTTTATGAATAAAGCGTTTTTTTTTTTTGTTAAAATTGCTTGGCAAAAGGTGAGAAAACCATATGAAACTAACATATTTATACATTCACAATATTTACTCGTTAAAAACAAAGGAATATTTTAATTTTAAAGCTACCCAAAATATAGTTAAAACCGATCACTTTTCTTTTAAATCAAAGGTATTTTTCATTTATTTTTAACTATTTAAAAACTAACTCAAAATCCGTAAAAGTAAAAGATTTTCTTTAATTTTTACTACAAAAAAAAAAACAAATTGAAAAAAACTCCTAAATGCGTAAAAATAAACTATTTTATTTTAACTATCAAAAATTAACTCCCAAATTAGTAAAACAACAACTTTTCTTTTTTTACTTTCTTTAAATTTTTGGTTTGGAAAAACAGTATTTATATGTACATTGCTTTTTAATAAATCGTAAAATAAGTTAACAAAAATATTTCTTTGTATGTTAAATGTATATTCCTTAAAAAATAAAGTTTACTGATTACTTTCTAAATAAACTACAATCAGTTACTGTTAAAATATTTCGAGTGTAACAATTTGTGTAAATGAGTGTGAAAACTAATATTGTAAAAAATATTTTAGAATAGTTAAATGCTTAGATTACGTTTATTATCGTTTTTTTCGAAACACTTTAAAAAAAAATATTTAGGAAAAAAAATTTTAAAAATATTTTTGAATTAACAGTGATTCTTAAACTTAATAATATATTTTCCTTTTTCCGAAGAAAAAGAAGATTTTACTATCAAAACCTTAATGAATAATTATTTTGAAAATACCGGGAATTTCTGGGAATATTAAAAATTTTTTCCCGATTTCCGTGAGTAGAAAAGAGTCGGGAATTTGAAAACCCTAGATATAGGATATAATTTTTAACTATAGAGTGAAAGCATGTCAACTCAATCACTATTCGGATCGATCATCTCCGATTTCAATAAGGTTCACAATATCTGTTATACTCGCCAAGAAATCGTTGAAACATAAATTTCAAATTACGTTTTCTGGTAATTGTCATAAATATTATTTTTTTTTTTATTAATTAATAATCATATAATTACAAATTATATACTATTACCCTAACCGAGCACTAGCTACTATGGCCTACGGCGCGTTGTAGCGAAAACAGACTAGTGCCTCTGGTGGGAATCGAACCCACGACCCCCGCACTGATAAGCCAGCACGCTACCAACTAGCCTACCGGGGCACAATTGTCATAATATTTTTACATTGACTTTTAGGGGATCCTTTTTTTACTTTCTGCTCCTTGGCAATGTACAAGAACATCTTTCAACTTTTATTAAATTTGATTTCGCTTTATCCCATTTGACACCTTTGCCTATCATATAAATATATCCTTAATAAATTCATTTCAGCGGATTTCATTTGGGCGTTAATGAGTTAACTAGGACATCCCCTGTAAAATCAAATTTAAGACAAATTTTAATTTAGCGGAATGTAAAGTTTTGTATAAGTGACAAATCTGGCTCTCAAGCTAAAACGTTTGGCGAACGCTGTTGTACCAATTTTCTATTTTGTGCCCATTTGTGTATTTATAAAATAGTACTTGCATCATGGTAGTAAGCGCATAAAAAGAACACGAAAAACTTAATGCAAGCTTTTATGCAAACATTTAGTTTTAATACAAATTTTAATAACTCAGTAAATTTTTAACGGTTTTTTATAAACGAAGTTGCGTTTTACTCATATATGCTTTGTAAAAAAATACATATATAGTACGGTTTCTTAACAAAATACTTTGTAAAAACATCTACAAATTTGAAAAATGGTGAAAAAATAAAAAAAAAAAGAAATGTGTGCTGGAGAAATTCACACAGATTTTTCGAGTTAAATTAAATAATATATATATACCATTGGAAAGGTCTCATTTCTTTCTTCTTTCTAAATCCGCTGAGAAACTTAAAATCGCATGATATTCAACAAAGTTACAGACTTATAAGTGCAAGAAGTTACGAAAAACCGGGATTTTATATGTAACTCAAGATTTTGGAGGTGTTTGGCAAATTTCAAAAACAGATTCTTGTTGTACACAGCAATACTTACCAAAAAAATAGTAACACTTCCCTGGTATTTTTTTTTTTTGTGTCGCACTGTGTAATTAGTACATTGTATTCAATACATCCCAGCCAAATCTCAGTAATGGGCTCTCATTACCAGTAACTAAATAATAAGCTGTAAAATTAAGGCCAATTCTGCGTCAAAACTAATTATTTTTCTTCGACGAGGTAATTTTTGTAAGTAAATAGTTGTAGATATTTGCTTTAAGAAAAAATGCACAAAATGTGTACCCTCGCTTAACCGCTGCATTATAAAAAATAAGTGTTTACCAGTTTGTAAATAATGAGGCTTACTCTTTTACTGAAGAGTAATTAAACTACTTGCCAAAAAGACATTACTTTTTTGATTTAATAAGTAGTTGCGCGTAAGCTTAACTGCTTATAAAAATGACTTCGTCAAACAAAAGTAACTAGTACTGACACCGAATTATAATATGCTACGATATTTATTTTTAGTGTCCGACCGAACAGTTCGACCAGAAAATGCATTTGGTCTGTATTCAGTATTTTAAAGCATTATGGACAAATTTGGCGGATGGAAAAATGTTTATTGGACTGATTAGATGCTATTTTGAGTGTCAAATTTGAAGAAAAGTCTGTAGTTAAGCAATGAATTCACTGTTCGGCCTCAGAAAGTTCGGCAAAATCGAAAGTGGTTCGGCGGCCGAACTTTTAACTTTATAGCTAAACTTCGGCTTTTCTCTTAAGGGTTTGTCATCATTTCCTCTAGATATAAAAAAACCGACAAAATATAGTTTTTTGGCCGAACTGTTGGGTCGGACACTATTTATTTTCATTATATAACCAACTACGTAGTAATGAAAGTGTTTGCTGGGACTAAAATAATAAAAATAATAATTAAAAACTCTTTTGAAAAAATAAAAATATGAGAAAAAAAATTCAATGTTGGGTTGGCTAACTTGGAGACCACCATTGTACATTTTTTGAAATTTTTTAAAATTCAGTTTTGAGAAATTTAAAAAAAAAAAAAAATTATTTTTTTTGCTAAATTTGCTAAATTTCATGAATCTCAATTGGAGAGACTTAAACTTTTTTCTTGGTAATTTTTTAAAATCATCATCTTTTTATCCACTCCTGTTATTTTGATTATTGTTTAGAAATTTCTGTTGAAATTGCCAATAGCATGATGGCCTGAGTGAATTTGCAGTTTGCATCAACTACATGCATAGCATACATATCAAACTACATGTATGGCATACATATCTAACAAGGTGTTATGTAAATTCCATACGTGTGTGTGTACGTTGATTGGTAAAAAACTTCTACAGTACTCTCATTTTTTTTATCCGCGTCCTTATCCAAACAAAAAATTTTCATTTACCATCATTGTAACGATAAATCGTTATTGGATCAAAGTTCAATTCGATCTGTGTTTTCTGTTGTACTATTTTGTGTGTATTGACAGAGTTATAAAAATGGTAAAACTACGGAAAAAATGTGAGAAAAGAAAAAAAAAACCTTTTGAAATTTCATTTAAAATTCGAATTTAAATGGATTTGAACAAAAAAAAAAAAAACAAGTGGGTACTAAAAATATTAACCCCTTGCTGCATACAACTTTAGATATTATCTCGATATATATAAAAAAAATAAATAATTTGTATGATGTAATTGCAATTTGCAATTAAAAAAACTCGAAATAATAAAGGGTCCGCCAAATAACTTTTTTTTTTTTTTGAACTCCTGAACCAATTGGACTTTGTATGGCGTCATACCAAGGTCTTTATGCAAAATTCGTCTCAATGATGTCTCCGAAATGTTCAATTGTTGAGAACGACGGTGAATGGATGTTGATGGCGCTTCACGCACACTTTCTGCCACAGCAGCAATATTCTCGGGTGTACGCACTGCTTTTGGCTTTTCACGCTTTGGTTTATCGATGAGGATGCCAGTTTCTTTCACTTTTTTCACAAGATAACGAACATACGGACCATATTCGTTCAGCGGAAGGATAAAACTAATTATCTGTCAAATCAGACATGAGCTAAGTGTTACCATTCACGAAATAAGCACTAGTTGAAAAAAAAAACGTTAGATGGCGGACCCTTTATATCGATTAAAAAAAAACCCCAAATGTTTTATTTAGCAATGTTTTTCGAGACATTTTTTCGGTAACATTTTTTCTTCGTTCTTATTTCACAAAATTTTGTCGCCGATTTTTCCGACGAATTTTTTTAATTAATTAAAAAAAAACAAAAACAATTTCCTCAATGGATTTAGTGTATTAAAAATTCGGCGCCGATTTTTTCAGCGAAATTCATGAAAATTTGTTTCACCTTATAGTTGAAAATACAACATTTATTTAAATACAAATAAAACGATTAAAAAACAGGCACTATATTTTAATTATGTTCCCAAACAAACTATTTTTTGTGTCAATTTTATATACAATTCGGAGTAGTCTACTTTAATGCTAGTTTTTTTCGTTTTAAATTGTTTTTCGTGATTTCTGCAAAATTTTTGCATACAAAATTTGGCACAGTCTTTAATGCGAGTTTCTTTTTCTTAAATTTCTTTCGCGAATTTATTTATCCGCTAAAATTTTGTTTGAAAATAATATTTGCGAAAAAGCTTAAATTTTTTCATCTAATAACACAGTGCAACACGAAAAAAAAATAACCATATACGGACACCACTACGTGATAAAAGACTAAAAAAAAAAGACCCGTGTCTCCCAATTTTTCCCAAAGTCATCTCCTTTTTTGTTTATGGGCCGCCAAAGATTTGGGGCCTCGGTATCATTTTCGCAAAAAACTGATCATTTACTCAGGCTTATATCTTGCAAACCGTTCAGAATTTCGATTTACTCTCTATGGTTTATATGTTTATATGTTCTAGAAATTTGTTTATTGAGATCTTAGGTAAATTTTTTTAGTTGATTGTATCCTTGAATTTTTAACGGTTTGCTACCTATGGACCTGAACACGGGAAAAAAGGTAAAAAAAATCGAATTTTTTTAAGTTTTTTGCGATTTTGATCTGGAAGGTGAAGTTTTTTTGATTTTATATGTTCGCAATTTTTGTTCTTTATTACAAGAGCTACTTTGCCATAGAGAGTAAATCGAAATTCTGAACGGTTTGCAAGATATGAGCCTGAGAAAATGATCACTTTTTTGCGAAAATGATACCGATTCCCCAAATCTTTGGCGGCCCATAAACAAAAAAGAAGATGACTTTGGGAAAAATTGGGAGACACGGGTCTTTTTTTTTAGTCTTTTATCACGTAGTGGTGTCCGTATATGGTTATTTTGCCATGACTTAAAAAATTACACACAGTGTAATTAAATAAATAGCAATTATTGAAACTGATATATTGATTGAAAAAAAAAGTAATTTTTACTTCTTTTGTTTGCAAAAAAATATTTTTGCATCTCAATGGAGAACTCGTAAATGCTATTTTTTTCATAAAAGTTGTTTTCGCCAATTTTTTATTTTTTTTTTGTGAAGTTTATTTTCCGCGAAAATTTGTTTTCCTCATTGGGTATTATTGTTTGCGAAATTTTTTTCCCGTAATTTTTTTCTTTTAATTTAGTTTTTTTGCTTTTAATTTAGCATTTTTGTTCTCAATGGGTTAACTTTTTTTCGCGATTTTTTTTTTTGTGTGAAGTTTTTTTTTCCGCTAAAATTTGTTTTCCTTATAATGCGCTCATTATAATCCATATGCAAAATATACAAAAAATGTGGTTAATTTTACGAAAGTTTTGGTTATTTTGGCATTGCGAAAAATTGTGTGATATTACGTTTTTAATAGCAACATTTTTTTTGTGCATATTTTACGAAATTTTGTAAAACCACAAAAGCATTTGTAAAAATATAATCATTTGGTTAAAATAAAAAAATAATTTTGTACAATTTCTTATATTTTAACAATTTTTTTTGTATTATTGACCAAAATTTCGTAATATTTTGGTACTTTGCGTTAAAACTAATTTACGAATCGTATTTACTAAATTTCTAAATTTATGAGTTTTGGAATATACGAAAATTTTGTAATATTCACAAATGTTTGTACATTGTTCGAAAAAAAATTTATGAAAAATATATTTGTAGTTTTCAGCATGGATTATTATGGGTGGAGCTAAAATTTTGGATCTCGAATTTATAGAAAATATGGTGATTATTTTTTATGAGACAATGGCAATTTTTATTTCTTTGAATTGTTTTTTTCTTCGGAAGGTATGTAAAATTCTGCGCTAACTTAAAGTCTATTTTTTCCTTAATTTTTACCTGAAACATTGGATCACTCAATAATCGAAGTTATAACGTTTATTATTGATTGAAAAGTTCTTTTAGGCATATTTTTTACCAACAACTTTTTCTTCTAGAATCTTTTTAAGCAAATTTTTCCGCAAAATATTTTTCTTCAAATTTTTATTTTTTTTTGCGCAGAAATTTTTCTCCCCAACATTTTTTTTTTTTGAGATATAACTGAAATTTCATTTTCATTGCACAATTAAAGGTCGAAAAAACATAATTTTTATTTTTAATAAAAATTATAACAAACTTGTAAAAAGGCAGAGTACCGCCAAGTTTACTTCCCCTGTTTTGCTTACAATGTAAACAAAATATAAAAAGAAGAGAGAAACAAAAAAACGTGTATTGAATATCCACCAGAGGTGGATCTTGCACATCAAACAAGTTTTCAATTTATTTTTTGATCAATGGTTATAATCTTTAACTTCAAACTCATATGTATATTAGTTCTCATGTAGTGAGTAAACTAGTTCATATGTATGTTTGATGTTTGACATGGGATTGTTACCGCTTTCAAAACGTGTTCTGATGATGGGAACCTAGAAAATTCCCGAAATAGATCTATCAACACATTCCTGAAAGGGTCAAATAATAAATTTGAAAACAAAAAAACTCTATTGATTATTTGTTAGGACAATATCCTAATGAAGAAATATAGAGTATGGCCTCGAACTTGAATAATTTTCATTTTCATTGCACAATTAAAGGTCGAAAAAACATAATTTTTATTTTTAATAAAAATTATAACAAACTTATAACTGAAATTATTTTTTCAAAATAAATATGTTTTATATCTCAATGAAAGACACAAAATAATGAGCCTTCTTAAATTTCTTTTTTTTTAAGTTTTTGGCAAATTTTTTCTTCGCAAAATCTTATATTTTCAATTTGTCTTCCGCGAAATACATGAAATCATGGATCACTTATTAATCTAAAATATGAATATTATTTAAATTCGAGGGCGGTCCCAAAATTAGCCGACCTGACGTATAGATGGCGGCAGTTGTTTGAAAAAAATTACTTTGGTGAAAAGTGGCAACCTTATAAAATTAAGTTTTAAGTTTCAAGGCGCCACGTTGTTTAGTATATTTTTGGAGATATACAAAATTAACGATCTCAGTAAATTTGTAAACATGGAAAAAATTGGTCAGCGTTATGCAATTCAATGCTTTCATATGAAAGGATCCAGTTCAAGCGATATTAAAGCCGAGCCAGATTCTACTCTGGGGGAGTCTGCTCCTAAGGTTACGACTATAAAATATTGGGTAACAGAGTTTAAACGAGACCTTATGAGCTGCCAAGATGTACACCGTAGTGTTTGCCCAATTGAAGTGTCCACGTCAGAAACCGTTAAATAAAATCCACAATTTTTTTCTCTTATTTTGTTTTCCTTAAAATTGTTTTATGGATCTCAAGGGATGGATTCGGCCCAGCCTACACTCAAAAAAGAATCTTCATCATATTTATGATAAATGAAGAAAAACTTCATTTCATCATAAATATGATAAGTTTTGTCAGAAGTTAGTAAATTGACGACAGCATCTTCAAATTTACGAAATGTTTCATAAAAATGTTGATGAAATTTCATAACTTTTTATAAAGTGCTTAATAAATATTTTGAAAGATTTCATAAATAGGATGATGCTGCTTCATAATCTTTTATGAAATGTTTCATAAATAATTTTATACATCAATTCAAGTTAAAAACATCAATTCAAGTTAAAAATTTCCAATTGAAATCAAAAAATATAATTATCTATTTAAAAAACATCAATTTGAATTCCGAAATTTTATAAAATATTATTCTATTTAAAATTAAGAACAACTCAAATAATGTTTTATTGATAATGTAGAATTGAAATAATTTCTCGTAGATTTTGAGTTTTAAAAAAATTTAATTGCAAATGATATTTTCAATATATCAAATCAAAAATAAAAATAAAAATTTCACAATTTTCCCACAAAAGGAAAAATTTATTTTCTTAAAGTTTATGAAATTATTTTATGAAATGACGAAGGTCTATGAAACATTTGTCATAAATTTTCATAAAATTTTATGAAACTGAAAAAAGAAAAAAAACAAACACACTATAAATAGAAATCGTTCGTGGTAAATTTCATTCTAACTCAACACACAGAGTAATGTGGGATTTAACGTTACCCAATTTCTTCAACGTATGAGTTAAATAGATGATATTTACGATTAACACTAAATGGCACGAAGAATGTTGATGAAGACCGTAGTGGGTCAGAAAATGCATTCCATTCATGCTAGTGTCTAATAACTTTTTCTGTGTTTTATTCTAATAGTCAAAGTAAATTATCATATAAAAATTATAATTTTTCTGTTAATTTAGAGAAAAATTTGTCATGATCTAAAACCGAACAAATAAAATCTCACACATAAATTTATAGATCAACGATAAAATTCACTACTCTTCATTATATTTATGAAGGCTGCATAAATTTGGTGAATAATTGATGACAAGCGATTTATGAAACAATTTTATCTATATGATGAAACTTATTTCCCTGAGTGTACTGTAATGCAAATTGTTGGCCATAATTTTTTTTTCCGAAAATTTTTTTTTTCGCGAAACTGTTAAAATTTTGCATCACCCAATAATCGAAAATATAGCGGTTATTAAAATATACTACACTCATAATAATGCATGCATAAAAATACGGAATTATTGTCAAAATTACAAAAATTTTCGTAAAACATACAAAATTTCGTTTATTTACAAAACATTTGATTATTTTGACATTTTTTCGTAATTTTACGCATGGATTATTATCAGTGTATTATACCGATTGACAAAAAAAGCGGGATATTTTCCTTCTCAATTTGTTTTCGCCAAATATTTTCTTTAAGATATTTTATTCCGCCAAATTTTTTGCTTTATATTGGTTTTCTCTTTTTTTTCCTTGAATTTCTTACCAAAAAAAAAAAATACACTGATAATAATCTATGCGTAAAATTACGATGTAAAAAAACAAATTTCTTTTAAAAAATAAACGAAACTGTCAAAAAACAAATTTCTTTTGAAAAATAAACGAAAATTTGTGCATTTCACAAAATTTTTTGTAGTTTTGACAATAATTTCGTATTTTTATGCATGGATTATTATGAGTGTATATATCTTATTTGACATTAATGAAACAATTCCATAGAATATTTTTTCGCAGATTCATTGAAGGATTTCATTATATCCAAGAAACTTTATTAATATTAAGAAATTTTTTATAAACTTTTTCTCATAAAATTCATAGTTTCATAAAAAAAATCAGTCGATTTCATAAATCATCTTTTCATAAATTTAAATATAATTTTCGTTAGAGCTATTAAATTATTTCAAAGACTTACTTTTTTTTCATAAAATTTCATAGTTTCATTAATTTTCATTCAATTCAAACTTTAGTTTTAAGATTTAATTCATATTTTATAAAGTGCTTTATTAGTTTAATGTAGCCTTTTATTAATTTTAGACTTCAATGAAATTGTGTAAAAAATCATTTTGAAGCGGTTCATTTGCTAAGTTCCAATGTATTTTTCAAGACATTCATGAAGAGTTTTATTAATACAAGAACACTTCTTAATGTTGAAAAAATTTATGAAACTGTTTCATAAATTCTATAATCGCTTCATTTACGGAATTAATAGTTTTATGAAGAGCTTCATTAATTTAACAAACATTTCATAAACATTCACTTTAATGAAACCTGTTTCATAGATTCTATGAAAAATTTCAATGGACGAGTTCCAGTGACAATTTTCATTAAAGCTATGAAGAAATTCATTTCTGAATTGAAGATAACTTTCTCTACACCATGCAATAAAAGGTTAAAGAATATCAAAAAACAAAATCATTGTTTTGAAGCTTCGAATGCATATTGTGTAAAGCAAATAGCATTTGTCTTTGTAAAAATACCATTATTGTTTACAGACACTATCATCACCATCATTTTGTGAAAAACGTTAACATATTTTCAACAGTTTTACTATTGTTTTTATAGGATTTTGTTTTAGTTTTATATTGTGGTAAATACATTAGCCAATATGTATGGTGGAATTTTCTACAAAAATCCATTTAGTTTTGATTTTTGTGTACCCTACAAAAAAAAATATACACATGACATTTAATATGACACATAAAGGGTCCGCCAAATAACTTTTTTTTCTTTGAAAATACTATAAAAAAAACTACTGAATATTTTTCTCAAATTTCTTTTTTTATTTGAAAGTACAATTCTTCCGGTTAATAATGGAAAATAATTTTATTCAAATGGCTGCCTCGACTGGCCATGCAGTAGCCTACACGATCGGTCCAATTTTTAAGCACATTATCGAATTATCGATTGTGTGCAGTTGTATTTCACCAATGGCTTCCCGAATATTGTCCTTTAAAGCGTCAATTGTCTGTGGCTTGTTGGCGTAACACTTATCTTTGACGGCACCCCACAAATAATAGTCCAACGGTGTCAATTCGCACACATTCTGCAACATTACCATGATTTTCAAAGTAATGTCGCAATATTTCCCAGCGTTGTTCAAGTGTATACACAACCATATTCGTTCAGCGGAAGGATAAAACTAATTATCTGTCAAATCAGACATGAGCTAAGTGTTACCATTCACGAAATAAGCACTAGTTGAAAAAAAAAAAACGTTAGATGGCGGACCCTTTAGTATCATTTCAGTCAGCTTCAATTGTCATCAATGTTTAATTTAAAATTTTTTTTAAATTTTTTTATTTCGATAATTATTCAATTTCAATTTTAAGTTATTTTTTATTTGGACAATAGTTTTGACGATTTCTTTAAATTTTGACGATTTTATGGACTTTTTTTAATTTGCAGTTCCGACGATTTTTTTTTGGTTTGGCCGATTTTTATCAATGTTGGTTATTCTTTTCAATTCTGGCAATATTTTTAAATAACATTTTTTTTTTGCTTGTATTGCCGCTTTTTAAAATTTTGATGATTTATTCCATTATGACATTTTTTTTTTTTAAATATTGGCGAGTTGTTTGTAAATTTTAATGTTTTTTTTGAATTTTCAAATATTTTTTTAATTTTGTCGTTTTTTTCGGGCAGGTCAGCCAGAATCAATGTAAACAAACTTTAATTTTTGCTCCTACCTCCAAAACTTGTTATTGTAAACTTTTGATCTTTTAACGCCATCTAGCTTTTAACCCAATTCAATTTAAATATTAAAATTGTACCATCAATTTTAGCGATATTTTCCAAGTTTGACGATTTTTTTAATTAGTCAATATTTTAAATTATATCGAAATTTTTTTCAATTTCAACTATTTTTTTTGTTAATTTTAGTAATTTTTGTAATATCTTCGTGAGGTTTTTCAGTTGTGATATTTTTTTTCAACTAAGACGTTTTTTTTTCAACTAAGACGATTTTTTTCTCAACTAACACGATTTTTTTTTTTGTTCTGGCAATTTTTTTTAATATTAAAAACATTTTCTAATTTTGTTAATTTTTGTAAATTTTGAATTTATTTTTTAAAGTTTTGGCGATTTTTTTTTTTTTTGATGTGGTCTACTGCTAGGGTATTATATAACCCGCCTTCGCCTGATGCAACATTCATTTTTTTTTACCAATTTCAAAAACTTGCTATTGTTTTAATATATTCAATATATATTTTTTTAAGATTTATTTTTTATTTGTTATTTAGATATAGAAGTGTCATCGAAAATATTTTTAAACTTGATTTTTTTTATATAGTACACAGTTTTATCACTTGAATTCCATATGATATTAAATTGATTTGATAGGCAAACATATTTTATTTTGATTTTTTTTTTTCTTTACAAAAATTGATTGAAATATGAAATGCTGGTTTTATAAACAATTTCTATAAAAAATTTTTATTATAATTTTTAATAAAATTCATAAATTCAATAAATGTGTTTGCATTTTTGAAATAAAACCCATCAAAAGAATTTTAAATTGCATTGCAAATAAAAAATGTAATTACAAGATACAATCAAATAAATAATTGTACAGAAAAACAATTTAATTTAAAAACCTTATCTCAATTGCTTACAAATCATACATGGAAATTTTTCTTCATCATATAAATTTTATTACCATTGAATATTACAATAAACTCAGTATAGGTCCAAATTGCAGTGATCGGTGCTTGGCTGGACCTTTTAACTAAAAGGAACAGGACACTTTTACAGGGCATTGTCAGAGGAAGGCGTCCATTTTTACATTCGAGATACTTTGGAATGTGTTGGGTGGTTCTGCTTACTAGGCAAACTCTCTACCGAGCGTTGTTGTTTGATCATATTGGCTGGCTAACAGAGAAGTTATATTTTTTGCGTGTGTCTTAAAATGAAATAGAAAATAAAACATAATAAGCTTTTCCAGGTAATTTTTTTTTGGCAATTTTTTTGTTTACTTTCGGCGATTTTTTTTTAATTTTAACTGGGTTTTCTCGATTTATTTAAAATTTTAATGATTTGTTTTTATAATTTTGGATTTTATTAAATTAATTGCTTTGCCCATAATAATGTTAAAAATTACAGCAGTCCTGAAATAAGTTTTGCTTTAACCAGCCACGGGTTAGGTCCTTTGCGGCAAAATTACCCCTCAATTCAACTTTCCTCTATCACATATGCAAATATTTAATGTGTGTACGACAAAAGTTTTCACACATGGACAAAGCAATATATACGTGAAACTAGAAACTATATATAGTTACGCTGCGTTCTTAGTTTTTCGATATCACGTCAAAATTCCTATTAAATGGACTTTAAAGTTTAAATCTTTCAAAAAAAAAAAAATATTAAAATACTTGTACTCATGATATGATTTTAGTTTTGCACGCATTCAATATCTTTTTTTTAAATTTTTTATAAATTTGTCCGAAATATAATCTTATTATAGTCTTGAATATACTAAAAAAAATACATAATTTTCATCAATCTGAGTTTTTTGATAAATTTTACCAAAAAAAAAAAAAATTTAAGTTCCTTATAGAAACAAAAAAAAAAAGGTGAAAATAAAATATTATTCACTCTCGAAAATATTTTATTCACTAGATGCCGAAAGATGAATCTGTTCTAAAATACAGCAATTTTCATGCAACATTTCGAGACGCCTTTAAATTTTTACCTTTTAACTGATTTTGCTCCGGGCTCTATTTGCGGACTTCCGGGCTCTATCTACGGACTCTGTGGGATCAATGACGATACTCAGGTGTAAAGGGGAAATTAACGATTTTTCTGCTCGGGGACGCTTTGAGATTATATGGGTGCCGGGACACTGTGGTATAGCGGGGAAAGAAACGGCTAATGATTTGGCTAGGGGAGGATCTTCCCTGGAGTTAGTCACTTTGGGGAATGCTAAACCTTTTCGAGCTCTCACGGCGGAGCTGATGGACTGGGCTGACACCATGCATAGGACCATCTGGGAGAATGCGGGTGTTGCAGGCCCACGGGTATTCTCTGGGGCAACCCGGACAGGGACAAGACGAGGGAATTTCTGAATCTCAGTAGGAAGGAACTGATTGTTTTGATGGGAATCCTCACGGGACACTCGACGCTAAGGGACCATCTCCACCGTATTGGTAGGGCGGACTAGGAAGTGTGTAGGGCCCGTGGGGAGGAAGATGAGACACTATCTCTGTGTATGCCCGGCATTTGCCGGGATCCAGGTCCAAATACTATCCAGTGACCCAATATCCACATTGTGGGATCTTAGGGGCATATGATGGAAGAGGTTGAGGAGTTTCGTCAGTGCGACGGAGTTCCTTGGGTAGGAATGTAACATAGGGCCGATTGTTTAGAGCGCACAATAAGCCGACATTCTGGCTTAAGTGCAAGTCCTCAGGGACTTGAGTCGGATTAGGGAAGCATTTTCCTTCTCCGAATCCGCTTTTCGACCTAACCTAACCTACCTAACTGCTTTTGCTTATTTTTTAAACCAAAATGCTCTACAAAATGTCCATTTATCCAGCTAAAATTGATCAACGCCACTTGCATATTCTCGTATATATTAATTTTTCCATGTGTAAAAAAAAAAATTTAATTTGTTGCAGGGTGTATTCTTTTACTCAAAATTCTTACTATTTTTACTACAAGTATTGTATTGAAATTTTTCAGCTGTAGTAAAAATAGTAAATTATAGCAATTAAACAAAATTGCAAAATTCAAAAAAAATCAAGATAAATTCTTACTATTTTTACTACAACTGTAAAATTTTTCTAACTTTTTGTATTGAAAATTTAAAGTTGTAGTAAAATAGTAAATCATAGTAATTACAAAAATTAAACATCACTTAATTATAGCTTTGAAAAATTTTAACAATAAATAAATATTAAAATAACGAAAATTAAAAAATAGAAAAACTACATTAACAAATACAATTCACAGCCTTTTTAATGCTTTTAAAATGAGCTAATTTTTTTTTAACAAAACTTAAAGATTTAAATAAAAAATATTTTACTTTGCAAATACCCAAAAGTGAATTAAACTTAAATTTTAGAAATATTAAAAATTTATTTAAAATTTCTTTGTATATGGTAGCAATATACAATTTCATATTGTTTGCTTACAAATTTTTGTATCAATATTTAAAATTTGATTTTTTTCAAACAGAGTTGTAATTTTTAAAACCTCTATTTTTGTAATTGTTTAACTAAAATTTATTGCATGTTACTCTTACGAAACCTGGTAATATTAGATTTTATTTTGATTTTATTTTAGTTTTTTTTAAGAAATTTTCAATTAAAAAAAAAAAAAACATTTTCATTTAAATATTAGCAAATAACGAAATCTAACGTCTATAATGATACATGTTATAACTCATAGGTGCGCTGCCCATAGCACGTTCCGTTGCCTTTTCGATACTGGCATGAACGCACCGATAGCAGCACACATAGGCCAAACATCACTTAAATAGTATACGACGAAATGCTCGTCGAAAGTCCTTATTGAATATGGTATAGATGGCCGGATTTAAAGCCGAATTCATATAGCCCAACCAAAACGCTATGGCAAAGGCCGAATCGGGTATATGACAATGATTCATACACGCTGGCACCAAAATGTACAAAAGAAGAAGGGCAGCCAACAGGCAATAAATGAGCCCATTATAAGACCCAGTATAAGAGTGGCACGTTTTTCTTTTTTTCGTGCTATACGCCGTTTTTCCTTTTCTGGATCACGTGGTTTTTGTACTTTGGGAATGGCAGGTTCGAGTTCAGCTTTAACGATTTCTTGTTTGGGTACATCCTTGATGGCGGCCACCACTTTTGTTTCATTTTGTCTTCGATTATTGGATTTACGACCAAATATGGGTTGACATAAACGAAATTTTAAAGGTTTTACTACCGCACAACGACTTACAACGCCAGAATCTGAACTTGAAGGATCAAATTCACTTACCATATCGGGGTCGACACCCACGGAAAGAGCTCTACAGCGTCCCACTACCGGCGATACTTTCAGTTCATTTGTATTGGCGGTTAAAGTTGTCATTGTTGTTGTTGTTGCTGTTGCTGTTGCCGGCGTCGTCGCCGCCACACTACCATTGTTGTTATTTAAAGCAATTGCATTTGCTGTTGTCGTTGTGCTATTATTATTGGCAGAAATTGATGGTGGTACGGGGACATTTATCGCACCATGACCCGTTGTTATTGTACTTACTTTTAATGTTTCCTTAGAATTTATTGACTCACTATTATTACTAGTTGGAATTTCTATATTATTTAATGGTAAACTAATGCCCGTATTACTACCACAACTACTATTGGGATAGAGTAGGGGATGTGGTTCCATTTCCCCCGCCTCCGAGGTGGATATATCTGAGGCTAGATCACAGGTTACTGTTGGAATTTGCATTGGTTGTGAGCCAGCACTATTCGGTGGTGTTTCGATTGTTGCTATTTGATGAAGTTGTTGTTTTTGTAGTGCACTAGAGGATGGCATGGGTATGGTACCTTTTTTATTGGCGTTGCTAAAGCTGGTAACCTTAAAATAAAGAGAATTTAAAGATAACGTGTTAGATAAAAGATTATATCTAATTTAATATAATAGTATATAATATGGTCTATATATTATTTCAGGTATAAATTCAAAGAACCATACGATGGTTCTCTGAATTTTAAAAACAATAATATTAATATTTTTCATAAAATTCGCATTTAACTTGTAAATATGGTAAAACTATGATAAACTTATGATAAACTACTAATTTTTATATTTATTTACTATTGATATTGAAAGAAGTTATACATTAATTAAAGATTTCTTTTAAATTTTTAAATGATATTGGGAATATTGAAATTAAGAGTTTTACGTTATTTTCTTTTGGATGAGATTTAAAATTGAGAAATTACAAATTTAAAAATCCCTTTTAAAATGTGGTTTAACTCAATTAAAATTGAAAATGCCAACATTTATAACTTTATATTGTGAGTGTAATTTAAATTTCTATTTTTTCAAGGAAGGAGAGAAAACACCTTTCAACAAATTGTCAATAACACTTCACAGAAAAAACTAAAAAAAACAATTAAAAAATTTATTGAATCAATTAATATTTTAATTAATTTTGCAACTATCACGGCAATGATACTATCAATTAAACCTTTTATTAAAATTAAGAAGGAAAAAAAGTTATAAATAACTTCTACAAAAAAAAATAGGATGCTCACAAAAAAGTGTGTGATCTATACGTTGGTATGTGTGTTTTTTGCAATGCTGAGTCTGTTTGTGTGTGTGCTTGTTTTGTTTGTTAACTTCAAATGTATTTGGTATTTTATACTGAAAATTTTCTGCTTATGCATACAGTGTATGAAAAAATAATATGATAATTGCGTCTAAAATAAAATATGTATTTATATATTTAAAAGTCAATTAAAATATTACTTGATTCAATTAAATATTTGTTTAGAAACAAATTAAATTCAAATCAAATCTTTAATTAGATATTTTATGTTGATAATTTTTTCTGTGTATGTTAAGCTATAAAAAATTGTATATGGCATCAAGCTAATTAATATATACCATATGAATTAATACATGCCACATCTACGCTAATATCAATTACTATATATTTATGTATTAATATGTATGGGACCATATCAAAAATTTTCGAAAAGTCAAATCATAGATTTAATTATATGCGGTCATAAGCGACACCACATATATCCATATTTAGCTATATAAAGCTAAATGTTTTTATATAATATAATATTATATTAAACAAGATATGATTGTATATGATCGTTTATATTCGGGTATGTAGCATACATATTTTTATTATTTTCTTGTGTCATGTTTTCTACTAGGCTAGTTCTAGGCTACTAAAAATATTATTCGTGCCTCAAATTATGCATTATCAAAAAATAATCAAAACTTTGATCATTTGTAAAAAAAATCGTTTTAGCAACCCCGTGTCCACTTCAAAAAATGTGGAAAAATTTATTTTAAATTAATAAAAATTTTTCTTTAAAAACCAGATAAAGAGAATTTTTCACTTTAGCATATTTTAAAATTGGTTGGATTTTTAAGCGCTCGTGTAGAAATTTACACTAGTGCTTAAGATTTTCTGGCTTGAACATTATTATGTATTTAAACTTTTTGTTGTTTTCGGGCAATGTAAAATTTTCGGTCATTTATTCAATTTCTCAAATTTTCAGGTATTTATTTAATTTCTCCGATTGTGAGGCTTTTTGCCACCGAAACAACTAAACTTCTATAGCTCTCAAATGCCTGGAAGTTTTTACGGATTTTTGTGACACCAAATGGCATCTGTTTGAATTTTTTATTACCAGGGCAACCTGAAATATGCTGTTTCATGTTTTTTCCTGTGCGTCGTATTAAAAATTGCATTATATGAAAATTGCATTATAGCATATCCTTTTCAGATCAATTGACGAATTCTGGCATTAATTTGTAAGAGCATATTAGGGGCATTTTTTTTTTATAAGGTCTTATTTTTAAACATATTTCATTAGTTTCTAAAATAAAAGCAAATTTTTAGAGCAATTTTAGGAGGTTTTTTTAATTTTTAGTTATCGAACAATTTTGTGTTTTTTTTTCAATTTGTAACAAGCTTTCAACCTCCGTATATTTACAAAAATAAAGCAAATCAAACATATTAGCTAGGCTGATACTAGTATTTCGATCTAGCTAAAGATCTCATCAGAAACCAAAGTTTTAGAAAAGCTAGAGCCCCCATAATAGGCAGAACTTTAGCAAAAAAACCTATTAATCATCAATTTTGCTCCATTCTTGTCTGCTTAGTAATCAAACACGTGGGTCTTTTCCTAACAAGCATCATGAAGTTACTAAACTTTGAAGACCAAAAATGTTTTATTTATATAAATAATTTTTAGTTTTTTACTCTGGCTCAACTAATATTTCAATAAATTTTTTTGTTCAATATTTTTTGTGATTTTATATAGAAAATGTATTGATGTCGACAAAAAATTGTATTTATTTTGTATTTTGTTTTATATTAGAATGTTCTAATTTTGTATATTAAAAGTGATGAGTAAACCATTTAGAAAATACTAAAAATTGTCAAATAAAAGTTAGAATATCCATCAAAGGTCCATTTTAGGGAACATTATGAAAATTTAATTTTTCACGTTTTTTGTTTTTGTTTTATTTATTTTATTTGTTTATGGAATCAATTAGTTTTATTAAATTGTGAATAAAATTCTTACCGTTTACAAAAAACTTATTTATTATTCACTTTTTATATTTACGAAAAAATGTATGCATTCAGTCGAAATGTTTTTAAAATAGTGCTAACGAAAATTAAACTAAAAATAACATATGACAGTTTTGCCATATTCATTTGACAACATGCAAAAACAAAGTTCCCACTTTAAGGAACAGTCCACAATATCAAACATTCCCTTAATTTATTTAAATTTTTTTTCAAATTGCATACAAATTAAATATAATTTGTAGTGTCCGACCGAACTCATTTTTTTCGGCCGAAGCCGAACTTTTTGTTATAATAAAAAAAATATAAATTGGTTTTTTTTGATCAATAAATTTAAACCAAAATGTTATTAAACATAAACAAAAATAAAAATCATATTTGGAAAATAGTTGTACTATTTTAAGCCAAAAAAAAAGAATAAAATATTTGTACCATATTTTATAGTCAAAGAAAAATACATGATCGATTTTTAAGTTGATATAGAAAAAAAACTTAAACTTTAATATTTAAAATAAAAAAGTTTGATATTGTAATGACAGAAAAGCAATTTTTCCGCATTCACACGATGTAAATTGCTTCGTCTATCAGAATACAGCTGTCCGGCAGCGCTAAAAAGCTGTTCGCTAGCTACACTACAGCTACAGCTTTTAAATTTGTAGATGGACTTGAATTCCAATACTCAAATATATTTATATTTCTGTGACTTAAAGGCACCGTAATAAACATTTTAATTTCTTTTTCAATAAAATTTTCATTTGGTTCTGCTACTCTAAGTCTGGTTCTGCATCATGTCTATCAAAAATTGATGAATCTTTTATTCTCTTTTTACGATTACACTCCACTCGAAATTAATTGCAAAATATAAAAGTTTACGTTTATTTAAATTGTATTGCATTAAATTTGATTATTTGCTTATAAGTCCTGTATGTATATTTCTGGATTTTTTTTTTAAACTCCCCTGCAGGGAATGTGAGTAGTAAAACTGTAGTGTTGTACTAGTGACATTGTCACCAGTACTACTGACCAGCTATGCCCCAGCCAATGCAATCTACTATTGACATCTAACACATGCTTGTCATTGAAAATCCACCAGTAGACCTTATCACTACTGACGTGGTAGTTCTTTTAGGACCACATGGAGACATTTGAACCACAGATTCACTAGTGCATTTTAGTAACTCTGGTCTACATATTTGGCGCTTCTCAGGCGATCCTGGAGCTAGATTTTGCAGAGGTTAAAACGATACACTTAAACACATATGTTTTTTGTCTGAAGGAAATTTTTTATTAAGAAAAGCTTAAATTACATTGTTTTTAAATAGAACCTTATACATACAACTAAAAATTAAAATGTTCAAAATATTCCACAAAAACTTCTGCATCTTCTACAATATCACTGAAAACTGTTTCATTACTCTAGATTTCATGTTGCAAACCTCTAGTTTTGTATAAAATGGTTTGTTTTTTAATTTGTCTTTTATAGTTTATTTTGCTCATATTATATTTATTTATACACAATATAATTTTAATCACATTTTTTTTAATTATTGAACAATTTTTAAAAACAAACTTATTTTCACTGCGAGCACGTGTTTAATCAACAAAAGAATATGACGCAATAATATGCAAGAAGAGAAAAACTGTTGCTCAGTTAAAGAAATATGTACCTATTGAAAGAGCAAAATAATAAAAAAAAACAAACTGTCGACGACTTCGTTGACAGTGTCACCAGAAATATACTAGATCTGTTGTCTGTAGCTAGTTTCTACTCGTGCCCCAGGAAAAAATTACACATTCCAAAAAGAAGGTGATGCCCACACTCGCTTACATTTCTCATTGCCAAATTTAGTAACTGCAATACCAAACTCATTCCAACGATAGAGTCAAAAAAGCAAGTAGTATTGTAATCAATTCTTTAAATTTAAACCAGAAAGCATGAACTCAATAACAAAGTAATTATATACTTGAAAGAAAATAACAATGTTATTAACTTATATGTATAACTTTTTGTACTCAAGAAGTAATCAAATACTTTTTTTTAATAAAAGGACATTATTGGAAGTAGTTCCTAATTTTGAAAAAGAAGTTATACAATTTTAAAGAATTTATCTGATATATTTTTTATTTGCAGGAAAATAATACTAAAAACAGAAATTACATGTTGGCTAAATTTTGTTAAACTGTGGTTAGGTATAAATTAGGGAAGCGCACGTGAGCTGAAAATTGTGAGTGGAAAATGAAATTACTGACGTTATCGTGAGTGAGTGTAAAAAAAAATTTTCGAGGGTGATTGTGCATGAGTCATATTTTTGTTTTTAAATTTTGAATTGTTCTTTTTTTTTTGAAAAATTTATATTTTCGTTGTTTATAGCTCCAAAATTATGACAAACCCATGTTATCATAACAATTCGATGTTTCACTTTTTAGGATTTTATTTCCGTATGAGTTTAGATCGTTATACTTGAGTGACCTAGGAGAATCACGTGTGAGTAAAAGTTGAATTTACTTATGGAACTACTTCTTTTTTTTCAAATGTAAGTACTTCGTAGTTTTACAATTGAGTTATTTCTTTATTAAAAAATGTATGTAGTTCTTAAAAATATAAAGTAAATGGTTCTTCGGTAAAAAAAATAATCAATTCTAAAGAATCAATTATTTTAGTCTCACGCCCTGTTAAAAGAATCGAGTAGGTAATCCAGTAAGGAATGCGTTCTGCCCAAAATGCTTGATTACAAACCCGCTTACCTTTTTGGAAATTTTTTGCTGGGGCGTAGAAGGAAAGTTGTCGACTTTTTCACTAGTGCAGTTGTCGCTAGAGAAAAGAGTGTTGACAAAGGGACACTTGACCCCAGGCTGACTGCAGGGTCTTTTGGCTTTTTGAAATTTTTTCACACACACATACATTGATACTTAAATATCGTTGTTTTTTTTTGGTATTCTATCATATTCAACGTTGAATTTTTTATGTAGTTTTTTTTTGTAAATTCTGTAAAGTAAATATAACCACAGTTGTTATTTATTTGTGCTTTTTATTGAATAATAATAAAAAGTTCGGTAGTTTATTTATTTTTTTTTATTTATTTATTTAAGTCTACGGAATAAATCCTTACAGACTATTAACATAATAATTACAAAATTATAAATTAATATAAGTACAATATTTTTTTTTTTTTTTCAAATAGTAGAATTTAAAAACAAAATGATGTTGCGTTTAATAATATTAACATTTGAAGAAAAATCTAACAAATTATAAAGATTATTAAAATCATTACACATTCTTATAAACGGATCAGCATCAGCATACATTTGACGATAGAATGGAGTATATAATGGAATATAATCACTGATTCAATTTTTCCAATTTGAACAATGGATAATGGATCCCAAATCACAGATCCATATTCCAAAATTGGTCTCACGAGCGATGTATATAATTGTTTTGTTACATTGGAATCTGTAAATTCCTTAGCCCATCGTTTTATAAAAGCTAAGGTGCCACGAGCTTTATTAATCGTCAATAAAATATGACGTTTAAAATCCAATTTTGGGTCTAAGAGAATACCCAAATCTAGAATATTATCTACTAATTCCAACTGAAAACCACCCAAAGAGTAAAGACCAAAAGATTCTGCCCTTCTAGATAAGCGCATATGTTTACATTTTTTCAAATTTAGTTCCATAAAATTAGAGCAGCACCATTCGTAAAAACTATTTAAATCCTGCTGTAGATAAATCTGATCGGAATTTTTATTAAAGCCACGAAAAATTTTAACGTCATCAGCATACATAAGAACGTTTGAAAACTTTATTACCGATGGTAAATCGTTAATAAAAAGAGAAAATAAAATTGGTCCAAGATGGCAACCTTAAGGAACCCCAGATGTTACAATAATATTTTTCGACGTTGTGTTATTAAAATTAACCTTCTGATTTCTGTCTTTTAAGTATGACTTTATCCAGCTTAAACAATTTCCAGCGAAACCCATCATATCTAGTTTTTTGAGTAAAAGATTATGGTTAACTTTATCAAAAGCTTTACTGAAATCAGTGTAAATGACATCAGTGTAAGGTTTAAGGAAACCACGATTTACCAAAGTTGTTAATTGTAATAGATTAGTTGTTGTAGAGCACCCCTTACGAAAACCATGCTGAAGAGGAGATATTATAGAGGAAATTTGATGACACAGAGAATCAGTTAAACATTTTTCGAATAGCTTTGGAATCGCGCTGAGTTTTGCTATTCCTCTATAATTTATTTATTTTTTTTTTTTTATATTGAACCAACACTCAGGGGATGCCCCTACTAATGCATTGCATTGTGTTGATATCAGGAAAATAGGTTATGGGGAGGAGGAAAGAGGGAGTAGTGTTTGTAAACATTTGACTTGAATTTTTCTAAATTGTAATTTGCAGGGAAGACTTCCGCAGGGAGACAATTCCACATACGGCTAGTGCGACTGAAAACGAGTTTTCTCTGTAATGCGTTGTGCGATTTGCCGGGCTATAGACAACAAACGGATGAGATCTACTTGACAAGCGGGTAGTACGAACAGAGACCCGGTCCCTCGGGATGAGACGGCTTATCTCAGCAGAACACTTCCCATGGTAATATCTATAGAACAAAGTCACACAACCCACATTCCGACGATGCTCCAACGAGTCAATAGAGTTCGAAACCCTACTGTCGTTGATAAGCATCAACGCTCTCCGTTGCATACGGTCCAGAAGCCCCAAAATAGACTTTGAAGCACCTGCCCATATATGGGAGTTATATTCCATCTTCGGCCGGATGTAGGTGGTATAAATAGTAAGGAGATCAGATGGGGTGAAGTATTTCTTACACCGGTTTAGAAAACCAAGACACTTGAAAGCTTCTTTCGATACTTGAATAATGTGATCTGTCCAACGGACATCACACTGTATTCTCATGCCCAGAACATCAAGAGTATCTGAATCCTCAATAACGATCCCATCCATATACACAGATGACGTGGTTGAGTCCACAGACCTATGGGTCAACATACAACATTGGGTCAACATACAAATCGACCCGGTTCGCACGACCCCACTCTGAGATTGTCGAAAGGTCATGATTGAGTGTGTCATTCATAATCTGTCTTTTGCCCTCGACCTCCACAAGGCTTAGCCTACGATCAAAGGAAAAAGAATGACAAATATTGCTGTCATCAAAAAAGGAGTAAATAGGATTGATAGTTCGACCAAGGAGGTCATTAAGAAAGATGAGAAATAGAGATGGAGAAAGAACAGAGCCCTGTGGTACCCCTGAACATAACTGAAATTCGTCGGATGAGACCCCATCTATAACAACACGTATAGTACCATCTCTGAGAAAACTCGAGATGAATCGAGAGAAATCATTACCTACACCAAAGGCAATTAGTTTTGATAACAGTGCGCCGTGCCACACACGATCGAACGCCTTGGAAATATCTAGAGCAACTACCTTGTTCTCACCAAACATGTGAATAGACCGACTCCAACATTCAGAAAGGAACGCCAACAGATCTCCCGTAGAACGAGTTCTACGAAAGCCATACTGTCGATCACTAATAAGTGAGTTGGCCTCCAGATAATTTACAAGATGGTAGTTGACCATGCTCTCCATCACCTTCGAGAGCGCAGAACATATTGCAATTGGGCGGTAATTTTCAGGGTTATTAGCCGCACCCTTTTTGGGGATTGGTTGAACATTGACAACCTTACAGCACGAAGGGAAGACACCTGCACGGTATGAAGAGCTGAACAGGTTAGCCAATGGACGAGCTAGCGTCGAAGAGCACTGTTTCAGCACTGTTAATTAATAACATTTGACTTATTTCCAGATTTAAATAATGGAATTAAGAAAGAGTCCTTCCATAATTTTGGGAAATAACCATTTTTAATGGAGATATTAAACATTATGCTCAACGGATACGCCAAAGCATCTGCACAGTTGATTAAGATACAACTGGGAACACCATCTGGCCCACAAGTTGTTGAGTTTTTAAATTCTTTTAAATTTTTAACAATTTCATCAGTAGTTTTAAGAGGAAAAGTTATTAATTGATGTTCTATAACTGGAAATGGATAATCATTCAAAATGTCATATTGGGCATTACAATAAGTTGATCCAAAGAAAACAGCAAACATGTCACTTATGACAATATCATCTCGGGATTCACGATCGAGATACTTCATGACAGTTGGAAAGCCAACTTCACTTTTTGGCCGAACTCCGAAGCCGAATACTCGGGCGGACAATAATAATTTGTTTTTAATTAAGTTTAGCCTTTTTGATCTAATAGCAATTGGTTACGTATGAGTGTTATTAATTAAGATAATTATCACTCATACGCCACATGACGTACTAATTTATTTATTTTGTATATTTTTATATTTATTATTGTGAAATTTCAATGTGAAATCAATAAATATTTTCATTGGAATTGAGTTAAATAAAAATATTTAATAAATATTTGTATAACATTTCTAAGAAGCTTATAAACCTGTATTTAACTAAAATTAAGTACAGCAATTCATAAACATCCTGAGTGCGTTGCCAATTAGGTTAATTTATTGTAAATTTACTAATATTAATAAAAAAAATGTTATGTTTTTTTTTTTAAATTTCTTAAATTTCACATAAACATTTAAATCTTTTATTTTAAATTAAGTTTACACATTACACAAATACATAATATTAATAACAATTGCAGATTTCATTAATCCAGAAAACTTTGGACGATAAACAATATTTTAAAATTGTATCTTCTACACACAGAAAACTAAAGTGCCAACCGCATTGCAAAGTGTTTTTTAATAGTATTAACTTATAAATTCAGTTAGTGCAACAATATTGACATTGGATTTTTGGGAGGGAGGTTATATCACCCTCATGTATACATATATATATTAGCGAATATTATTAACAGGGCAGTGACTTTCATGCACTAAAGCCCCAAAAAAATATGCACTAAAAATTTAAAAATAATTGCTTAAAATCAAAAAATACCCAGTTAAAAATTGCCAACCATATGAAAAGAAATAGTCTGGCAAACCATTGATATTTTTGTAAAACCCACCGTGCTAAAAATTACCAAAGTTACAACTAATATTGTACCAGAAAGACACAATTTTGTTTGCAAAGCATGTGTTTTGAGACTACGACCCGCAAAATTCTTTACCAATATTGTTTTTACCATTTTGACAACCAATTAGAAGCAATATCTTTTTTATATTTTATAATACCTCACATATTTAATTATGATGTAAATGACTAAGACGTTACTGTATTGCTGCTTTTTAAATGTGTTTTATAATACATACTTCTCAAAATTAATTAAATTTAATGTATTTTAAAAGCACCACATTTCTTGAACTACCAACGCTATGCCATCGTTGGCAAGTATTAAATGAGAATACGGTAGTTTTTGAAGCATTGGATCACGATGATTGTGTATTGCATCACTTCATTGGATCACGATGAAGTATTGTTGAAGACGGAAAGGAGAAAAAGAAACAAAGAATTACGGATGATGAGAAATTTTATTTGGGAATACTCAATTATAATTGGTCTTTTCTGAATTTCAATTGGAAATGGTGTATTTACTAAAATGTATGTTTCGTAATTGTTATCATATTGATAAGTTTTGTTCTTTTCCTTTAAGATATATAATCACTATATGTATCGGTTCCAGCATGTAAGGGCATGCATTATAATCCATTAGATCAGTCTAAAATATACCTCTTTGGTAATAATTCATAAATATTTCTTAAAAATTATTTCCAGAATAAAAACACCTATGTGTATTATATTTGTTTTATCCATTTTAAAAATTTCCCTTGTCACTTCAAGACGCTAAAAGAATATGGAATTTTTCCAAGGCATAATGTTAATAAATGGGCTAAAGAAAAATACAAAAGTCTTCCTAGAGTAGAAAAACATTACTATATAACATTACATATTTGGTAATGACAAGTACTTACAATTGTCATTACAAATATCATTACTTTTAAATGGGGATCTCGCACAAAATACTGACATATCATTACTTAAAATGACATATTAGTAATGATCAAAATATGTGGTTAGCTATAAGTTTAGCAGTATGGACAAAAATTTAATTTTTTTACCTACCAAGTTGAACATGACGAGATAGCTCAGATGGTGGAGCGGTCGACTGACAACCTGTAGCCCGGGTTTGAACCCCATGTGGGCACATTTTATTAAAAAAAACTTTTTAGAAAAAATATTTTTTTTTTCTTAAATTTAGTTTTTTTTTTTAAATTTAGTTGTAGACTCATTATTTTTGTTCATACTGGTAAGCATACAGGTAACCACATATTTTTCTATTTCATGTAAGGTGTTAAGTAATGATATGTCATTATTTTGCTCGACATACCCATATAAAATAAAGAGATTTGAAATGACAATTGTAAGTGCTTGCTATTACCAAATATACACATATATAACCACTTATATGGTAATGCTTTTCTATACTGGGATGTTTTACTTGGTAGATAAAAACAGAAATGACTTGCTTGCACAAACTTTCCAGCTTAAAAAAAGTCAAAAAAAAGTAGTTACCCGATGAAAAAAGTTCCGATATAGGTATATATAGTCATATATATAATTACATCAGGTTATATATAGTCATATATATAATTCCATCAGGTTATCATCTATCAGGTTATCCGAAAAACGGCATACATAACCATATCGCATGAGATCCCATGGGATCTCATTTGATATAATTTGATCCAAAAAAGGGTCTATCTAATTTGATCAAGTTATATATAATTTGATACAATTTGATCTTCATAAAAGTTTTTTTAAATCCGCGTTTCAATTTTGTTTCACATTCCAAATAATAAAAAAAAAATTAATGTAAATCAATGAATTGGAAAATTAGTAGTGATTTCATTTTGACTTATACGCTGAGTTTAATAGCTGTTACGTCATTTTGTTTTCCAATTATTTCTCAAACAACTGAACCGATCGCTTAAGTGTCTTCAAAAGATGAACCCATCTCTGTCTTCGCTTTCGATTGATGCAACATAGAAATTTGTTATTGTACGTTGTAGTTTTTGGTTTATTATATTATAACGTCATTTACAGAAAATTTAAAAAACTATAGAAATTTTTTTATAAATTTAACCAAATTTAAGTGGAGACTTGATTTTTTTTAACAATCCTACATATTATTTTAGTTTAAAGCAAATACTTTTGATAGAAGAAAAGCTAATTTCTCGAGATAAATAACGCATATTATGGTTTTTTAGGCCAAATCCGATTCGGTCCTTTTTGTTATAACGCTTTTTACCTTTGGGGTTTTTAATTGTGTATTTAAAGATTTTCTGACTTTAAATGTTTTTTTATTCTTATAAAATGTTATTTATTCTACTAACTTTGAACTTTTTTTAAAATTGTAACTTTTCTAAGTTTTTACTTTTGCTTTTTACAATTTTCTTGAGCTTAAATACATTGAATTTTGTTAATAATAATTTACATTTAAAAGTGATAGATTTTTTTTTTTTGTGAATTTCTTCCATATACAAAAGTGACCGATTTTTTTTTTATAATTTGGACACATATTAATATAGAATTATAGGTGATACTATATATAATTAGAATATAAAAATTATAGAATATATTTGGTTTTACTGTTTTGTATGTACTTATATAAAACAGTAACAGTATGGAAGTATATATGATATGATATATAGCTATATCAATTATATATCATAAGTTAAAAAAGATCGACTTATATACGAGTATAACATAAATTATAATGATATATGATTATATACAGTGATATATTAGAAATGTTCGTAAAAACAACTATGAGATGTATGCATATATGTTTACTAGGACGGGTCGATTTGTAGAGGGCAAAAAAATCGCTCAACGCACAAGGATCAAGGGATCAAAATAAGAAACTTTGCCGAAGGAACCATACCTCTAAAATGAATTCTGATGTACCGACTTTTGACCCGCAGGGTCAAATTTTGATAAAGCATACTTTGATATTTCAGAAAGTAGGAGGAATCTCTCCAAGATTATGGGAGCTACTACCTATCCGGGAGACGCGCTAGCAGATTAATGCATAAATCATTATTCTAGGTGACCGTTAAGGGGTTAAAATTTAAGTTGACAGATGGCCTTTTTAGCCGTGTTTTTATAGCAAAATGTACAAATCTCGGGATAGAGATATTTCAGAAAGTAGGAGGAGTCTTTCCAAGATTACGGTCTCTATTTCTTCTCCGAAAGACGCTCTAGCAGATGAAAGTATAAATTATATTCGATTGGGTTGGATTCGATTGGGGCACTCTAAATGGGTTAAAGTGGGATTTTTCAAAATTTGACCCTACGGGTCGGGACATCAGAATTCGTTTCAGAGGTATGTTTCCTTCGGCAAAGTTTCTTATTTTGATCCCTAGAATACGATTTTCCTTGTACTTTGAGTGATTTTTAAATCGACCCGCCCTAATGTTGACATATGGCCACATATATAACAAGATACCACAATATCAAGCTATGTACGACTACCCTGCTGGAAATGAAGGGTCGTTTGATCCAAAGCGGTAATTCTGTGATATATGATTGGGGAGAACGTCACGAATCTGGTGAAACCAAAATTATGGTGCACCAAAAATGTGTTAATTTGGGTGAAATGGCCAATAGCGTGGCTATAGTTATGGTGACAAAACATTCGCTGGTTGGTACCAGATATATCATATAACTGGAGAAAAAGTAACATAACATCAATGTGTGCTGCAGCAACTAAGGTCGTTGGAGTTAAAAGTGATACTGGCCATTAAACGGGTTCAAAACCGTTAGAAGTGGATAAAAACATGGCAATTATTGTCATGACTTGACTGCTACAAAGCGGACATAACACTGAAGCAATTTTACCTGTACCGACTTTGTGGCAATAGAAATGAAGACGTACTCACTGGTTCAAAAGAACTGAATACGAAACTGTTTAGATAGTGACCAGTGCTGTCAGATATGCCGATTTCTCGCCAAACTTGGGGATTTTAAAACTCTTTTGGTAAGTTAATTTTTGAAATGGCGACTGGCGATTTTTCGAGTGAATGGCTATTTTACACATAAAATATCGCTACCAAAAAACTAGAAATATATCACCTGAATTATGATTTTTTGCACAACTTATTCAAAAACTTGAAACATTTTACAAGAATATAAATTAAAATTGAAAAATGTTTCCATATTGGTTTCGAAATAAATTTTTACGATATTTTACAAGTTTTTTGGCAACGATTTTTTATGTGTAAGTAATTGGCGATTTCAACTTGTCCCGTAGCATAGTCCTTTCAGTCGGTACGGTGACAGATTACCTTCGTCAAGTTATTCGCCACGTCACAAAGTGCTCTAAAGGTAGCAATTGTCACCTCCTATGACAAGCCAATGTTAAAAGTACCGGTCACTTTCATATAACAGAACCCAAACTAGGACAGGTTCATAGACACATAGTTCTAGTCGTGTGACCATACCAGTGACTGGTCCATTTCCCGCAGGGTATATATATATATGTACCTAATAGAGGTGAACAAATAATGAGTCTAATAATAGATTTTAAAAAAAATTTTAATCATTTAATTTGATTCATTCATTCATTTCATTCATTCATTTCATTCATTTTGATCATATTTAAAATAACGATAAAAATAAGTACTTATGGATAACGCATTATTTTTCTTATTGAAATAAAAGGAAAAATTAACTAGTTATTCGTATGCCATTATATATATATTTTAAAGTAAGGCACAGAGTAAGCTAGTATCATTACTGGTAGTGAGAAAGTAATGGCGTGTCATTATCGTTTCTGGATATGCCATTTTGTTACAAATTCTTTGATTCGAAAAAGTAATTGGTCAAACTCGATTTAGGGTTACTGAGCACAATCATGCATTTGCATGAAAGTCGATGCCCTGATAACTAATAAATTTTAAATATGAAGCGAATAATGTGCTTGTTTCTTAACAATTTTTTCCCCTTCTTTGGCTGTTTTCTTCACATTTTTCTGCTATTTATAGTTGAGCGCTTTAACATGAGAAAGACTTTTCTTTTCATAAGAGTATTAATATTTTTCCTTTTCTTTTTTTTTGCAATTATTTGTAAATCATTAAAATATCTGTTTAATGATGTTGATACATTACGGTATGTTATCAATAATCATACCATAAATATGATGTGGTGGCATCATATTTATGGTATGATAAAGTATGATGTGGTATTAATATATATGGTAATATTACACTTTTACACTGAATAAATAAATATGTATGAGACGTTTATTAAGTGGTTGAAGGTTAAATTATTCTTTAAAAGGTATATTTCTTTTTTTATTCCTTATTGATTGTTCAGTCGTATTTTTATGAGTTTTTTATTTTCTTTATAAAATGATGAAAATATTTTATGTATACACTAAAGTATAAACTTTCATTAAATTTTGTTTAAATTTACCCAACTTATAGTAGGAAACTGTACTCCTACTATAAGTTGGGTAAATTCACTATAAGTGTGTAACTAAAATTATTACACAAATTATGCGTAATTTAATTACACACAAAATGCGTATATTTGCATTAAAAACGTGTACACAATTTTAAGTAGCTATGTGTAATTTTACTATAGCAATAAATTCAATATACAGGGCAAAAATAAAAGAATAATATTATTTTTAATATAATTTATTAATAAAAATATAATATAATAACATTTTACAATTTTAAATAATACGATATGTATACCTCAGACTCAAATTCTTAGACATTTGAACATAGTTAAATTGTTAGATTTTGACGGTTTTTCCTGTAGCAAACCTGTAAGAATCCAAGAATTCCTATAGAAAAATACTTAGATTCTGAGAATAAAGTTCCAGATTCAAAGTATTTTTCCTATGCAAAAAGACTATGTGGAATTTTTCATAAAAAAATGGCTCAGATTCTGGAGACTTACTCCAATAGATAAATTGTTGGATTCTAAAGACATTTTTCATAGAACACACCGTAGATAAAGGACTTTTTACAGCAAAAAAGACTCAGATTTTTAGAATTTGAGGTTTTCTTAATTGGAAAAATTTTCAAAATTCGAAATTTTTTCTACATCAAAGAAAATGTCAGCCCTTATGGTGTAACTTCTTGTCAAGAAGTTGATGCGGCCTAGTCATCAGCTTTGGCGGAATATTCACCGAATCTGTTTCCAGCCTTTAATAACAGAAATTAAGAAAACATTCTGCTGGAAGTTATTACGATGGACTTGTAGTTGCTGTCAAAATACCTAGATATTGTAATATTCAATGGACGTATTGTCCGATTTTAAACAATGATATATATTGTTGTGCTGTATTTTACATTTGTTTTAGTTGTAATTTATTAATTTTTTTAATTTTCAAAATATTCAAATGTCAGATAATTGTTTTAATACACATTGTGGTAAATTTACATACGTTATGTGTAATAGGAGTAGTTTCATTAACAAAATGTGAAATTGCAAATAAAAAGCGTTATAAAAATACTTATTTGAGTATTTTTGCTATCAAAATGTGTTTTCAAGAACTTTACGCATTCTGTGTCTAAATTTAGGTGTTTTGATTAACATTATAGGAAAACTTACATACTTTTTTTGTATAGAAGTTACAAACATTTTTTAGAGTGTATACCTTATTTCTTGAATATATGTATTTTGAAGCAATAAATAGTCATTTTAAAATAATGGTTATATATTATTGTGTCCCTTAAACATAGATTTGTCATTTCACCTTGCAGTTTTATTACAAATGGTTCCAAATGGAAGAAATATATTTTTTAGATGTAAATCGCGCCGCAAGACCGCCAAAAATGGCGCTTTTTAGAAAAACGGTGTATTATTATTTATTTCCCAAAATTATAAATGTCGATGAAATTTTCTTTTTGTTTCATTTATTCAGATATGGATTTCGGATATCATTAAGCCACTTTAGCCAGGAATTCAAAATTACCCACAAGTTTAATAAAATTAATTTTAAAGATTTTTTTAAAATGCCAGAATTTGAAGATGTCAATTGTATTTTTTTTAATTTTGTATCTTTATTTCATTTTATTATCGCTGAGCCCTTGAAGTTTTGTCTGGCACTGGCTGGATTTAACGTCAATATTTAGTTTTAAGATTTGAATAATAATTGTTAGTTCACTAAAATTTAGTGAAGTTCCAATAAATAGAAATGAGAACAAAAAAAAAATTATTAATGGTAAATCGAGTTTGTATTTGGAGCGACTCCTTTCCAGAACATTTTATAAAAATAGCTTATTTCATGAAAAACTTAACAATCTGTGAATGTTTTCATCAAAGTTTGCATAATTTTCGGAAATATAGCACTTTAATTTATTCAGACTATAATTATCTTTAGTGTTATTTAAAAAATCGTTAACCCACAGTTGCCTGGGGAAAAAATATCCATTAAACTAAATTTTAATTATGACTACAAGATGTAGAGCATTTAAATTGAAAAAAAAATAAAGCTCCCCCTATGTTACTACTTTCAGGTGATACGGAAGGGATTCCGCGAAACTGTTAACCAGTCATGGAGGGACAGAATGGATTGCAGGGTGTCTAGGGCGTTATGGCCCGCATTGGAGGCAGGAGCATCAAGGTTCTTTTGGGACTGGACAGGACTGGACAGGACAATGACCGGTCAGGACCATTACGGGGTTCCTGACCGGTCATTGTTCTGTCAGGGCTTTCACAAGCAGATGGGACAGGGACATACCGGACTTTTGCAGGTTGTGCGAGGACGTTGAGGAACTGGAGACAGTTGAGCGTATAATGTGCCACTGTCCGAGGTTGCAGGGTCTCAGACAGAAACGGCCAGGAGATAGATTTCACGACGAACTTGGGTGTGTCGCTGGATGCAATCCAGTAGATTTGCTAAGATTTGTCAGGGAAATAGGACGGCTGTTTCTAGTAAGGGGACGATAGGAGCTGGTTCTGGGGAGTATATATCCTTTCTATCTTTCTTTATATCTATCTTTCAATCTATCTATCTGTCTATTCCTATTCTTTCTTACTTTTTTACTGAAGGGATTCACAATGGACCGTATTGGTCTCCGAGTGGCGATGTGTCGTTGGGCACATAACCCTTCCCAAAAAAAAGACATTGTAGTATCAATTAAAATAATTTGTAACTATTTAATTGATTTTATTTTCAATTAAGATTAATCTTATCTTATCTATTAAAAATTTAATTGAATGTTGTTTTTATTTTTAAACAAATTTTTAGTAGCTACTTCTAAAATTTTCAAAAAAAAACGCGAAAAAAAAATTAGAAAAAAATAAAATTTAAAAAATTGTCAAAATCCAAAATCCAAAAATTCCCAAAATTGTAAAAAAAACTGTCAAAAAAGAAGAAATCAAAAAAAAAAAAAATAAATAATCGCTAATATTTAAAAAATCGCAAAAATTAAAAAATCTGCAAAATAAAAAAATCCTCGAAATTAAAAAAAAAACTCTAAAATTGAAAAAGAGAAATCAAAAATTGGAAAACAAGTATCAATATTAGATAAAAAAAATTCGCTAAGATTAAAAAACCGCTCAAATTGGAAAAAAAATACCAAAATTTAAAAACTCGTTAATGCTTACAAAAATTCACAAAACTTAAAAATCGCTAAAATTGAAAAAATCACTTCAAACGCCTGTAGCAAATTTTTTAATTTAATCGATCTTTTTTAATTTAGGTGATTTTTTAAATTGTGACATTTTTTTCTTTGTTGTCATTATGGGTAATAAAAACTGGAAATTTTGTGTGCACCTACTTAATTTTCAATTAAATATTGAATACATATTATTAAACTTTTAATTGAAAGTGAGTTTTGAAATTGAATACATAATATTAAAGTTTTAATTAAAAGTGAGTTTGAAATCAAACAAAAGTTTAATTGAAATTATTTTGACAATATTTTTGTCTGTGTGGGTCTCAAAAGGAATAAGACAATCTCAGCTTCGTGTAATTGTATAATTAATTTTTGAATAACAAAGTCCTACACTCATACAACCATACACCGTACAAAAACTTGAAAATTCAGCTACGACATCAGAAAATAACTAGTACCTGATTTAGCAGAATTATCCATGAAGTTGAGAATCACAGTCGTACACTCAGGGAACTTCTGCTTTAAAAATATGTAGTTGTTTGGGTTGTAATACAGTTTCTTTATTTTTAATGTAAATGTCACTCATTTGTAGAACAAAATAAATTTTTTACTAACCTTGTAGTTCATTTAAAAAAACAAACCACATCAAATGGCTGTTTTATGATTTTACATTCATTTTTTACAGTAGTTTTTTGTTATTTAAAAAAATAAAAAAAAGTTAATGTTTGTCTATTTTTTACTACCATGTGGTTCATTTTTACTACAATTGTTAGTAATTTTTTGAACATTAAAAAACAAATGATAATGTTAGTTGAATTTACTGTAATGTAAGTCGTCCTTTCTTTAAATGAAATTTCATTTGTTTTCAACTACATTTGCAGTGGTCTTTACCTACATAGTATTCTAAGTGTAGGTGACCTAAATTTAAAAAAAAAAACTTAATTTAAGTTGAAAGTTGTCGTTAAATTAACTAAGAATGTTGCTGAACCAACAGAGTGCTGAACCAAAGTGTACTTTTTAGCTACGTAGTACCAATTTTGCTCTATATCGCTTAGTTTCCGAGATATTTTTTTATTTTATTATTATAAAAAAAAAAATATATGAGAAATCAACACCATCTACAAGCGGGCGTGTATCCAGGACTTGGTTTTCCCGTTCCAACAACAACAACGAAACAAAAGTTTTTGGTATTGGAAAACAAATTTCTTTAAAAAAACAACAAAAAATGTTTGTTTGTGCCCTATATATAAGGTATATATTTGAGTATCTACAAGCGCTTTCGCTACCTAATTGGAGGTGTGCACAGTATTTAACAGTGGATTAAAGTTAATATTTGCCTTAAAAATGTGGAAATTTTAGAAGCGGCTGTACAACTCAAAAATTTACTTAACAGAACTTGCCTTTATTTAAAAAGACCTTTCAGAATAGTACGAGGATTCACACTTTATATGGTTAAAAAAATCTGGAGGTAAAACACTGTTGGTGCTTTTGGGGAAAAAATTGCAAAAAATTGATTTTTTTTAAATTTCTATTTTAAACGAATGTAGTTTTTGAGTGGAACAAGATATTGAATTCATTTATTTATTGGCACCGACTTCGTCACTCTATTCGCAGAAACCTTGACCTGAGTCGGACTAAATTTGCAGTTTCACATTATCAAATGGTAATATCTTGGGAACTATTAGAGATAATGTTTTTTTGTTAGTAACTACTAGCAAATTACAAATATGTTAATTTTTTGACAAAACAACAACAAAACAAACAAATGGCAAGCACTCAAAATTATATATGCAAATAGAATGGTATTTTGGATATTCATATTGCCGCCCCCGGGAGGGTTTTCAAGGTTCAAAATCGTAACTTTAGCCCTTATGCCAGCTCCAAACTTCATTTCAATCGTAAGTAAGAAATGGCCGATTTATTTCGAAAAATGTTGTGATATATTCCAGGGTTGTCCCGTCCAGAATTTGTCAATTTTTTTTTTAACCGTGAACTTGTCTACTCCTGCATTAAGCTATATTCCAGCAAAGGTTAAATTTGATCCATCTACTATTTAATCAATGAACCACATGAAAATGTGGTGTAAAGTGTTAAAAGGTATCATAATCCAAGGACGAACAAAGTAAAAAATTATCTCAAAATTAAAAATCTTTGGGCGTTATTAATGCAACAACATAAATAGTTTACCAAAAGAATTTCAATTATTAAGAACAACTTATTTTAAACAGATTCAAAATAATGACCTGTGTCATCTATGGCCTTGTTTTATATTTTCTTTATTTTCCCATGTTTTTGTTTTGGTAGAGAACAAAACTTTTTCTGCACATTCATTCAGGTTAGTTTAAAATTCCGAAGAGTCATTATTAGGGCAAGGAATTTCATGCAAATACATGTTGTTTTCTCGATAATCTACACACAAATTAGCTATTTGCCAACTAAAGTTCCGTTAATACGACTCAAATTCGGTTATTACAAAATTCAGTCGGTTGGTACAACTGAACATGAGTTTTTACAACAAAGTTGGTTTAATTCAACTGAGCAAAATATTCTGAAATCTAATGTAAATATCGTTGTACCAACTGAATTTTTAAGTTGCTACCATTAAAATACACTTTTCAATTTGGTGGACACTTTATTTCTTTGTGTGTAAAACTGATATAGACTAAATTTTTATCCGAATCATCAAATGTGTATCAAAATGGCATCGATTTTTAAATATACATTTTAAAAAATTTTGCAAATTCAGCATTTAACAAATTTAGCATAAGCATCTCACTACCAGTAATGACGCCAACTTACTCTCTGCATTACTTTAAGAGGAATAGTAAAGACTTACGTTTATTTAGTATTTAATTTTTCAATTATTTTAATACAAAAAATATTGCGTTACTAATAAGTACTTATTTTTATCATTATTTGAAATATAAATTAATGATCTCCAAGTTTTTTGAAAATCTATTTTTAGACTCATTATTTTTTCAGCTCTTGTAAGTACATATATTACTACTTATTTTTGATTTTATGTAAGCTGCCAAGTAATAGCATTTTGTGCAAGCAAATCATTTATGTTTTTCTCTATTAAGTATAACATGTAGAGATAGCTCAGATGGTAGAGCGGTTAACACACAATCTGGAGTTCCAAGTTCGAATCACGTGTGGGCACATTTTATAAAAAAAAGAATTTTTCAATAAAAAAAATATTTTTTTATTAAAAAAAAATATTTTAATAAAATATTTTTTTTATTTTATTAAGAAAACTATTTTTTTTTATTAAATTTAGTTTTTTTGAAAATTTGTTTTTAGATGTTTGATATAATTTTCATATAACCTAGTTATCCCACTAAATGAGAACTAATATATGAGCTCGAAGTTAAAGATTATCAGCATTGATCAAAAATAAATTGAAAACTTGTTCATTACTTTTCATTTTTACACATGTTTTATTTAAAAACAAGATGTAAAGGTGAAATAGACTAAGACCGTACTTTGTCTTTTTTACGAGCTTGATATAATTTTAATTTAAAAAAACAAAAATTATGTTTTTTCGACCTTTAATTGTGCAATGAAAAGGAAAATTAGTCAAGTTCGAGGCCATACTCTATATTTCTTTATTAGGATATTGTCTTTATTGATATTGTTTCATGCAAATATTCTACCTGGTTCATGAGATATAGGCAAAAAAGGTCACGGGCATGGGATAGCCAAATGTTGTGTGTGTGTACGTAGGTGTGGACTTTGGAGGCTCGTAGCTCCGAATTGGATCAAATAATCTTTAAAAGATTAGAAATTTCTTATATTATCTAGATCCGAAATCTCTATTCCGTAAGTTAAGCCGTTCCTGGATACATTTGTACCCGGGTGTGTGTTCTAGGGATATAGTAATGCTTTTCTACACTGGAATATTTTGAATTTTGTGTATATTTTTCATTAATTTTAAGTATTTTTTAATTTGTTAAAATAAAATCTGAAATTTGGATTCATTTTAATATTTTGGTTTAAGCATAATCAATTTTACATTTCAAAATTATGCTAAACCGAAAAAAGCGTAAGATTCTGTTCCTATTGAAAAGATAGAGGCCAAATTAAATTTTTTTTCAATGTTATTTATGTTGTTTATGCATCCTATAAGCGCATACATTCCTAATTTATTTACATTAATTTCCTTGCCCTAGTCATTATTGTACCTGTCTTGACCACTAACATTAGACGTACAGGAAAAGCTGTGGGCAGCAGGTTTTTATAGAAGGAGTACAAGTAAAAAGTATTACTGACAGTAGAAGCAGTTATATTTTGTAATAAGCGAATGTTCTCAGAACTTTTAATCAATTTATCGCAATCTCTTTTAATGAAAAAGTTTCTCCTTTCTTTTATTTTTTTTTTATAAATTTAAATTCAACAATACAAAATTATAAAGAAAAATAGTAGTTGAAATAGAGAAAAGTAGTTAAGATGGTTTTAGTTGTTTGTAACAACTAAACATACTTTATGTTTAATTTTACTACAGGTAGCACTCGATTTTAAAAGTAAAAACAGTTTGCATTCTTTAAATCTATGCAAGTTTCGTTAACCAAATAGTATCCTTATCGAGGTTTACCTGTATATAAGAAATTTCAAAAAATTTCAATATCTGTTGAATTTGACTTTATATCAGTGATACGCATTCCCTCAAAGTCTTAAAAGTATCCTAAATGATATAAAATGAATGTAAAATATTAATACAGTAATTTGATATGGTTTTTTTTTTTTAAATGAACTACAATTGTAGTCAAAACTTAAATTTCTTCTACAAATGACTGTTTTTTCACTTAAAAATAAAGATTACTCTATTTCCCCGAGTGTAGCGAGTATAGCGGCATCTTTTTCCAAACACATGCGGCTTTGTGGCAACTAAAACACTGTATCAATTCCGGCAGAAGGTACATCAAACAAAAGAATTTAATAAGCTTTACACTTAAATCGAAAGGGCATCTAAAAACCCTAATTTGTTTATATTTCATAGAACAAACAAAATTTTCATAACCTCAAAAGGCATCTGTCCTTTCATTAAATGTTTAATTTTGCGAATTAAGAAGTATTTAATATTATTTCCTGCAAATAATTACACACAATTAAATATCTTAAAATCGGCGAAAAATACGTGTTTGCCAAACTAATTTCGGTTTTCATATTAAATTCTAATATATGACAGTATATTTTTTGAGTCTATTTTAATATTTTTTGGGATAATAAGATCTTTAAACTGATGTAATTTTTATTAAATTTAAGCAAAAACTGTAATTTTAGACCAATACGATCCATTGTGAATTCCTTCAGTGAAAAACAGTAAGAAAGAATAAAAATAGACAGCAAGATAGATTGAAAGATAGATATAAAGAAAGATAGAAAGGATATGTACTCCCCAGAACCAGCTCCTATCGTCCCCTTGCTAGAAACAGCCGTCTTATTTCCCTGACAAATTTTAGCAAATCTACTGGATTTAATCTTAAAACCGCCCTAATTTTTGCGCTGTTAAGGATAAATGAATAGTGGATCCGTATTTTAGGAATCGCGAGTTTTTTTATTACAAAATAGAACTAGGATATTGAATTAACATTTTACTCTTTTTCTGTATTGTTTATCTAAAAAAATACTTAAAAAGTTAAATTTTTGGTTGTGACTATTTGAATTTTTTTTTCAATATTTTTTTTTTTAATTTTTTTATTTTTTATTTTTTAAAGAGACACAACACTCAATAAATTCTTCCTATTAATTAATGTGTTGCTTTCTTTGGAAACAGATAGTGGAGAGATGAAAGTTGGTGAAAGGGGAAGGGCTTCAAACATGGCAACACTGTAATTGCGCGAAATGATAAGTCTGAGAACAGTTGTTGCTCGCCACCTGATGTAGAGTTGGCGAATTTATTGAAGCTTTTTGTTTCATAGCCCTGATTCACTATTTTACTTCGGTGGGGTTAGGTGCTATGGGAACACCGAAGGTGGGCGAACCAATTCATATAAGTGATAGGAAACTCATATTACATATTATTTTTCTAAATTGATGTTGTCGTCATCCGGAATCGAACCCGGGACCATCTGTGTAACAGCCCAACTCGCTAACCATTACACCACAACTCCCACAATAATACTTATTTGCAGGAAATCAAATAATAATAATAAAAAATAATTGTCTTCTAGATCTATAGATAAGCTAAAAAAAAAAAATATTTAAAAATATCAAGTTTTGACCATTTTTGCTCGTCTCCAGAACAATTTACTTTATGGTCTGTATACCCTTATTCACATCCTCTCTTCAAATAATTAACGAGAATGGATTTGTCATGCTTAAACCTCGGCTTATTCAAGTCATACAAAAAAAATTTGAATTTGAAAATATTTTGGTTTACAATGTCGAACATTTTTAAAATTTCTAATATATTGTTTTTCTATTACAAAACATTAATACTTCAACTATTTTGTAAAGAATCGATTGTTTGTATATCCTTGTTTTTTAACTTTTCTACTTTCAAGTAACAATGATGGTCATTGTTGAAAGGAAAAATAAACTTTCGAAAAAAAAAAAAATAGTTGAACACTTTTAAAATTTTTAGTTGTATAGAAGAAAGTGGCCGTGCTGATGGTGATGATATATTTTATATTGTTTGTGGCATTTTCATTGTGGTTGCAAAAACTAAGAGGATGTAAAATAAACACTTTTTAATTTTAAGAATTAAACAATAAAATTTTCTTTAACCTGTTGTTGTGTATTTTGCAATTGAATTGACATTTTATAAATATTTACAAAACAATCAATTTTAATTTAAAAATATTGTAAAGAAATTTAATTTGGAAATAAATAATAAATTGTTTGTTAAATACTTAAAAACTGGTAGTACATAAGGGTCTGTGAGCAAATATGCTTAAACTTAAGGCTTCTTTACTTGAGCGGATACGTTTTGTAAACTAACTGTAGCTCTTTATAGTAATTAAATGTGCTAAAGTCCCAAAACTTATTTAACAAATTGTGAAAAGCAATCTGATGTAGGCGTGTCCCTATCCGGATTTCATTCCTGCCTAAGGAAATCTTCAGGGGACTTTGTTATTAGAATTTCTAGAGATATTTGTTATGAAAATGAAAATGAATGATATTTGTTATATTAAATCACAAACTCAATGAGAATTTCTTGTCCTCGTCTAGGAGCGAGATTCAAAATTTAAAATATCAAAGAAAAAACAAAAACAACAACAAAAAATTGTCACAGCTCTGTTTTGTATACTATAGAAATGATGACGGATTTGCGGAAAGTAAATTCTATTTTCAACAGAATTTACTTATTTTACTTTCCGCAAATCCGAACCTATTTGTGTAGTATGTAAAACAGAGACAACATATTGTATATACGTACTATTTTCACTCATTGTATGGAGTTACAGTACGTTTACGAAACGTATTCGCTCAAGTAACGAAAAACTATGATTTTCAATTTGGAAGCGTTGTAGAGGCGTCAATCTATTCATGTTGAAATGCCAAAGCAAACTAAACATAAATCACTTGACAAAATGGCCGCCATTTAAATAAGTGTTGCCAACTTAAAGTTCTATACCTGTATAAAAAACACCCAAATAAATATATTTTGCTGGCTTATTAATCTATTGTCAAAACATCGTCGTTTTGAAAACAAAAATCGGCCAATCGTCATTTAGTTATTTTGGGTACTCAAAATGACGATAAATCGTCAAACCTGGCAACTCTGTATAAAATTTTAAATTTTTGATAACAAAAATAAAGTAAATTTGTCTGATTTACTCAATTTATTGAGGACATAAAATAAATAACTTTTTAAAATCGATCATAAGGAATCGATCTGCAGATATTTTACAAATTTTAATATTATTCGTTTAAAATTTCAATGTTGCCCACTGTACGCAGGGCAGTTGCCATGGAAAGCCACATGCATGATTATAATGACTGTTTCATTTTTTCTCTACATTGTTTTCTATGACTATATTAGGGCTGGCAAAACTATGACACGTGTGTCACTAGTGGCACGCGACTTCATTTGTGGTGGCGCGGAGTTTTCTTAATTATTAAAAAAAAAATAAGTTTTTTTTAGAAAACCAACAACAATTCTCTTAAAGTAGTAGAGTTTAAAATATTTATCATAGATAAAAAATGTGCGCTTTAAACCTATTATTGGAGATTTTTCACATTTTAAAATGATTAAAAAAAAGTGTCAAAAACTACTCGTCTTTTTACAGAATTACTATTAATAACAAAAAAAAAAAAACGTTTTTCAGAAATCCCCGTACCGCAAGCTTAAAATATTTGATCTACGGATATATATCGGGAGATAAATACTACATTTTCAATTGTTTTTCAGAAGTTATAAATTTCTTTCTTTTTGAAGTGTCAGGTTTGAGATCATAATTAAATTCTTACTATTACAAATAATTTGTTTGTTCTTATTTTCTGTTTGTTTGTTCTCTATACAAATTTTCAATTCTCAACGGATTTTCCTCAAATTTGCCATGAATAATCCTTGGACCTAAACTTAGATCGCAGTATAGTTTTCATCGACGACGCCCACTTCTACGCCTACTTTTGACAAAAAATCTAATATTAAAATTTGTTTCACCTTTTTCAATTTTTTTAGTTTTTTTTTGAATACAAACTTCTAAGAAAATTTTAACGGATTTCTTTGAAATTACTCACATATATTCTACGTTTCCCGAGGAAGGTCTCAGTAAAAGTTTCATTACCATAGCCCACTTCAATACCAACTTTTGATCAAAAAACGTCAAAATCAAAAAGTTCCACTATTTTTAATAAAGCTTAGTTTTTTAATTTGAAAGTATTAAATCCAATCAAAACATTTTAGGAAAAACCATTTCGTATTTAAGATTTTTTTTCCCCCGTAAAATATACCTACTTTTTTTTTTTTTTTTTTTTTTTTTTTTTTTTTTTTTTTATTGAAATGTTATTAAAGATAAATATATATACATTTCATTTAATTACACCTAGCATTACACTAAAAAGTATTTATTTTATTTATTTATTTATTAAGAATTAACTTACAATTTAAATTATAAGGTAATTAAAAACAAGAGCAATAGCAACTAGGGCCTTCAGCTCAAAAGTGTAAAACATAATAGTGGTGTTATTTTATATAGTTAAACAAGTTTTGTAACAGAGTAATATTGACTTAAATATTTGTAGTTAAAGTAGATTAGTATGATTTGTGTAGTTAAATGCAATTGTATATATTAATTGATTTTAGATAATTTACTATTGTTGAAATATTTTCATCTGTTGGATCAGCAAGTAGTTCCAAGGGGTCTCTATTGTTAAAACATCTAGATCTTTGACTGTTGAACAGTGGGCAATCGCATAGGAGATGAGACGGGTCGGTGAGGTAATTTAAGTTACAGTTGCAGGGTAATTTGATTGTAAGTTTTAGAATGCAGCCATGTGTGACTTTGGTATGTCCGATTCGGAGTCGTATGATTTTTATTAAGTCTATCCTTTTTGTGTTTATATTTTTGATGATGTTTGTAGTTAAGATTCCAAAATTGTTAGTGTTTACTTTTTTGTACCATAAAGATGTTCTTTGGTAGGTCGTATCTTTATTTTTGTGATGTGTTTTTATATATTTAGATATATCTTTGGGGTTGAGATTTTCTGTAGTTATAAGCGGTGCCTTTAAAGAGTATTTAGCTGTAGTGTCAGCATACTCGTTTCCAATGATATTGCAATGGCTAGGGATCCAAATTAATTTAATGTCAGGGTATCTTCTGATTATAGAATTTCTGATTTTTGAAGTATATATGTTATCGTTTGAGATATTCAGTACAGATTTAAGAGAAGATAGAGAGTCGCTGCAGACAGCATATCTGCCCTTTTTATTTCCAATATATTCCATAGCTTTGGTAATGGCTATTAATTCTGCAGACAGAATAGAGCTGTGTTGTGGCAGGTGACCGACACTAATGGTTTTATTTTCTGTTGTTAAACTGAATCCAATATTGTTTCCGTTTTTTGACCCATCGGTATATAGGATTTTGTAATTTATTAATTGTTCTTGTATGTCCTTAAAAAGGGTAAGGAATTGTTGAGGATTATGGTCGTTTTTATTAAATTTGTGTAATGAAATGTCTATGCTGTTTTTGTCAAGGGTCCAAGGAGGGAATTTTTCATCTCTAAATGATTGTGATGTAATCGGAATATTTAATTCATCGCAGGTATGTTTCATTTTGTTGATTGTTGACGGAATTCTGGCAGTTTTTGTTGATTTCTTTATTTTTGCTAATAATTTGTTTAGGGGGGTTGTTTTGTCATAGAAGCATTTATATAATTGTGTTGTTAGGGTGTCCCTTTGAATTTCAAGGGGAAGAATGTTAGCCTCGGCGTAAAGGTTACTTATACGGGAGGTGCGAAATGCCCCAAGTGAGCATCTGATGGCTGTGTTAATTTGTTTATTGATTTTTCCAATAACTGATTTAGGGGCATAACCATAAATGGGCAGGCCGTAATTGACTTTTGATAGAATAAGCGCTTTCGTGATTTTAATTAATATAGAGGTGTTACAGTTGAATTTAGGGCTGGAAAGGCATTTGATAATGTTAAGTTGTTTTTGTAGGGATTGGACTAAATTGTCAATATGTTCATTCCATTTGTATCTTTTGTTGATATATAAGCCTAGTAGTCTAAGATTTGAAGATTCAGTAAGTTGTATTTGGTTGGATAAGATTTCACATCTGCAGAGCTTTTTGCGGCATACATGAATGTATTTGCATTTTGTTGGTGAGAGTACTGCACCGGAGTATTTTGTCCAGTCAAGTATGTCTTTAAAAAGACCATTAAGGTTAATAATAGGATTTTTGTTTTTGTTGGACTTTACAATTAGATTAAAATCGTCAGCGTAAGACGTGAAATCAATATTCCGATGAATTGATATAACTTGGCATAGTTTATTGTAGGCTATTAAAAATAGTATTACGGAAAGTGGAGATCCTTGTGGGATGCCATTGTAGAGAGGAAAGGCACTGGAATAGTGTGATCTGACTCTAACTTTAAATTTGCGGTTCTTCATAAAATTGGTAATATAATTTAGTACTTTTGGTCCTATTTTCCATGAAGTTAGTTGGTCAATTATTGTGTGTAATCCTATTCTATCAAACGCTTTTTGGAAATCTAGTGATACTATTGTTATATGTTTCTGTGGATTTTAGACCTATTAGCATCCTTCCTTGTGTTTCAAAAATTATGGAGCATGTATTGAAAAAACAAATTTTAGACTATATTAATCAACATGACTTGTTGAAGAACATTCAATATGCTTACAGGGAGAGGCATAGTACATCTGCTATGTTAGTGGGCATCACTGAGACTGTTAGGGAGCATTTGAATGAGCATAGGAACTGTGTAATGGTATCTCTAGACCTTACCAAAGCTTTTGATCGTCTAAATCACAACATTCTTATTGGAAAACTGAAACGAAAACTTGGATTATCGGTAATGGCTTGTAAATTGATACATTCTTATTTGCAAGGGAGGTCGCAGTTTGTAAGAGTAAATGGAATTGAGTCTAGTATTATTCACACATATTCTGGAGTTCCACAGGGCTCGGTCATTGGACCTATTTTATTCTTACTTTATTTAAATGATATTGTTGATTGCTTGGATCTAAGCTTGGTTAAGCCATTTATATTTGCAGATGATATTCAATTGCTATTTGGTAACTGCAGAGAATTTCCTGAGGTACTGACAGCGGTAGTTAATTTTACACTTGATAGGTTAAATAACTGGATGATTAGCAACGATTTTTCTATTAACCCTTCCAAGACAAAGGCTATCATGTTTCGTAATCGTTATTCCAGAGTAGATTATCCGGAAATACATTTTGCTGGTACAAAAGTTGATTTTGTCCAATCGCTTACGTGCTTGGGTGTGATAATTGATGAATGTCTGAATTTCGGCCAGCATATTGACTCCATCTCCGCTAAAGTTACATTAGGCCTTAGAAAATTATATAGTTGTGGGCTGCATATTCCATTGGGGGTAAAGTATACTGCAGCGTATGCGTTGTTAATGTCTCATGTCAATTATTGCATTGAGATTGATTCTGGCACATGGGGTTATAATTTGACTAGGATTGAACTTATTGTTAAAAGAATTGTGAGATTTGTGTATGGTATTGGTCGTCGTGATCATGTTTCTGCGGCTGTGAAAAGATTTCTGGGTTGTTCATTTAATGACTACTTACGGTTAAGAAATTTGTTATTCTTTTACAAGATAATGTACTATGGAGTTCCGTATTATCTATATTCAAGATTCACATTCACGAGATATACTACAACGCCACGTATTGTTGAACCCCTTATTTCATGTAGGATCTTTGCTCAATCTTTCATTATAAGAACTTGTAGGGATTGGAACTACTTACCATACCATTTGCAAAATTTCACGTTAACACCTGCCACTTTTAGGCACAAGCTTTTAGCTTACTTTCGAAGTAATTCATAGTTGTATCATTTTATTTTTTAATTCTTATTATTAAAAGTTGTGATCGATAGGGACTTGATGTATAATGACGTTGTTTGTGCCTCTGCCATATCCAAAAAATTAAATTTAAAGCATACGATTTGAAACATTAAACACTTTTTCTTTTTTTATATAATCCTGTTTTAGGGATATATTTATTTTTTTTTTTTATGTATATACGGCTATTTACATATAACATAAGAAATTTTGTAAATATTTATATGAATTTGTACAATGTATTAACAATGCACTTTGGCCTAAGTGGCTTATTGCGTTGCAAATAAATAAATAAAAAAAAAAAAAAAAAAAAAAAAAAAAAAGAAAGCGAGTCTGCAATTTGATGGTCTACGTATAATAGACTATCAATTGTAGATTTCCCTTTGGTAAAGCCGAATTGTCTATTATCTAGTAGCTTGTTGGTTGTTAAAAACCACCATAATCTATTTGCAACGATTTTGTCTAGCGTTTTGGATAGACAGGGGTTAAGTGATATAGGGCGGTAGGAATTGAGGCATGTTTTGTCATTACCATTTTTATAAATCGGTATAGTGATGCTTGTTTTAAACTGCTGTGGGATATAAGAATTCCATATTTTATTAAAAAGTTGTAGTAGACGCTGTTTCATTATCATCGGTAGTTGCTTAATCATCGGGTATGAAATTCTGTCTATTCCTGGTGTTTTGCCTTTGAGTTTATTTAGTACTGCATGGAGCTCATTTATTTTAAAATCTGTCTCGATTTTACGAGCTTGCAAGCTGGGTTCAATAGTTGATCGATTTAAAAGTATGTTTGATTTTTGTGATTGAAATTCGGGCGGGAAGTTGAAGTCGGATGAATTTTCTGACCAAAATTTTGCTATTTCAGAGGCTATTTCAGATCTGTCAGTTAATAATTTTCCAGCGTTTGCTTGTGAAGAGATTACATGTATTGTTTGTGGGGACTTGTAACCTGTAAAGGACCTTATGTTTGACCATATACATTCTGCTCGAGAAGATGGATTTATAGTGGATGTAAAATTGAATATTGATTCTTTTTTAGCCATTTTTATTTCCCTTTTTAGTAAAGCGTTGTTTCTTTTATAGCTTATCAGATTGATAGTCGTCATGTTTTGTTTGTATATACTCCAGGATTTGCTTTTGTTTTTCTTGAGACATTCTAAGTTGGAGTTCCACCAGGGGACCTTCCTGGGGGTTGCGGGATGAGTTTGTGGAATTGATTTATTGGCGGACTGATGAATAATTTTACAGATATTGGCAGTTTCTTTGTTTAAATTTTCACTTTTTGGTCGCTGTGATTCAAAAAATATGCATTGATTTTGATATGATGTCCAGTCAGCTTGTTTAATTTTAAATTTTGGTAAAAATGTTAAAAGGGGCTGTTCTGATTGCCGAAACAGAGAGATGATGATTGGAAAGTGATCACTTCCATAAAGTGTATTTTCTATTTTCCATTCAGTGTGTATAGATAATGAGGGGGAGCAGAAAGACAGGTCTACATGGGAAAATGTAGAATGAGAATTAAATAGGGTGGGAGTGGTATCATTTAGTAATACAAGATGGTTGTTGTTTATGTAATTGGCAAGTATTTTGCCTCTTCTATTATTTGAGGATGAACCCCATGTTTGATGCCAGCCATTGAAGTCTCCAGTTATCAAAAAAGGTTGATTTAAATTGCCAAAAACGTTGCAGAGGTTTTCATATGTAAAGTTGTGGTTTGGGGCAATATAAGATGAAGCAATTTTAAATTTAATTTTTGAGCGTATTTCAGCACAAATTGTGTCAAAATCAGAACGTACATCAATTTGTTTATGTTGTAGAGATTTATGTATGAGCAATGCAACACCGCCATACCGAGTGTGGGATGTGTTAAGGGAGAATAGTTTATAGTTTATTGGAATAGGGATATTTGTTGTGTTATGAATATGTGTCTCCTGTAATGATATTATTTTTGGTGAATATTGTTTTATTAGTAGCAGAAGTTCATTATAGTTATTAGTAAGACCGTTAATATTCCATTGAAGTATATTTAATGTCATAGTAGAGGTAAAAAATATTAGAGTTTAGATTTTTTTTTAATTATTACTGTTGTTATTTATGGGTTGTAATGAACTAATTATGTTATATACTTTGCGTAACATTTTAAGCCTTTTTGGTACGTTTGCTATTCGCTTTAACGGACTTTTGCAGTTGCTTTCTGGTTCTTTTAGATGTATTTAATGGTACTATTGTTAGGGAGTTTTTCCCGTCACTGTTATTATTTTGGGATGATGTACTATCATTATCAGATGTTTCTTCATATGACATAGCATCTGAGTTGTTCTTTTCAAGCGTAGCAGCTGTTTTTGGTGGTGGCATAGTATTATTATTGGGTTTAACATGGGAAGAGTTATCACTATTTAATTTAACTTGGTTAGAGGTTGATGTCTGTTGTGTTTGTTGAGATGTTGATGGTTGTTGTTGCGTTTGATTATTGTTTCTAGTTACAGATGAGTATGATGATTGAGCGGAGGGGTGACGATCATTGTATTTTTTAATTGCTGTTTTTCTATTTGTTTTTTCAAGTGTTATTATTGCTTGAATCTCCTTCTCTTCTAAAAAGATCGGACATGATTTATCGTTTGCCGAATGTTTATTGTTTTCAATATTGTCTTCTTTGCAATTGATACAGAGAGGTGTATGGGAACAGGTTTCTTTGATTTCGTCATTAAGATGGTAATTCATAGAGCAATTAACACAAATTTTGTTGTTTTTACAGAACTTTGACAAATGCCCATAATGAAGACAGTTTTTACATTTTAGGGGGAGAGGAATGTATGGTCTGATTTTAACTTTTTCATAACCAATGAATAATTCGGGGGGGGGGGGGGGGGGGGGGGGGGAGAGTGGTAGATGCAAATGTTACAATAATTAAACCAGTTTCTTTTAACTCGTTGTCTACTTTTCTTAAGATTTTGTTTATTTGATGTACGTTTTGTTTTTTGAGTTCGGTTAAAATTTCGTCCTCTGGCATTCCGCGTAGGTCATTTGAATAAATAACACCTTTAACATAATTAAGTGACTGATGTTCACTTAATTCAACTTCAATAGATTCTGTAAGTGAAGTTAATCGAATCAAGGATCTGGCTTGAGCGAAATTTTTGGTTTTTATTAAAATTGTTCCATTCAATAGTTTTCTGCAGGCCTCAACTTCACCTCCGCAAGTACCGTCTATAACTTTTTTTATTAGGAAAGGTGACACTTCCGAAAGAGTTTTATCACTATTCACTCGTTTCATTATTAGGTATTTTGGACCGGGGGTCAGAATTGTTAAAGTTTTTTTTATGTCCAAAGAAATGGGCGGTTTATAGTTTTGACCACGGTCCGGCGGGTCACCCATTTTCACTACTTAAAAAGCAACAATTTAAATTAACAAATGTTTAATGAAAATACGATATAATAAACTTTAAATAAAAGAAAAGAAAGCGCACAGAGAGCAAAACAGTGATTACGTCTTGTGTAAACGACTTTACAACGAACACTGTGACACTAATAAGTAATATTATTCTATTTAATAAGATTTAAGCAATAGTAGCTACCAAATCCTGTGGTTTGGTTCTCTTTAGTCTTCTCGAGTAGATTTCATCTAGACGTAAAATATTAGCTTCTGGGTTTATGTGGCTCTGAAGTCTATCCTCATGTCTAGTTGCAAACAGCCTTATAACTTCGTCGACTTTCATTACACCAAGATCTCTATGTAGATCGTCAATTCTTACATAGTATGGATCATTAACAATGTTTTTTAATATTTTGTTCTGCATACGCTGAATAATTTCAATATGATTTTTAGCTGCACAACCCGACATCTGAACTCCATAAGTCCAAACAGGTTTTAGTATTTGATTGTAAATAAGTAATTTGTTTTCTATTGATACCATGGAGTTTCTTCCAATTAACCATTTCAGCTTATTGAATTTCAAATTAAGTTCTGTTTCCTTCATTTTGATATGAGCCGACCATCTAAGTTTCGCATCAAGCGTCATTCCAAGATATTTTGCACAGTTGGCATATGGGACTGTAGAGTTTGATATTTTAATTGGTTTATACGAAATTTGTTTATTGGTAAAATTAACATGGGTTGATTTACATTCATTTAATTTAATTTTCCATGTGTCTGTCCATTCAACTATTTTATCTACAGATGCTTGTAATTTAGAAGAAGATTCCTCTTCATTACCACCAAACGATAGTATACAGGTGTCGTCTGCAAATGTTGCTATTTTACTGTTGTTTGGTAGAGGGGCTGTATATAACAGGTAAAAAAAATATACCTACTGATTTTTTTTTTTTAATTTTAACCAATACTCAGGGTATGGGAGGCAGGAAAGAGGGAGTAGTGTTTGTGGATATTTGATTTAAATTTTTCTAAATTGTAAGTAACAGGGAAGACTTCTGCGGGAAGTTTGTTCCACATACGAATCGTTCGACTAAAAAACGAATTTTCTCTGTAATGCGTTGTGCGAAACACAGGACAATCAACTACAAACGGATGTGATCTACTAGATAAGCGTATTACGAATAAAAACTCGGGCTCGAGGAATAAGTTCACTTATCTCAAATGAGCACCTTTCATGGTAATATCGATAGAAAAGTGTCACACAACCCACATTCCGACGATGCTCCAATGAATCAATAGAGTTGGATACACTACTGTCATTGATAAGCTTCAACATCTTTAAAGATAAAATACTTTTTAATTGTAACCTTATTCCATAAATTTCAAATGGAATCTTTAATTTCAAGTTTAACGTTAAAATTCTAACTAATTCTGCGAAACACAACAGAATAAAGTCGTCTATTTCCTTTCTTAAAATTTTTTCTGCCCAGGAAAACCCGGGCACTTCAGCTAGTTGTTAATAAATGTAAAAGAAGATGAAAAAAATCTAGTGGGGATCAGCGTTAGAGGGAGTGCTGCACTTTCGACCTAAGCGACTTAGGTATTCTTCAGCCAATCAACCACCCACAAGAAACTCATGGTATGATCACGTATATTATTATCAACCAACCACAGAAAATCCGTGATGTTAATTGATTACCCGAACATCATGAGCTATTTTTGTCTTTTCGCACAAGTTTGGCCAACAGCTTTAAGTCTTAAAGCTTTTGATTTGGCAGGGTTGCCAGTCCAACTGCTAATGTTACCATTACTGGGAACGAATTATAAAGTATAAATTTATTTTAGAAATTGTCAACAGTGTTTTAGATTTATCAATTGAATTTGAAATTATCAATTTAATTTCTGAAACTATAAATTGCATTTCAGTTTTCTCAACTGTGTTTCACAAAATATTAATTGAAGTTTTTTATTGTTTTCAGAAATCATCAATAGATTTAACAATTGTATTTCGAAATATGTCAATTGCATTTGAAAAATTATGAATTGGAAGTTTCAATAGTATTTCAGAAATAAACAATTGTATTTCAAATATATCAATTGTATTTCAGAAATTATTCATTCCTATCACTTAATTCCCGTCGTGAATAAAAGTTCCCTCCAAATTTGTTCACTTTGTCTAATCATTCACTCGTGAATAGCATAATACAATTTCAGGGGAAATTCACGATACCAATTTTCACTTGAGGGGGAATGAATCTTACATGGGAACAAACATTTCCATTATTATTCACGATAGGGGTGATTAATTATATATAATAAGTTTCCAGTTGTTTTTCAGAGAATATGAATTGCATTTCAAACTTAAAAATATATTCTAAATATATTATTACTTCTAACCTCTTAAATATAACTAAAAAGTTTCGAAATACAATTGGGCACTATGAAATTAAATTAAGATTTTCTGAAATAAAATTTATAAATCTGAAAAACAATAGATTATTTCGGAAAATGGTGTAGTACAGTGTTTGTTGAATTTTTAAAATTTCACGATTCTGTACAAAGTTCTTGTCATTTTGAATTGAAAAAAGTTCAAATTGTTTCAACGAAAACAAAATATCATAATCGGAGAAGTGAAAAGGTGCTAACAAATTTGATAAAATTAGAAAACAGTCAGTAATAAAACTAGATCGAAAATCTTAAAAAAAGTGTTTTCAAAACTTTTTTTTACATTTTTTTCTATTAATTAATAATCATTTAATTACAAATTATATACTATTACCCTAACCGAGCACTAGGTACTATGGCCTTCGGCGCAATGTAGCGAAAACCAGTGCCTCTGGTGGGAATCGAGCCCACGACCCTCGCCTGATAAGCCAGCACGCTACCAACTAGCCTACCGGGGCGCACGGTGTGTTTCAAAATATAATTAATCTTAAGGTGGCACGCGACATATTTTTACAAAAATGTATCCTTTTGTGGCACGCAACGAAAAAATGTTTGCCACCCCTGGACTTGTATGTATGAATAGCAAATGTTTGAGACGCGTTAATTGCTTGTGGTATTTATAACAAATGCTGTCCTTCTATTTACATATTCTGGAAGCACTATCATCATCATCATTCCATGCTCATAGACACAATCAAATTTATATTACTGGACTGACTCTTTATCTTTTAACAATTTTCTTAAATTGTTACTGTTAAATACTCTTGCAAATACAAACAGTTTGGTTTTAATTCTAGAGTTTTTTTTTTAGCGGGGGGATGTTTTAAATTTTTTGGTTTTTATTGCAGTTTGAGTGCAACTTTATCCATTTGGTTCATATAAAATTTTTTACTTTAAATTTTGTTTGTTTTTTTTTTTTTTTGGTTATTTTTTCGATATGTTAGCTTAACAACTTGTTTGTTGAACTTTATTTTAGTTTCAATTTCCATTTATTTGACAGAAAGATTTAGTGGATTTTTAATATATGTTGTAAGATGGAAGTGTCAATATAAAAGATAATTTAAGGACATTAAAAGGACACCAATTGGGTAAAATTAAATTGATATTGTTTTAACTAATTCTCAAATAAAACTATTTTTTCAAAAGTATTTTGAGCGTTTGGTATTTGTTATTTGAAATCTTATTATATTCTATAATTTCACTATTTTACAGTTAAGCAATTAAATGTGCCAAAACGCTATTTAAACGACGTCAAGGATAGAAAACCGTCAACATGACTGGGTTTAATAGGAGGTATCGAGTCCCCTTACTTACTCACCTCACATTTAACATACACGTAATAAAAAGAAGTGTTTTAAAAAGGCGAACTAGTTCACTTCTGGAGATTTTGAAAATATGAGCTGTGCCGCGCTCCTTTGTGCAGTCTCGATTTAGTATGTCATATAGCAAATACTATGTACTAGCTAGAAACAAAAATCGGTTAAGTTCATTAGAGGTGATTTATTATATATTAATACAAGTGGGGATTATTTGTTCCATGCAACTTCTGTTTTTTTTTTTTTTTAATCCCAACCATTAATGCCACAGTGAATAAGATGTTCTTGAAAAGTTTGCATATAATTTTCTTAATTATATGCAGTAGCCGAAGAATAGTAGCCTAAAATTCAAGGTTGCTTTGTAGGTGTCACTCCCATTTGTCTATATCGGCCAGTTTTGGTATAGTGCTTACAAATCAGTTTTTGCTAAAATATATTCAACAGGAACCAATATTAAACGTTATTATATTTTTTTGTTGTGTGACGGTTGACGCGCCCCTAACACAGAGATATGTGAGAAAATAAAGTGCAACATTTTACTCTAATTTTTTTACAGGAGCCTTGAAAGATCAGTTAAAAATTAAAGGTTGCAAGCGACGTGCTTTTAAATGTAATTACAATACGCCACGCCAGCTTCGGCTCCAATATTTTCAGCAGGAGTCAATATAGCAAAAATTTAAAATCGGAAATAGAATGTCACCAGGTACATTTTATCAAAAATCTATCTATCTGTCAAATATCTGAAAATGGCCCACATCGGTTCATAAATACAACCATAAACAATATTTTCGCAGATTGTCAACTACAGAGCCATCTATCGAAATTTATTTTTTTATTTTATTTTATTTTATATATGAGCCAAATTGGATTTATAATCAACAATTTTGCAAATATATCATTTCCACCTACCGGCCTTATATTCATGTTGAATATATATATTTTTTTTTTTAACGAGAAGCAAACACACAAATTCTTCCTATTAATACATGTGTTGCTTTCTTTGGAAAGGGGCTAGCGGAGAGATGAATATTGGTGAAAGACGAAGGGCTACAAACATGGCAACACTGTAATTGCGCGAGATGATAAGTCTTAGAATAGTTGTGGCTGGCCACCTGATGTAGAGTTGGCGAATTTATTGAAGCTTTTTGTTTCATAGCCCTGATTTATTATTTTACTTCGGTGGGGTTAGGTGCTATGGGAACACCGAAGGTGGGCGCAGTGATTCATATAAGTGATAGAAAACTTATACATATTATTTTTCTAAATTGATGTTGTCGTCGCAGGGAATCGAAACCGAGACCATCTGTGTAACAGTCGAACGCGCTAACCATTACACCACAACGCTCACCGAGTCCAAAAGAACTCAAAAATATGGTGGACCAAAAGAACTTAAAAATATGGTGGACCACCAAAGTATGAATATGGCTCCACTACATCTATTGGTGTAAACGATATCAGATTACAAACATACACTAACGAATTTATATCATAAGATGATATAATATTAAGTATACGCCTATGTTTATTGTATGTAAATAATGCCGATTGCGATTTTTAAATCAACACCACGGTCTTGCCGGCTAAGATATCGAATTGATTAAGACGGGGGCTTATTTGAAATGAATAGGAAAAAACATTTTTGCCGATAAAATACTAATATTTTATCGGTCAAAATGTTTTTTTTTACACCTCTTCGCCCACTAGCACTCCCACTTAATTTGTACACTCAGAATATTATGTTTTCAATTGATTTAGAAATAAATGAACATGCATTTATTTTCCAAATAAACATTTTTTTTCAACTTTTTACACATTTATTTAAAATAGTCAACGAAAATTACCGATTTTTTTTTAGTTTCATTTATTTATACAAATTTAACCACAAACACCGAATATTGTCATTTATTTGTTTCCATTACAGTCATTATAAATTTTAATTATAAAAAAAAAAAAAAATATTAAAAAAAATTCCTTTTTTTTTTTTTTAATAATTAAAACTTATAATGACTAAAACGGAAACAAATAAATGCCAATACAATTACAAGAAATGGAAAAAGTTTACACAAATGTGTGTGTGTATACATTTTTTAGAACAAAAAACAAACAAAAAAAAAAAAAACTGAAATAATTTCAAATAACTGAACATAACTTTTATTTTTAATGATTTGTAGTAATATTTGAATATTTATTTTTTATTTGCTATTCATTTGTTCTTAGGCATTTGTTAGTTATTTAAATGATATTTAAAAATAAATAACAAGAAACATTTCACTTAAATGAAAAGTTACTAGACCGGCTTTTACGTGATTTATCATTTATGTTTAATTACATATTCAGTTAATTTAAACTACAAGGTGGCGCAAAAATAACCTTCCGATGTTTTTTGGCTGTAATTTAAAAAATAAATGAAAAACTTTGATTCTTCTTGTGGATTATTTTTATTTGGTATTTTAATTTTTTTTACATCAAGTCGAGAATATGATGTCATGTAAATGGCCGCAGCCACAGTTGATTGTCATTTGAGCCCATCCATCACTTTGGCTAAAACTTCCGGCGATAGGTCCTCACATTCTTGACGGATATTGTCTTTAAGAGCTGCAAGAGTCTGAGGCTTGTTGACATAAACCCGCGACTTCAAAAAGCCCGACAAAAAGAAGTCTGGAGCGGTCAAATCAGGCGATCTTGCTGGCCAGTGCAAATCGCCAAAACGGGAGATTAGGCGCCCGGAAATTGCATCCTTCAGCATATCGGTTGTGGCACGTGCAGTGTGTGCCGTTGCACCTTCCTGTTGGAACCACATGTTTTCCAATCCCAATTTATCAAGTTGCGGCAAAAAGAACTCGTTGATCATTGCTCTGTAGCGCTCACCATTCACAGTAACCGTTTGGCCCGCGACGTCTTCGAAGAAAAAAGGTCCGATGACTCCTCCAGCGAAAACAGCACACCATACAGTGACTTTGAGCGGGTGTAATGGCTCTTCGTGGGTTACACGCGGATTTTCAGTGCCCCCGAAGCGTAAATTTTGCTTATTTACGTACCCGCTAAGATGGAAATGGACCTCATCACTCATGATTATTTTTGATGAAAAATCATCTTCCTCTTGGTGGTGATTAAGGATGGCTTGAGCGTATGTTACACGCGATTGGCGGTCAGCAGCTAACAGCTGATGCACCGTCTGGACTTTGTACGGAAACATCTTCAAATCTTGTACCAAAATTCGCTGTAAAGACCGTCGACTGATACCCATTTGCGTGGCATGTCGTCTGGTCGATGTCGACGGCGCTTCCATGACATCCTCAGCTACAGCAGCAATATTCTCTGCAGAACGGCTACTCCGGGGTCTGCCACGCCTGGCAGCATCTCGTGTTGTGCCAGTCTCTTCGAGGCGAGCGGCTAAACGTCGCAGTGTTTCACCAGTAGGCGTTGGACGGCCAGGAAATCTGCGACGAAATTCACGTTGTGCCAAAGTCACCGACCGATTATTGGTCAAATAAATAGTCACCAATATTCCGCGTTCTGGAGCAGTGTAGCGTAACATTGTTTATTAACGTGTATTTCGCATGTGTATACTACACAAATGTCAAAACAGAACTGACATCGCAAAATTTATAGCATTTTCTGATAGGAGGATTACTTTTGCGCCACCTTGTACAAAGTATTTTGAGTGTATAAAATTAAAATACAATATATAGCAATCTACAACACCATAGCTTTCTAACGGTGTATCAATTCTGAAGATTCATTTAGTGGTTTAGTCAAACAATCAAGACAACGTAGGTATGTAAAAAAATGTGTTTAATTATATAGTATAGAAGTATACACTCAAAAAAAAAAAAGTTAGTAGAAAAATTAGTAAAACAGTTTAAAGTCTAGCTTTACTATTATTATTCTAATTTTTGGTATAAAGTTTTTTTTTAGTAAATTTTTTTTTTGCTAATCTTATTTTACAAATTATAAAATTTTTTACTAATTTTCGTTGCTAATTTAATTCGACTAATTTATTAAACCCGATTTGCTTAAATTAGCAAAAAACTATACAAAAAACTTAATTTATTTAAGCTTAAAATTATTTGATCTAGTAAAGGGTGTTTTTTATACAGGTATAGAACTTTAAGTTGGCAACACTTTTTTGAACTGCCGGCCATTTTGTCAGCTGTCAAGTGTTTTATGTTTAGTTTGGTTTGACATTTCCAAATGAATAGACTGACGCCTGAACAACGCTTCTAAATTGTGCAAATTTACTTTAAAAATCATGGTTCTGTTCGAACAACGCACACTACGCCCATTTTTGAAGCGAATTTTGTTTAGCGCTGAAGCTCACTTTTGGTTAAAAGATACGGCAATAAACATAAATGCCGTATTTTTTGTGATAATAATACTCGAGTGTATGTTGACACACCGTTACACACTGTTTGCTGTGCTTTATGGGCTGATGGAATCATTGGTCCGTACTTCTTTAAAAACTATGCTGGTCAGAACGTTACAGTCATTGGTGACTGCTATAGAGCGGTCGCTAGTCTACGCCGATAAACCTGATACGATTGACCACTTGCACGACAACATTCGCCGCGTTATTGTCAATATACGGCCACAAATGTTGTAAAAAGTAAACGAAAATTGTACCTCCAGATTAGACTACGTTCGATCCTGCCGTGGCAGTCATGTGCCAGGAGTCACATTTAAATTATAATGCCAGAAGATTATCTTTCGAATAAAGTAAATTTCATGACAATTTAAAAAATTCATCTTTGTTTTATTCCATTTCAAAGTTATATACCTCTATAACAAACACCCTTTATAAATATTAAAAATAATTTTCTATTATAATGAATACATTAAATTCACAAAGACAATATTTCGAAACAATTTTGTAATTTATTTAAGCAAATTCATACCAAAAGTTACTATGTTTAGTAAAATCTTTGCTGATTTCAGCAGTTTTATTTTCATTTTGCAAAAATTTTACTAATATATAGTAAATGTTTCTGCTAAATTAATTTTACTAATTTTGCTAATATTTAGAACAAAATTTGGTTGATTTCAGCAAATCATTTTCCATTAAGATTTTACTAAACATTAGTAACTTTTGATAATTTGGTTACTACTTTTACTTTACTAAAAATTTAAAGTCACGTTTTGCTAAAATTAGCAAAACGGCCTTATATTCACATATTTTCTGTATCATTAACCGTTTTTTCTGTAACTTTTACAGCCTTTTTTATTTGAGTGTAGATAAAGATTATTCACAGGATTCTCTCATTGGGTCATTCACAGTATTTAAAGCAAAAATATTGTGTCTTCTTAAAAAAAAATTATTGGTCAAAAAATCTTTACAAACGCAATTAGAAGCTTAAATAACTCAGGAAATTGATTTTTGAGCGCAAAGAAGCACAAATGTGTAAAAAGGCTTAAAAAGTCAAGAAAGGAACAGAGCAAATGTGTCCTTTTTAGATTTTATACTTGCTACTATTGAATATTTTAAGTACCCTTGTAAAATATTCCAAAAATGCTTAATTCTCTCAAAAATTTCCAGTTTGAAAAATATGCGAAATTGAAGAAAAAAACCTGTTTATTTGAATAATTCGGAAACCGGGTTTGACAACTCAATCATATAGGATCCCAGTTTTACTTGGGTTATTATTTCGTATTTAAAACTTAAAGGTAAAACAATTTGTCTAATTGTTAACCATAAATTCAGTGTGGTAAATACAAAGCTTTTATATTTAAATTGAAAGTTTTGTACACACAGAAAAACAATTTGCCATTTGCCAACTTAAATTCGGTTGGTACAATGGAATATCGGTTTTCACAAGAAAATTACGTTAACACAACTGAATTTTAGTTGCAACACCAACAATATTCATTGGTTGTAGCCATCAAAATAAACTTTTCAATTCGTTTGGCACTTTATTTTTCTGTGTGTACGCAAAACTTTCTAACCATTTCGTTTGTCACATTTTTTTCGAAGCAATATGCGGCAACCTTTTTTAAAAGACTTTTAAATATATTAACTACTAAATTAAAATAAGTCGTTTTCTTACTTTCCCCTCAATTTGACAGCACCACCCAAAACAGTAGCACGTGTTTGACGTTAAAGCTTTTTTTTTTTTATTATTATTTTATAAATTTTTCTTTGGTTTAGCTTTTGTTTTCGAAATGGGTATTAAATATTGTTTACAAAATTTCACTCACTCACCTGTTCGTTGTTTGTTTTGCGCGGATGTTTTTTAATGCCGCGTCTCGCACGCGCTTTGGCGGCAAAATAAATTCGTATATAAACAAAAACCATAATACAGCTGGGTATGTAAAAGGACCCCAATGCAGAATATAATACATAGCCAATGTCTTCACTAAGCTGTAAAAATATAGAAGAACAGAAAAAAAATTTAACGTTATTAAAATTTATTTCATAAATTTTAAATGAACTTTACATAAAAACCGCTATTCAATTCTTTTTTATTATTTCCCTTTATTTTTTTTGACAGTTATTATACGCAAGTAAATTAAATTAAATTTAATGCTGTGGAGGATTTTAAGTTATACGATGTTACGATTTTTTCAAACTTTAGAAAAAAAAATCTATAAATTTCATGTGGCTTTTGTGACAAATAATAAATATTGGTTTCTATATCTGTTATAGCAACATTTTATTTTTTCATTACAAATTGCATAAACGCAGTTTTAAAGAAAAGTTTTTACACAAATTTGTTATAGGAGTGTGGGATTATGTGGAAAAATAAGCTGGAAAATATTCTTTGAAAAATAAATGCATTTTATTCTGTTACCGGGAAAGAAACTAAACAAATGTACTTGATGCCAGATCAGTTGCCACTTCACTTTATATGACGATCTTCTTATGAATAAATCTAGATATAAATAAAAAAATATCCATGAATAAATTCCAAAGTTATGGACAATTAAGTTAAACAAAGTTTGAGAATTGATCACCAAATTAATACAAAAATTTGTACTACACGTAGCACAGTGCTTTGTTCCCAATTAGCGAATTGAAAAAAATAGAAAGAGTTGTCGTAGCTAACTGAATTTGGGCCAATGATGAACATTTCGAGGGCCATTGATGGCAAAATATTCATCTATAATATCAATTTCAAAGTAGAAGCATATTTGTTTGGAATATTATTTCTGCATTTTGGTATGTCTCTATCTTAACCAATTCATTTTCGTGAATGAAAAATGCGCTCAAATTGTTTGGATAGCAAGGCAACATGGACTGAAATCAGAAATATTGGTATAACGGAGAAATCAAGAAATGCCAGGGCTGATATAAATGTTGATGATCTAAATAAAAAATTTATAGATTTACCAATGCCTACAGCAGATGTTGCACAGTATAGGAACCAAACAAGTATATCAATTCAAAACTAATTTCATTTCAGCTGTTTTACTGAATCTGAAATATATAAAAGCTTCCTTAGTATCAAGTCCAATGCAACTAGCTTTGATGGTGTTCACTCAAGATTTATTAAAATTGTATTTCCTACTATATTACCATACATTACGTACCTATTTAATTCAATTATAACTAAATCAACGTATCCAACTCAGTGGAAGCTCGCCAAAATAGTTCCTATACCAAAAACTGAAAACGAGTTTCGCCCAATAGCTATACTACCCTTTCTGTCTAAAATACTTGAACGTTTAATGCACAACCAGCTTAGTAAATTTATTCAGGATAATAACCTTTTAACCTCTAGGCAATCAGGGTTTCGACCACAACACAGTTGTGTATCTGCTTTGATTGATGTAACAGAATATATTAGATCTCAGATTGATGATGATAAAATTTCTTTTTTAATACTATTGGATCATTCCAAGGCGTTTGATACCGTCAACACGGAAATTCTAACGTTAAAGCTAAACAAAATATTTAATTTATCATTTACTGCTACTAAATTGATGAGTTCATATTTAACAGGCAGATCACAATCGGTTTTTTATGATGACAAAGTGTCAAGTATGGTCGAACTAACAAGAGGAGTACCACAAGGCTCTATCTTAGGTCCATTGTTATACTCTGCTTACGCCAATGATCTTCCAAATCAATTGCAATACTGCAACGTTCAAATGTATGCAGATGATGTTCAACTCTACATAAGCTGTAATACTTCTGAAGTCAATAATTGTGTGAAAAAAATTAACGCTGATCTTGCAAATATTAGCACTTGGGCTAAATGTAACGGATTATGCCTTAATCCAAGCAAGTCAAAATGTATTTTGATTACCAAAAAATCACAAAATATACCATTTATTTCTTATTTAACACTGGGTGAGTCAAAAATTGATGTTGTTGATAAGGTTAAAAATCTTGGAGTGACATTTAATAAGTATCTACAATGGAATGACCACGTTCTTATCACTACCGGGAATATATATGGGATGTTAAGAAATTTATGGTGTACGCAATCTTTTATACCTCTCAAAGTCAGAATGCTTCTGGCTAAAACTTATTTAATTCCGACTCTTCTTTATGGTTGTGAGCTGTTTTCAAGATGCGATGCTTCCAGTTTTCGTAAATTAAACGTTGCATATAACAATATTGCACGATATATATATGGAATTCTACGTTTAGACAGAATCTCTCTCTACTCTAAACAAATCTTTGGAGTTTCTTTTGAAAATCTTTTAAAATGTAAAGCATTAATATACCTTCATAAGATAATCTACTCACGTCAACCAAAATACCTTTACGAACGACTCTTTTTCTTCAGGTCCGAAAGAGGATACCGTATAATACAGATAAAGCATGAAACTACATTCTCTGATCAAAACTTTTTCATTAATGTCATTAGGATTTGGAATCAGTTACCCCCTCATTTACAAATAATAAGCAACGCAATGCAATTTAAAAAACTGATATATGAATATTACAAATAATATACATATATAAAAATTTATAATTTTGTCTTTTTTAATTTGAACATATTGTTTTGTAACATTATTATTTTTGATTATAGTATTACATATTAATTATTTATTGTAGTTTTAAATTATATGTCTTTTTGTTAAGTATATTATTTATGCACATTAGGTAATTTTACCGATACTTGTATTCAGTGCTCCTATATAAGATTAAATCTTTGCACTGGATTATAATCAAAATAAAATAAATAAAATAAATAAAACTAAAAACATTTATTGAATCAATTAATATTTTAATTGATTTTACACCTATCACGGCAATGATACTATCAATTAAACCTTTTATTAAAATTAAGAAGGAAAAAAAAGTTATAAATAACTTCTACAACAAAAAAAAAAATATGTTACTCACAAAACAAGTGTGTGATCTATACGTTGGCATGTGTGTTTTTTGCAATGCTGAGTCTGTTTGTGTGTGTGCTTGTTTTGTTTGTTAACTTCAAATGTATTTGGTATTTTATACTGAAAAGTTTTCTATTTATCCATACAGTGTATGAAAAAATAATATGACTAATTGCGTCTAAAAATAAAATATGTATTTATATATTTAAAAGTCAATTAAAATATTTATTGATTCAATTAAATATTTGCTTAGAAACAAATTAAATTCAAATCGAATATTTAATGAGATATTTTAGGTTGATAATTTTTTCTGTGTATCTCTTCAAATAATAATAAAAACAAAATTTTTCTAATAAACTCCTATTGCAATATATATTTTCTTACTAAATTTTGCATGACGATCACGAATCTGTACAAATGTATTAAATCGTCTGGGTCGCTTCTAAAATTTTGCGAATTATAGTTTTTAACGAAGATTTTTTTTTTTATATTACTGACCTAATATCCGGGAATTCAGAAATAAATAATTTTCTGTATTTCTAAATATAAAGAGAACATAATATTACCTTGGATTTAAGTATCGTATCTTCAAGGAAACTTGAAGGACATTCTTGGAAAATCGGAAATTCTCCCATTTTGGTTTTAGTTTAAAAAAAAAAAGTTAGTAAAGTCAGCAAAAATTTGCTGAATCAGCAAAATTTTAGTCAGGAGCGTGATAGCAAAAAAGTTGCTAATTTCAGCAAAATCTTTTGCTGAAAATCACAGAGCTGATATTTAGCAACAAAATTAAGAGATTCAGCTAAAGTTTTGCTAGCACTTAGTCAATTAAATATTACAAATTCCTTGCTAAAAGTTAACAAAACTTTCGATGAACACTAGTAGACTAAAAAAAAAAAATTTTAGAAAATTATATTTTAGTTAATTTATTGGTTGAAAATCATGAAATTTAAATAATTAAAAAAATATATAAAAATGTTCGTAATCCCACATTGACGACACGAATTAATGTAATATCTAAAAATATATATAAAAAATTATATATAACATTAAGAAAATTATCTTTCAACTACTTACATTAATGGTTGTCTAAATGATGGCATCTTTTAAACTCAGAAAAATGTCTTAGATAATTCTAGAAACGAAAAAAAAAGTAACAAAATATAGCATTTAATCTTTATTAAATCTAAATGCTTTATTTTGTCTTTAATTTAAGTACTAGACAATTACTTTCACAAGCCAGTGACAAAACAAAATTTAGGTTGCTTAATACACAATTTTGTTTTATGTATGAAAAACAGATGCAAAAATCTTCCATTGTTGATTTTTTGTATGTCTCACAAGAGCTGCATTTTTTAGTATCATTTTGCTCTTCTCTACTGCATCCTGAAATGCCGATACATCTACTTCATTCTGCTTACATTTTTTCAAGCTGGTAAAATATTATTATTTGATATGTAGTAGGACCAGTTCAAAATGAATTAATATGTGACCTGTTTAGGAGTGCAAATAATAGTACTCAAGAAAAATATTTGTTAAAACACTAAGTACAGATTAATCGCAATGCCTTATGTTACGGAGCTTGTAATAAATTAATAATATCGTGACATATCATTAAACTGCTATAAGCTAACAAGTTAAAAATTAAAAATAATTGGCGTATTAACTGTTACTTTTTATTCCGCATGTGCCATATTATGTACGGGTTACTGAAAGAATCCGTGCGGATGCAGTCGCTGAACTTACCTAAAAAATTATATCACATTACAGGTTCTTATAATATTTTACAAGTCTCAAAATTTTTTTTCAATAAATAACAGAAATATGAATCGTCCAAATGCCGTTTTTGGGCCGAACTCTTTGGTCGGACTCAATAATTTTATACACACAGAGAAATAAAGTGCCAACCGAGTTGAAAAGTGTATTTTGGTGTTAACAACCAATAAATTCGGTACAGTACAACCTTATTCAAATTGTTTTATTTTGGTTGTTGCAACTAAAATGCAGTGGTATTAGCCGAATTTTGTTGTGAAAACCAATATTCAGTTGTACCAATCAATTTCAGTTGTAGTAACCGAATTTGAGCCGTAATTACAGAATTTCAATTATCACATGGCTAAATTTTTCTCTGTGTGTAATTTTGCAGACTCTACTTTATATGGAACGGGCCTGTCACTTTAACAAGACGCTGTCTTGGAAGGGGGAAACTGACCATATGGCACGTCACACACCTAACCTGGGACATGTCCCCGAACGTTGTGTTTTTTAATAGTTTTGGGACAAGAACTTATTTTCGAGTTCAAATCAAAGATTTTAAATCAACTTTAAAGCTCATTTTGTTAAAATAATTTCCTTCTTGATTTTCAAACAAAATGCCATGAGCTATTACAATACTAAATTTAAAATCGTTTAGAAATCGAGAAAGTTAAGTTGAAATTGTATCCTCAATTAAAAAAAAAAAAAATAAAGGGCATAAAAATCCGAAGACCTGAACTGAAAGTTTCGAATTATTATTACAATACCTAAGTTATTAATTCGTCAATAATAAAAATCTTGTGATAATTTCTACAGTCAAAAAGTCGGTTCTGTTTGAATCATTTCAGTATTAGGTCTGCAGTGTAACAGTAAAGGGATTGGTTGTTTCTGCACTGACTGTAATTTTTCTACATACAGCTAATTATTTTAGGTATGGTTCTATATATCTACAATAGGGTGTCCCGATAAAAAGCATTTTAACGAATACCACTAAAACGCGCTGTAAATGCTTTCTTTATGTTTTCCGTATTCAGCTCATTAATACTCACAAGATGGTTCCTATCCGTTCAGTCAATTTGTAAAAAGGTAATTTATTGGGACACCTTAATCTACAATGTATGGTTGAAAAAGTCTAGCGGATCTATAGAGTGTCTTTACTGATTTTAACGCTCTAACCGGCAAGCCCGCGGGGTATTTCAAATTGCCCATAAATGCTCCAAATTAGTATTTTATGATATAAAATTAAGATATTTTGATAGAAAACCAAATTTAAAAAATATTTTGTTATGTAATACTTTGTATGCAGGGCACGGGTTTAAAGCGAGAAAGAAAGAAAGAAAATTTCAAAAAATTAATACTGTAAAATGAACAAAATTTTAAAAAGTTTTGAAAACATATTCATGTTATCTAGAAACCATTAATATTAAACACAAAGATTGAATCCTAAGCTTTAACAAAAATGTCTTACTTTGGTCCAAGGACATCTATAAGGATTCTTAAAGGATAGCTCTAAAGGACATCATCTTAGCTTTTAAAAGTATGGACGGATTTTTATGAAAGTTCACAAAAAGATTATATTTAATGATATTATAAAAGTCTTTAAGTTTATGCAGTATATACTGAAGTTAAGGTGGGCTTCCTAAGTAAAAGAACAAACAGAATGTAGTTATATCTTGATAGACGAAGAATTTATACCTAAACTTACATATTTTTATGGTTTAGTTTTTGAGATAAGCTCTAAAGCTATTTTGGCCCATATCGCCTTAATTACACTCAATAATAGAACTTAGTATAACAATTTGTAAAACGTCTAGTAAATCAAGTAAACTAACTCTCAGCAAATTTTTTGCTGAACTTGTGTTTTCAGCACTTAACTGTTTTGGATCAAAATTTTACTAATATTTTACCAATGTTTTACTAATTTATTTCGCTAAAAAAAAATTGTACTAATAAGCACATTGAACAGATTGAAATATATACGCAGAATGAACTAGATGTCGCGGCATGTGAAGATGTAGTAGAGACGAGGAAAATTATACTAGAAAGTACAACTCTTGTAAGACATATAAAATATCAATATTGAAAGATACAAATCTGTTCTTTATACAAATATTGTGTCGATTCCGGCTTGTCAAAACAAAAAAAAATAAATTATTAATTAAATTAAGGACAAAATAAAATATTTAAATGTAATAAAAATAAAATGTGTATTTGTAAACTAAGTTTTTATAGTGGTAATTTGTGCAATGTTTGAAAATTTCACACAAATATACTTTTAGATTTATAGACTAAAGCGAAGAGAAAAATACACATCTCAGGTAATTTTTTATATTTAATTTCGCTATTTGCCAAAAAAAAACTTTTTTTTATATGTATATTGTTATTTTTTTGTTTCGTTGTTAGAACTATTTACGACATTTAGCTTCAGTCCAAATTGTCATCATTTAGACAACCATGGATGTAAGTAGTTGAAATATATTGTTGTTTATGTTACATATAATTATTTCTATATATTCTCAAATATTAATATAATTCATGTCGTCAGTGTATGGAAATTTTAATATTTGTTAATGTATTGACAATTTTTTTAAGACTTCCAAAATTTTTTTTTACGATTTTCAGCAAATTTATTAACTAAAGCATAATTTTTCTGCAAATTTTTTGAGTTTTTTTCAGCCTTCCATAAATTTAGCAAAAATTTTATTAATTTCTAGCAAGGGTTTTTTTAATTTTTAATCAACTAAATATTAGCAAAACTTTTGTTGAATTTACTAAATTTTGCTGACATAAGCAATTTTTGGGAGCTTGCACTTTCTATCTAAAATTTTGCTAACTCAGAAATATTTTTTGGTGATTTTACTGACTTTTTTGAGTGCAGAAACGAAAAAAAAATTTGATAGAAATATAAATTGTTTATTTTTCGTGCCGAACACGTGGTACACTCATAGAAATAAACCTGTAAGACTATAAGAAAACGCTACTAAAAATTATTTCAAAATTACCTTGCAGAAAAAGCTGCTAAATTTAGCAGATTTTTTTTTTTTTTTTTGCCAAATATTAATAAAATAAGAACAGCAAATATAAACCAAACGGTTTCGAATATCGGAAAAATCTCAGACATCCGCTCGATACTTGAAAGTCTTTGAGCATAATCTGTACACCACGACCGTCGCGGTCCGGAAGGTAATAAACTGAACTATTTAAATAATATGTTTAGATACTGTATCAATGGGTTTCGGTGCATGATTTTATTAAATAATAAACAAATGCTTTGAATAGAAAGAAGTAAGTACTAAGGGTTTTTACAATATTAATGAGAAAAATTACATTTTTTTGTCTTTGACTATCCGTCTGAAGTTTGAAGTAAAGCTTGTGCAGGCTATTCTCATTAAGTCTTTGAGATTTTCATCGGCAAGTCTGTTCCGGAATTTATTTTTAATGAAGTTCGTCTTAGACAAAGCTGCTTCATAAACATATGTTGACCCAAACAAAGAGAAAAGTTTCAAGGCTAATTTTTTTTTAATTCTGGGTATTTATTAGCACAAACAAATTTTATCCAAAACTCTTGACAATAAACTTCCTGTTTTTGGTGTTTTAAAACTGTATTTTCTTGAAAATCGATCATTTTCATCTGGAGAGAAGCTTTATTACTCCCGAAGGATTCAGAGAGTAAATGTTACTGAGGATATCGACGACATTCCCAATTTTCTTAAAATCTGCGAATCTGTTTTCAAATTCCGATTTTAGATTCTCCATGAACGTCTTGTATTGGCCGACGTCAAGCTCGTTGTAATTGCAGATTTTTTTTTAAATTAGGGAAGTGCAGGCGTTCGTTATCCAAATCAATGTTGAAAAGATCGAGTTTTCGCAAAAAGCTTTTTACTTCTGTCAGGAGCTCCCATACAAGCGTTCCTCTGCCTTGAAGTTTAAGGTTCAGATCATTGATGTGTTTAAAAATATCACAGTGCAACACGAAAAAAATAACCATATACGGACACCACTAAGTGATAAAAGACTAAAAAAAAAAAAGACCCGTGTCTTCCAATTTTTCCGAAAGCCATCTCCTCTTTTGTTTATGAGCCGCCAAAGATTTGGGGCCTCGGTATCAATTTCGCAAAAAAGTGATCATTTTCTCAGGCTCATATCTTGCAAACCGCTCAGAATTTCGATTTACTCTCTATGGCAAAGTTGTAGCTCTTGTCAAAAAGAACAAAAATTGCGAACATATAAAATCAAAAAAACTTCACCTTCCAGATCAAAATCGCAAAAAACTTAAAAAAAAATCGATTTTTTTACCTTTTTTCCCGTGTTCAGGTCTATAGGTAGCAAACCGTTCAAAATTCAAGGAAACAATCAACTACAAAAATTTACCTAAGATCTCAATAAACAAATTTCTAGAACATATAAACTTCCTGGGAATTGGGTTTGCTACCTATGCACCTGAACAGGAGAAAAAAGGAAAAAAAAATGAAATTAAAAAATTTTTCACTTTTGCGCGCTACCTAAACAGTGTTAAGAATCATCTCTAGGGAGTTTATATGTTCTAGAAATTTGTTTATTGAGATCTTAGGTAAAGTTTTGTAGTTGATTGTTTCCTTGAATTTTGAACGGTTTGCTACCTATGGACCTGAACACGGGAAAAAAGGTAAAAAAAATCGAATTTTTTTAAGTTTTTTGCGATTTTGATCTGGAAGGTGAAGTTTTTTTGATTTTATATGTTCGCAATTTTTGTTCTTTATGACAAGAGCTACAACTTTGCCATAGAGAGTAAATCGAAATTCTGAACGGTTTGCAAGATATGAGCCTGAGAAAATGATCACTTTTTTGCGAAAATGATACCGAGGCCCCAAATCTTTGGCGGCCCATAAACAAAAGAGGAGATGACTTTGGGAAAAATTGGGAGACACGGGTCTTTTTTTTTTTTAGTCTTTTATCACGTAGTGGTGTCCGTATATGGTTATTTTGCCATGACTTAAAAATTACACACAGTGTATCTGATAAGAAAGCAATAGAAGTTACATTTTCTTTATCGCTAAGAAAACTTAAGTAATGGAGATGCAACAAAATCTCACACATACACTCGGCTGTGTTGATAGTTTTGAATGATTTGATGAGCCTGTCCGACAAGTGTATGTGTGAGATTTTGTTGCACCTCGCTGATCACGACAATATTACTAATGTAATTGTTTGTGTTATCGCTCCCAAATTATCTTTTTTTTTGCATAGGTTTCCCTATTACTTGTTAGTTAACGGATCATCACCAAAGGCTGATGTCGAGACGAAAATATTTCTCATGAATTTGTTGTTACATAATGTAAAATATTTTGTTAACACAAGGTCCGCATAAAATAGGTCTACGGTCCGGATCCGGACCGCGGTCCGCCAGTTGGTGACCCCTGCTCTACAACATAGGCGAAGTTCATTAAGATCTGTCGGTCCGGGTCGGGATACCTCAATTGTAAGTGTTTTTCTCAAAAAGTCGCTACAAACTTTAAGTCCCATCTTCGGTTAAAAACCCCAACCAACCATAATGAAAATTCTTTTAACCATTTATTAAGTTAATTTTAAATCTGTTAAGCTACAAATGCCTTTCTTTAGACAATCATTCAATTATTTAAGCATTTAATCATTAAATTCCATTTCTATCGGAATTAAATATTCTACTTCTTTTTAAAATTGAAGTAAATACTAATAATCTTCTTTACTTACAACTCCTATGTTCACTCCTGGTGCCATTAAGCTGTTGAGTAGTATAAAATTTTAACAAAAAATATTAAGGTAAAATGAGAATGCAGTCAATATATCAACACAAACCCATAAATGATGAGATGATTTAGTTTCATTTCTGTACTTTATTTAACAAAACAGTTAGAGAAATAAGAGGAAGGACTTGTCGATCGTTGGTTTAAATGAAAAAGGACGTAACTAACAAACAAATTTTAAATCTCTTTTTTTATGGTTAATAAGACCAAGCTAGCGATTATAAAAACAAGGAAGTCTAAAATGTAATTTTTCGCGAATCCAACAGCATCTGAAATACTTTTGTTAAAAGTGAAATTATTTCATATTTCACTTAGCGATACCTCCTAAAGCACAGGACTTTGGGGTTATTTAAATGCATAACATCGATTTAGCCCTTTCTTTAGAACATTACAATTTGAAATGAAACCTTTAACATTTAAGCTAACGCTATAAGCTAAGCAGAATAAATGCATCTGTTTTTTTTTTTTTTTTTTTTTTTTTTGCAAACCCTACATCTTTACAAGCATCCAGTTATATTGAAGTAAGCTTTACAAACACTAACTAACTTTATAAATCTCTGTCGTATATTTTCTATTTTGTTCATTTGGTTTCCTTTCCAGTTACTGTAGATGTGGCTTCATATATATTTATGTACCCAAAGAAATCATGTTTAGTTTAAATTACACTTAAAAACGAAAAAAAAAAACTCATTTCAAGGATAAAAGGATTATGTGGATTGATTTGTGTTCATACATTTATTCGTACCTACTTTTTTCATTTCCTTGCCAACAAACAAAATGAAGTCTAATATTTTTGTATATTTATTTACCAATATTTGGTACTGCATTCGAGTGCATATATTTTTTTGTTGTCAGTACATTTATTCCTCGACTGACAGGGTAGTTGAAATTAATCAATATCATAGGACGTGTAGACGCAGATACCCCTCCCCCCACCCGGAGGATCAAAAAAAATTTTGTTGTTAATAACACATTTTATTTTTTATGGAGTAGTTTTTGAAATATTTTTTTTATTTTTAAATTTTAATTTTTGAGAAATTTGACTATTTTGACTATATTTTGAGTTACGGTCAGTCATATTGCAAAACAAAAAAAGAATAATACAATTTAAATGGAAAATCACTGATGACGACTGTCCATAAAAAGAGGCAGAAACTAGTCTATTCTGATTTAAAAATTAATTAAATTTAGAGAAAAACGTTTATTCTTCTTCTTAACCTCAACATTTCTTAATAAATTAAATTTGTCAAATGCATATTAATTAAAAATTAATTGCGACTGTCTATATGACGTGAAAATAACACTGTACTAAAATACATTATAAAATTTGCCCTGTGGCGATGTCTCAACTTAAAACGCAAAAGTACGTCAATCTGGTAACATTGCGAAATGGAGACGGAGGAGATTACAAAAATAAACAAAAATCTAAAATTAGAATATTTGAGTTAGTTAGTGTTGGTCACTTCTGAGTATAATATACAATAACAGAAAAGCTAATAGGAAAGAAAACTGCAATTTATCTGCATTTACATTCGAGGGAATACTTGGGTGTGATCGCTAAACGGTCATGAATTGGTATTGTTACGTTTGTAATGTAGAAAGAGCGCAGGTTTGATTCTTACAGCCGCAGGTTGTTGAAAAATGTATCATATAGATACAATCTGACAATTATAAGACACAAATAATAATACAATTTAAATGGAAAATCACTGACGACAATTGTCCATAAAAAAGGCAGAAACTAGTCTAGTCTGATTTAAAATTAATAGTGTTTATAATTTTTAGAGAAAAACGTTTATTCCTCTTCTTAACCTCAACATTTCCAATATAATTCAATTTGCAACATATCTTTTGAATTCTGCTTTTAAATCTGTTCAGTATTTAAAATAGGCATTAATTTTTTTCAAAAGTTTGTGGCAGATAAATACACGATTCTAAACCACTATTTTGGCACATCAAATCTGTGTGCGTGAATGACTTTCGGCAAGGGGCGCAAAAGTTATGGGTTTTTTTTTTATATAAATTTCTAAAAATAATATTTTTCCATTGATTTCAAAAAATTTTCGCACATGTATAAAACTAATACAGGAAAATCAATAAAATACTAAAAAAAATATATCGTAAGCATAAAGTAAAATACACTGAAAAAAAAATAATTTTTTTTAATAGTTTTTTTTTCAATTATTTTGAAAACAGAAAACAATTATTAAAATTAAAATTTAAATAAAAATTAATTGCATAACGCCAATTTGTTTACCTTTAAAATTGTTAATATCAAAAAATATAGATTTTTATACTTTAAACAACAATTATGCTATTGTATATGTCAACATTTATTTGTATTTAATTTGCTATTTTTATATTTTTAATTTGTAATCTATACCTCTCTTATGGTTTTTTCGCCGCTCTGGCTAATAAAAGTTTTAGATTATTAAAACCATATAGTGTAACATTCACTTTCGTTTGGTCTGTAATCTGGATGATTTCCTTGGTTCAATTTGAGAGGTTTTATTTTGATATATATTTGATATATATTTTGATATATATTTCAATTGAAACAGTTATAACCGTTTAAAAAATTTAATAAATATTTTTGCGTTTCTGCTGAAATTACTACGAGGGCAGATCAATAAGTCCGTGACTTTTTGAATGAAACACTGTTTTTTTCGGTGTATTGACCTCAATTGGCCGTCCAGAACGTTCAGCGTCATTTTTACTTGTGCGACCACAACGAAAGTCAGTAAACCACTTTTTTACCATTGAAATCGACGATGCAGAGTCCCCATAGTATTTATCAAGCTTTTCCTTGGTTTGATTGACGGTTTTTTTTTCGCAAAAAATAATGTTTAATGAGCACTCGAAATTCACTTTTTTCCATTTTTAAAAAAATCCACGAGGTTGTATGTTTTAAACAGCTGTTAAACGCAAAGTAAATGACGGAACTTGCTCAAAATTTGTCAGTAGTCTATTAACAGGTGGTACTTGGTGGGAGCAGTGTTGCATTTCATATAACTACGAGGGAAGTTCGAAAAGTCTCGGACTTATTGATCCAGCCCGCGTACACTCAGGGAACTTCTGCTTATTTTTAATGTAAATGTCAGTCATTTGTAGAACAAATTTATTTTTTTACTAACCTTGTAGTTCATTTAAAAAAACAAGCCACATCAAATGACTGTTCTATGATTTTGCATTCATTTTTTAGAGTAGTTTTTTGTTATTTAAAAAAATAAAATAAAAAAAATGTATGTTTATTTTTTCTAACATGTGGTTAATTTTTACTGCAATTGTTAGTTATTTTTTGAACATTAAAAAACAAATGACAACGTTAGTTGAATATACTGAAATGTAAACTACATTTGCAGTGGTCTATACCTACATATTATTCTAAGTGTAATAATAAGTATTTTCCAAAAAAGTACGGAATTTTTTTATTGGTAACAGAATGCAATATTTCATATATTTTGGCGTTTGGGGTGGAAATGTTTTGTGCTTTCCAAATTTTTTTTTGTCAAATTCTGAGATATTTAAAAAATAAGTTTTCGACTTTTTTTTTTTTTATTTTTTTATTTTTATTAATTAATAATCATATAATTACAAATTATATACTGTTATCCTAACCGAGCACTAGCTACTATGGCCTTCGGCGCGTTGTAGCGAAAACAAACCAGTGCCTCTGGTGGGAATCGAACCCACGACCCCTGCACTGCTAAGCCAGCACGCTACCAACTAGCCTACCGGGCGCACACTAATGTTTTCGACTTAAAATCGCGGTTTACATGATATTTAAAAACGATTATTTGTTCTAAAGATTCTACAAGTAAGTAAATTGAAGTATAGTTTTTTTAACATTATACTTTTTAAACCTATTTAAGTTTAATTTGGTCCATAAAATCTTTAGTTCTTAAAGCATTGAACAAACGTAAATATAATGTTAATTTTGATAAATTTCGCACAACAGTGTAAAGTAAGTTATTTTGCACACAGTCCCTTTTGAAAAAAATTTGAGGTGGCGATCAATTATATGCATTGCGACTATTAGTTATAGGTTTTTAATCTGTCAATGTTGTTTGCTGCCAATTTAAAACTTTACAGTAAATGTAGCATGAGAAAAAATGTTTTTTTTTTTTTAACAAAATTCATGCACATGTTTTTCCGCATTTCTGACTGTCTTACTCTTTATCTGTTAAGGACACATTAATACGAAACATTCCATGAAGTGCCCGGTACAAAAAAAACATTAAAAATTTTGAAATCGGAAAAAATTGGTTTTAATTTTGGATACAATTATTTTTTTTTTGCTGGGTGATAACACTCCAAAACATTACGTGTTGAATTTATCTCCCATGTGTCGGGAGATAGATGTAATACCAAATGAAATCCAAAATTGTGAAAGGCGTGGTAGAGAAGAATGAGTGTATTTTCTAAAAAGCATAACTACATTGTAAATTTTCAATTTTCTGAATCAGACTGCGCAGTTTCTGGTATTGAACCTTCGTCAGTGACCCTGTTTTTTTGAATAATGTAATATTTGTTATGTTTTTATTTGTTCGATTGCGGCCATATGAAATTTTCTGTGCAATCACTGACCGTGGTATAGATAAACTGATTTCTAATGCCACATGCACTCGCACTACACGTTAGGCAGAGCGCTTTAGCGCACTGAGCTATCGCCAGGTCGAGTTTTGTTGTGATTAAAACTAGTTTTATTCAATACACGGTTTTTTTGTTCTTGCATACATAATCTCAGAAGTACAACTCCAACAGAAACAACAGTTATATTTTTAGAAACTTACCTCACTCTAATGTCCACTGTTTTCCCATATGTTGTAAGTGATGTCACATCTATGATATATTCTTTGTATATTCGATAGATGGCGCTTACGTAGTTAGGGAAGAATTGTCCCCTAAAATAACGTTTTTGGTATTATTAGACCATTCAAAGGCTTTTGATACTGTGCACCATTCATTATTATGTAAAAAATTGTTAAAATTATTTAATTTCTCTACATTTGCTGTCAAATTGATGTCGTCGTACCTCTCAAATAGATCTCAATCAGTTACCAACGGTGGGTCTGTTTCGCGGCCTTTGCTGGTTACTAGAGTTGTCCTGCAGGGTTCAATTCTTGGGCCCCTGTTATACTCGTTATATTCTAACGATCTTCCTCAACAACTTTGTTACTCCAATATACAAATATATGCCGACGACGTTCAGTTATATCTTAGTTGCTCCAAAGAATTAATTACAACTAAAATACAAGAATTGAATCATGATCTTGATAAAATTAGTTTATGTTCTTCGGCCAATGGTTTGCGACTCAATCCTAACAAATCAAAATGTATAATAATACGAAAAAAATCATTTCAAATAAATAATGAACTAAATATATTACTTGGTGGTTCAAAAATTGATATTGTTGATTCTGCTAAAAACTTAGGAGTAACATTTAACAAAAGTCTAACCTGGACTAATCATATTACCCACGCATGTGGCAAAGTATACGGTATGCTGCGAAGCTTATGGGCCACTCAACACTTTACCCCTCTGAGTATTAGAATATTACTGGCAAAAACGTATCTTTTACCGACACTTTTATATTCATCCGAAATTTTTACTGGATGCAACTCACATGATATGAGAAAGCTTACCGTAACGTACAATAACATCGTCCGTTATATATTTTCTTTGAAAAGGTTTGATAATGTATCGCAGTATTCTTGTCGTGTACTGAACATGTCTTTTTCAAACTACCTTAAGTTTAAAAACGTTATTTTTCTTTTCAAAATTGTTATGACAAAAGAGCCTAAATATCTTTATGAACGTTTACAGTTTTCAAGATCAAGCAGAGGAAAAGATATAATTCAATTTCAGCATCGTGACCATGCTTCAGAATGCCAATTCTTTATATTAACCATACGTCTCTGGAACCATCTTCCAAATAATTTGCAAACAGCTAGCAACGCAATAAGGTTTAGAAGCTTACTTAGGGAATATTTTTCATAAATTTTTAATTTTAATTTTACCTTTGACTTTATTTTTATTAAGTTAAAATTTAATTATTATATTTATTATTTATATTATTTATTTTATTTTTTCTTTTCAATTTAGTCCTAATACTACAATAATCTGAATAAAAAATTTAAATTTTTCAAAAAAAAAGTTTTTCTTCATTAAAAAAAAAAAAACGCCGCTCTAGGTAATGTACAGTATTTGAATTTTCTACACGAATACAATTGAACTTGTTTTACCAAAAACCAATAAAAAAAATTAACTTTAAATGAGTTTTCCCACGTTTTTCTCTTCTCCGAGCGCGGAAATCTTTTATAGAAATTCAAGAAATATTTTTATAAGAAAATTATTTTTTCTTTAGAAAAACACAATTATAAATATTATTTTAAAAATTATAATTTAAAATTCGAACTACCACGGCATCATGGTGGCCTTTTCATTACGGATCTATTTTTGAATGCATAATCGGCATGTATCAATTATAACCAACTGAAAAATATTGAATTTTGGACACCAGCTCTTCAACATTTGTTCAAATTTCACACAAATATTTGTCTTTTATGGAAATAAGACTGACACCAATTTTGGCTGGCTGGACTCATTGGTTCGCGAAATATGGCATCTTAAAAACTTAAAAAATTTTAAAAAAACTGTACGCATATAAAGTGTCAATTCTAAGTAAATCACTGAGGTCTCACATTGATGATGACAAAATGTCTTTTTAAATTACGTATCACACGATTAATTTGTCAATTAATTAATATAAAAAACTAGTATTTTTTAAAAATTTTTAAAAAATATATGGTAATGATTAACCCTTTCCTAATACTGTCCGCAAGTGCCAGGACGGAGAACGTATTAGTTTCTGATTTATTGAGAAAAATGTCACACCAAGTACAAAAAATATTTTATACTCGTATATATCGTCAAGGCAGGCGATAACGATATCAGAAATGACATCTTAATATTTTGCTATAGTAATATGGGATTTCATATTTAAAATATACCTTAAAATAACATCACTTACAACATATGGGAAAACAGTGGACATTAGAGTGAGGTTAAGTTTCTAAAAATAGAACTGTTGTCTTGTTGGAGTTGTACTTCTGAGATTATGTATGCAAGAACAAAAACACCGTGTATTGAATAAAACTAGTTTTAATCACAACAAAACTCGACCTGACGATAGATCAGTGCGCTAAAGCGCTCTGTCTAACGTGTAGTGCGAGTGCATGTGGCATTAGAAATCAGTTTATCTATACCACGGTCAGTGATTGAACAGAAAATTTCATATAGACGCAATCGAACAAATAAAAACATAACAAATATTACATTATTCAAAAAAACAGGGTCACTGACAAAGGTTCAATACCAGAATCTGCGCAGTCTGATTCAGAAAATTGAAAATTTACAATGCAGTTATGATTTTTAGAAAATGCACTAATTCTTCTCTACCACGTCTTTCACAAATCACTAAATAGTTCACATTAGTATGTATTTATTAAAAAATATATGCCCAGTAAAAAACGCAGCTTACCAGCAAGCAGGTTTGTAAGGGAGTAAACCTAATAGAATCCCTTACAAACCATGCCATGATTTTTATATGGCGAATTCCCACTTGGAAGCATTACTTGTGGGCAAAATAAGCGCGGGTTTTAGCGCTTACAAAAAGCTGTGATTTCGTGGTTTTCAGTAAAATCATATTTCATGTCTACATTATTACGATTAAAAGTAATAATATGAATAATATATAATTTATTTTACATATAATTCTACAGACATTAACTTTAGACATAATATAATAATTTTTTTTTACCGCACCTCGTGGTAGCTCTCCAGGAACAGTGAAACGACTAATTATTTTTTTAACATACTCAAAAACACCAAACACAATCGGAAATCACTCGGGAAAACTGGTTAAGATCGTTTGTAATCTACAACATGAAACTTTCTGCATTACAACCTGCATCCTCGTAAGGGATTAACGTAAGCTGCTTACAACCTACGTCATTGTAAGGGAAGACAGTAAGGCCAACAAAATTTTTTGTTTATTTTTATACGAACAACATAATAGTAAGCCTTACTTCAGCGCATTTGTTTTATCCTGCTTTTAAAAACACGAAAATCTTTTACTGTGTATATTTAACAATTTTAAAATCAACACATTGGGATTATTATGAGTGTAACCGCAAAATATATACGTATTGAGTAGAATCATAAACACCAAAATAATATAAGAAAATTTAAATAAAAACACACTCAAAAAAAAAAGTTTGTAAAGTTAGCAAAAAATTTTGCTGAGTCAGCAAAATTTTAGTCAGGAGGATGCTTGCAAAAAAGTTGCTAATGTCAGCAAAATCTTTTGCTGAAAATCAGCGAGCTGATTTTTAGCGACAAAATTTGTAGATTCAGCAAAAGTGTTGCTAACACTTAGTAGATTAGAAATACAAAAGCCTTGCTAAAAATTAATAAATTTTTTGCTGAATTTTAGTAGACTGAAAAAAACGCAAAAAATTTGTAGAAAAATTGTAATTTAGTTAATTTATTTGCTGAAAATCATAAAACATATTTTTGTGATTCTTTTAAAAATAATTAACTATAATAACGAAATATAAAAATTTTCATTTTCCACATTGACGACATGAATTTATTTAATATCTGAAAATATATAGAAATAAATATATATAACATAACAAAAATTGTCTTTCAATTACTTACATCAATGGTTGTCTAAATGATGCTATCGTTTAAATGATGCTATCGCAACTGCCGAAGATAATTATAGAAACGAAATGAAAAAATAAACAAAAACAAACGAAACGAAAAAAACAACCCTTTTTGCAATAAGAAAAAGGAACCATAAAAAAATCTACCTAAGATGTGTGTCTTTGTCTTTCAATTTACTCTGTCTGTGTGTCTTTGTCTTTCAATTTACTCTCTCTACATTTCATTTTCCTCTTCTCTACTACATCTTGACATGCCGCGACATCTACTTCATTCTGCGTATATTTTTCAATCTGGTTGTCGTACACACTATTAATGTGCTTATCAGCACAATTTTTTTTTAGCAAAATTATTTAGTAAAACATTAGTATATTAGTAAAGCATTAGTATAAAACAGTTAAGTGCTGAATAAGTATAACAAAAATTTTAGCTGAAAACACGATTTTAGCAAAAAATTTTGCTAAAAAATTGTATACCTGATTTACAAGACGTTTTACTAACTTTTCTACTAACTTATTTTTTTGAGTGTATAACTAATCATAAATTTTAGCTAAAAAAAAAAACAAATCTAGAAAAATTCCAAAAAAGTCTAAAATAATCCGGGATTGCAAAAAAAAATTTTATCTTCGGGATTTAGCAAATCCCTAATTCCGGGATTTCGGTATACGGAATTTCACGTTTTAAATCCATATTGAATACCCTATATAGGCTATATTAAATAATATCGTAGAATAGTTACTATACGTATGAGTTATACAAATATTTAATTAATATTGATCATACGCCGTGTTACACAGTTACATATAAAATGTGCAATAAATCCAACAAAACAACTAAAACTTAGTAGTTTTTGAAAACTACTTGTATTTGCTTGTAAAATTCCATTATAAATTTGTAATCAATAATTAGAAAGTTTCAAAACCTACATTTTTTTGGTTGTAGTATAAATGAGGTATAAAACAGTTTTCAATTTTATATGACATATTCCTCACAATTTTAGGCATTTGCAAACTTGCTGCCAAAGAAATTTTCAAGGCTGAAATCTCCGATTTGGATGTATAATAATGAAGCTTAATACGATGTTTACCTATCTTGATTTTAAGACATCTAGGGAAAGAAATCTTCAATTTATTGTTACTCTTTAGTTCAGGATAACGCGAATGCAGAAAAAGGTTTTGGCAAGGAAATTGTGATATTTTTTTACTAACTTTTATGTTTTTCTTCATAACTATATATTGAAAATTGTCCACGCCTGGTTCAGAATAATGTCAAAACAAATTAAAAACTTAAAATCTTTCGAAGTTTAATCCACAAATAAATGAAAACGATCAATGGTTTTGGCCAGTAGTGCGATTCACTTAACGATTTTATCAGTTTCGTTAACTCACGACAATTGTCGGTTAAATTACCGAAAACGTCATTCAATATTTTAATATTCTTTGACAAGAGAAACTGTCAAAAGTTGTTAATTTAAATTTCATTTTCTTTCATATTATTTCAAATAACGACTTAAATTGTTAACATAAACTTCAACATAAAATTTTGTTGCTAAGTTAATGATTTTTTAACAGTGAGCGTCAACAGCAAGTCTACAGTCTATTTCTAGTCTATTTTATCTATTCTAGTCTATTTTATCAAAAATTACATATATTTTCTTTAGAATTTATATTTCCTTCACAACTATATTTATTTCTGCTTATTTAAAAATATGATTCCTCTGTTTTTCTCTTCTTGCAACAAAAACTAAAAATACTGCATATTTTAAGCATCAAACAGACAGCCATCTTTCAAGTATAATGAAACCTTTGTATAGTTTAAAATGCCGTTTTTTTGCTAATTTACATTTGTAATGCATTCTAGAGAATATTTATTAATAACACTGTCCAACAAATTAAGACTTTTTGATTGGAACTGAATAGCGATCCTCTAATTCTGAAAGTGTATGTTCAGTGGATCATTTTTTGTAAAAATAAACTTATAGTCCAGCTTGTCTGAGTTTTTGTTTACAGTGGGTCAAAGTTTTCATTTTTATGGTATAATAAATGAAAAAAATGTTGTAAGTTAGTGTCTGAGGGAAGTCTGATTGTCAGAGTTATATTGTGGAATTAGGATTTTTCGAAAAAAGTATATGTCGACTTTGAATAGGATAAGAGAATATACACACAGAGAAAAATTTAGCTATTTGCCAACCGAAATTCTGTTACTCACACTCAAATTCGGTTATTACGAAATTCAGTAGGTTTGTACAACTTAGCATTAGTTTTCAAAACAAAATTCGGTTAATTCAAATGAGTTTAAGTTTCAACACCCAAAATAATTAGAAATCTAATGTTAATATCGTTGTACTAACTTAATTTATAAGTTGTTACAATTAATATACACTTTTCAATTCGGTTGGCACTTTATTTCTCTGTGTGTATATATGAAATAAATTCGACCAAAATTACTTAAAAGAAAAAAAAAATGAAACCCATTCAATTAAAATTTAAAAATAGGCGTTTTCAATAAAAATTATAATTTTAGGGATATCGTTTGCAAGTTTTGATTAAGTTTCAGTGACAAAAAAATGTTTTTACAAAATGGACATAATGTATCCAAAAATTTAAAAACATGGGCGCTAAGTTTGAGCTAAATCCGTTGGAAAATAAAAACAAATGATTTTATATATTAAATGGCCGATATAATTTTTGCAACCCCGCCCAATTTTAGGGCATGGATGAAAAAAAAGTAGATGGCGACTTTCATTGCAGTAATGGGATCAAGTGTACCAAATTTCAGAAATATCCGATAAATAATATATATTTTTGTTTGCGAACAAACTAACAGACACACAAAAAATTTATTTTATATAAATTGATTAAATGTGAGAAATTGGTGAGTGATACGAGTTTTTCGTTATGTTTTTCGAAGTCAGCACCCCGAATTACATAGGAATTAGATAAATTTATTCAAAAGATTTTTTCATGGTTGGCCTGTGTTATTTATTGTGTTTCTTTGAGGACTTTTCAAGTTTTATGACTTTTCAATTGCTCTGTAAGCATTATGATTTTTATGTATAAAATTTGTTATAAAGTTCATTAAATTTCGCTGCTCATTGTGGTTGTTTGCCAAATTTCTGCAACAAACATACATTTTTGGTAAATACCCAGGTATTTACTCATTTTTACCTAATTTACCTTTCTTACGGGGAATTTACCAATTGGGTATTTACCGCTTTCCCTCTCTCTCTAGTAATTTTGATATTTTTTAATTACTTCAAAATTAATACCGTCAAAACTATGCGCCGTTAGAGGTACATTATTAACGCTAATGAATTTATCATGCTTAAACAAAACACAATAAAAAACTAAAACAATTTGCCTCAGTATCAAAAATTTATGAAATTCCTCATATAGAGCAATTCCATATGAAAACGATCAAAATTGGCAAATTTTTGGACGACCCCTCTCCGATTTTAAAATAAATAGTCTCAATCGATTGCCCAGCTAAAAATAATGTACCTACATATTTTTTTTTTTTTTATAGTGACTGGTTTAGTGGTGGTGTGCACCACTGTCATGTGACAAAATTGAAGAATTCTTCATAAGGGACCTCATTGAAAGTTGTTTAAATTAGGAAAATTTTATTTTTCAATTAAAGCCTGATTCAATACCTTTCCAACGAGCTATCACTCGTTGCGATCGCTTTAGTAGTTTTTTCAATGAGGTCCCTTATGAAGAATTCTTCAATTTTGTCACATGTCATATGGAATTGCTCTATAGTGACTGGTTTAGTGGTGGTGTGCACCACTGTCAAGTGACAAAATTGATTCCTAATTTTTCTTGTTAAATAATTAAAAATAATTCAATTATAAAAAATATAAATACAATGAGAACAAGGTGGTCTCTTAAATGCTCTTCTCCTATCCAAACAAGGAGTCGGGGCCCATTTTTTTATTGCTGATTCTTAAAGCAAAAATTATGAGGAATCCAAAAAAAAAAAATAAAATTAGCTGGAAAATTTAGGAGCTTCTGTGGAAAAATCGGAAAATTTAATTTTCATGGGAAAATTTAATTTTCATGGGAAAAAAGGTAAATTTCTGAGAAAAATCAGGAAAATTTTATTTTTCAATTAAAGCCTGATTCAATACCTTTCAATGAGGTCCCTTATGAAGAATTCTTCAATTTTGTCACATGACAGTGGTGCACACCACCACTAAACCAGTCACTATAAAAAAAAAAATATGTAGGTACATTATTTTTTGCTGGGCAATCGATTGAGACTATTTATTTTAAAATCGGAGAGGGGTCGTCCAAAAGGTGATCGCTTTCATATGGAATTGCTCTATAAGGTTGTGAATCTCAACTTTATTAAAAAAAAAAATATTCATTAAAAAAAAATCAAAGAAAAAACAAATCACAGGAACTCCGAAATATTTCCCGTGATTACGAGATTAAACAATTTTAAGAATTCCCGTGAAGAATGCTATTTAGGATTAAAAAGAGTACAATTTTTGTTGTTAAGTCTACTCTTGATATGGGTCAAAACCATTGAAGCATTGATTTTTCCATATTAATGTTAATGCCAACAACATTGTAATTTATATGAAAAAACTAATACCTCTATGCTAAAATCCCAAGTATGATATTAAGTATACTAAAAGAAGCTAAAAAATCCTACCAAAACTTACAATACACCAAAATAATAAAAGTTTGTGTGACTTCATTAAAATTTTAAATGAAGGAAAATGCCAATAAAAGGTTAAACACACTTCAACGTTCATTAAAAATAAAAAGCGAAAAGAAAAAAAATCTAAAAACTTTTCTTTTATTATGATGACGTTATACTTCGTCATACATTTATCTATTCAGAGGAACACCTTTGGCATTAAAACAACCAACAAGTCAATGATTTTGTTCAACTTCAAGTGCCACTTCAACAGTAGAGAAGAAGGCAAACAATAAAATAGAACAAAAAAAACACAGAAAAAAAGACTTTGGAGTACAGTTAAAGATCACGCAAAAAAAAATTTGCATTTTTATAAGCAATCAAAATTTAGCAAAAACAAAAAAGTTTAAACAATAAAAACAAGGGAAATAAGTCAAATACACTTTGTTTGAAAAATATTCGGAACTTTTATTTAGTCAAACAAGTCATAAACCGCAAGCTGCAGTCATAGAAATAAAATTATCTAAAATTAGCAAATTTCCTTTGGCTAAATATTAATAAAATTTAAAAGACAGCAATAAATCTGTTGACTATACAAAATTTTTAGTTATATTCGAGTAGAATTTTAGTTAATTGAAAATATCGAGTTACGCTGCTAAAATTAGCAAAATTCAAAAATATTTGTAGACTTTAAACAGCAAACCAAAACGTTATATCAGAACTGTAATATCAACAAAATGTTTGCTATATCTACCCAGGTAGAAATTACAAACAAGTTAGTACACTAAGGATATTATGTAGGTAAAGACCACAGAAATTGTAGTAAAAAACAAATGTAATTTCATTTAAAGAAATTACGACTTACATTACAGTACATTCAACTAACATTATCATTTGTTTTTTAATGTTCAAAAAATGACAAACAATTGTAGTAAAAATGAACCACATGGTAGTAAAAAATAAACAAACATTTACTTGATTTTTTTTTTATAACAAAAAACCACTGTAAAAAATTAATGTAAAATCATAAAACAGTCATTTGAAGTGGTTTGTTATTTTAAATGAAGGTTAGTAAAATATTAAATTTGTTCTACAAATGACTGACAGATTAAAAATAAATAAACTGTATTGCAATCCAAACAACTACATATTTTTAAAGCAGAAGTTCACTGAGTGTGCTGACAAACCACTGCTATTTTTACAAAAACACTAAAACCTAATATTGTACTTGAAAAGCACCTTTCTTTGTTTGCAAAGCATGTGTTTCCCAATTTCACCAATATTGCAACCAATTAGAAACATTCTTTTTTTTATATTTTATTATACACACACATTATTTATTTCCGTAAAGACTACTGAACATACACATTAAATTAACTGAAAATCAGTTAATAACAGGACAACTTACTTTTCGTTTAAACAATTCTATTTTTTAGTTTATTTTCAACTACTGAAAAGTTTATTAACAAAATCCATAAAAACAATAGATTGTTTTCGTTTATTTAGAATACTCAATAAATATAAAAACGTTTTGTTTTAAACATAAAATTTTAACTGAATACTACCGAAAGTCCGTTTTTTTTTGTTTATTGAATAACAGACAGAAAGTTAAAAAATATATTCCATTGAAACAACTTTATCGATTAAACTTTTAAATAACTGTGTTGATTTTTTATGGAAATGTTCTTGTAAGTGTACTTCCCATATTTAAATATGATGTAAATGACTAAGACGGAACTGTCTTGCTGCTTTTTAAATGTGTTTCATTTCTCAAAACTAATTAAATTTGGGGCTTTTTGAGAAATGTGGAGCTGCTTTATGCCAACGATGGCAAGTTCGCTAAAGCCAATGGTTGGCCACTCTTATCAATCGCGCAACAGGACAATACTCTCAAAATTGTTAATCCAATGTTCTGGCAAGGCATTACCGACCGTCGCCGACGCTTTGCCAATACTGTGCCGCTTGTATTTTTCTGCTTGGGTATCTTAAATTCAGTTGAACGCAAATATGAGTATATTTAGCTAAATTAACAGAAATGTTTGATACAAAATTGTAAATTGCTTTTTTTCGCATTAAAATAATAACAATAATAATAAAACAAATTTGCATTATTTTAAGATTTTTTGTCTACTAATATTTAGAAAATTTTTAAGCTGATTTTAGCAGATTGATTTATTACTTTCAATTAATTATTCAAAATTTATCTCAAATATAACTTAATATTTGTAGATTCAACAGATTTATTTTTGCTACTCTTATCCTACGAATATTTAACAAACAAAATCTGCTTATTTTAGAAATGTTGAGGTTAAGAAGAAGAATAAACGTTTTTCTCTAAAAATTCTAAATACTATTAATTTTTAAATCACTATTAAATTTTAAATCATTTTATGAATTTTTTTGGATAGGCGTCATCAGTGATTTTCTATTTAAATTGTATTATTAGTTGTGTCTTATAATTGTCAGATTGTCTCTATATGATAAATTTATCAACAACCTGCGGCTGTAAGAATCAAACCTGCGCTCTTCTTATGGCCTCAAATATATGCAGCTAAATTGCAGTTTTCTTTCCTATTAGCTTTTCTGTTATTGTATATTATACTCAGAAGTGACAACACTAACAAACTCACACATATTCTATTTTTAGATTTTTGTTTATTTTTCTAACGTCCTCCGTCTCTATTTCAGTAGTTTTTTCTGCAACATAATTTTTAACTTATTTTTAGTAGTTTTAGCACACATTTTTACTAGACTTTTTCTATTAGTAAACAGCGTCGTACTGACAACCGAATTTATTACTGGTTGTGGTTAAAAACTTGTTGGTTGTTTCAGGCTTAACTCAGCTGATGCAGTAGTAATTTGATTGTAATAACAGAATTTCGGATGCTTCAGCAAAAGTTCGATAGTCACTACTAAAAAGTTGAAAGTTTTCTCAAAAACTTAATTCCCAATACTTTATCGGCATATTGTATAATAATACTGAAAATAGGAATCGTACACTGAGAGACTTATATGTATAATATCATTGAATTTTTGCATTAGATCTATGCATTGTTACTGGAATTCGTTCATTCAAGCTTTTAATTAAATTAATACAGCTTTTCATTAAATTTAATGAAAAAGAGCAAATTATTTATTAGAACTTTAATACGACCTAATAAAAAAGTTTCCTAAAAAATGTTTTCATTCAAACTATGAAGCTTTTTCATAAAGTTTACTAAATTTACTAAAACTTTTTATTGTGAAGAAAACGTCATTAGTTTAGTGACATAGTTTCCTTAAAACACGTCCAAAGTATTCTCTCTGTGTAAGAACACACCATCAATATATAGTATCGCTCATGCACTAGAGAAGTTGATTCAAGGGAAACTAACTGGTAAACAATAAAAAATTGCAGAACATTAAAATAAGGAAAAATAATAAAAAAAAACAACAATTCTATAAAACATCATTTAATATGAGTGGAAATGAAGAAAATGCACTAAAATGAATTGAATGGCAGCGTAATGGAACAGTTTTTGCAAAATTAAATTTACGTAATGCAAGTGAATACATTTTCACATGCTGTGCCCTTTTGATTATAAATAAAGAAAATAAATTTAATGCAAGGAAGGTTACCCAACTGAAGTACTTTAAATTTGCGGAATTTTTGCTAAATGATAGACAACATCTACACTGAAAGAGTTGTCTGCATGCTATAAATAAATAATTACTGCAGTTTTTCATAAAATTTTATAAAAAAATTAATTTTCATTAATGGCTCGTCAAAGATCCCGCTGTTTGTTTATTTAGCTTAACTTTCCACATATATAGAGCCATGCCTTATTAAGAATTTTTTTAATTTTTTCACCTCAAAGCGCCCTCTATTGGAAATATTTGCAACCAAAGTTGAAAATATCGCAGAATATAAATCCTTGACGGTTGAAAATATTTTAAAGATATAAATTTTGTATAATCTTTATTTAAAAATACGAGGATCAATAAGTCCGTGACTTTTTGAATGAAACACTGTTTTTTATTTATTTTTTAACATAATCACCTTTTAGCTCAATACACTCAGTCCAACGTTTCTCCAATTTTTGTATCCGTTCAAAAAAATAGGATTTTTAGAGGTCCATAAAATAGCAATATGGGGTCGTTTTTATTTTTAAAAACCTCGTTAAATCGGTCCAATAAGTTGGCATAAAATTCGCCGTTTATTGTTTTCCCTTTTGAAGGTAATCGATGCGGATTATCCCGCGTGCATCCCAAAATACTGTTGCCATCATCTTATTGGCCACGATTACGTTTATGGTCAATTGAGAGCAAACGCGGCACCCATCTGGCAGACATCTTTCTTAAACCCAACTGATAATTTAAAATCGAAACCACACTGCCATATGAAATGCCTATGGCATCAACAATCTCATGCACTTTTACTCTTCGATCGGCCAACACCATATCGTAGATTTTTTCGACATTTTCGGGTGTATTGACCTCAATTGGCCGTCATTTGTACTTGTGCGACCACAACGAAAGTCAGTAAACCACTTTTTTTGCCATTTAAATAGATGGTGCAGAGTCGCCATAGTATTTATCAAGCTTTTACTTGGTTTGATTGACGGTTTTTTTCGCAAAAAATAGTGTTTAATGAGCACTCGAAATTCACTTTTTTCCATTTCTAATAAAATCCACTAGGGTGTATGTTTTGAAAAGCTGTTAAACGCAAAGTAAATGATGGAACTTGCTCAAAATTTGACAGTAGTCTATTAATAGGTGGTCCTTGATATGAGCATTTCCTGTAACTACTAGGGAAGTTCGAAAAGTCACGGACTTATTGTTCCGCCCTCGTATTTTTTGCATTATTAAGTTCTTGACAATTTTTTAAATGTGTGTACTCTGTAGTGTACAAGGGTAGTAAATGGGTTTAATAAAGAAGTTTGTAGTTAAAAAACAATGCGTTTAGTGTAGTTTACTCACAAACATAAATTTTTAACTGTTAATCGGTTTCAGCGGCTGCTTCAATTTAACTAATGCCTCAGTTCAATTAAATTTTCAAAATAAAATCATTTAAATTCAACGTAATCAACCAACTGAAGCTCTGTATTATACCTGAGACTCAATTGAAAATTTAGTTACAAGTACCTGAGAAAGATTTTCGGTGTAGTATTTCAAGTCTAGAAAGCGTGATTGATGTGCCATTCAAAATTTTTTTATTTTTTAACCCCAAAAATTAAAAAAATTGTACAAAATGTCCCTATCTACCAATTTTAATGAAATTTGAAAAACCATTATCTAAAAAGAGTGTCGAACGTTTTATGAACCTATTGTAATTATAAACATTTTACAGAATTATAATTAGTTCAATAAATTAAAAAAAAAACTTCTACGTCTTATTTCATTGGTAAATATAATGAAGAACATTTTTAAGTTTTCTATTTACAAACAATATTTTTCTTTTCCAATTACCACCTTTTGTTTAGTTTAACCTATACAGATGTATAAGTATACAATTTGTTTCCCTTATGCCTATGTAGCAAATATGTTTTACTTTATTGTTTGTTGCAAAAACTGTTGCATTTAGTAAAAGTAGAACAAACAGCACAGCACAGCAGAATAGAATAGAGAAAATTACAGACACAATCTCAAATGGATTTAAGTAACAAGGGAAGAGTTAATTTATTGCAATAACTACTAAGACAAATAGTAACAAGATGTTAACCGACAGACTGGCAAACAAACGGGAAGCCAACAGACAGACAGACAGACAAACGGACGGACAAATAAATATTGTTGCAGTACTACACATGCAAATGTTAAAATCATGTAGAAGAAAACTTAAAACAAGAACAATACAATTTATATTCACACTAATAGAAAAAAATTAGTAAACATTTTTGTTAAAACTACTAAAGGTAAAAATGAAGTTCCACAAAAAACTGCTAAATATTGCTGAGTTTTTTTGCTAAGTATTAGTAAGATAAGAATAGCAAAAATAAATCTGTTGAATCCACAAATAGTTAGTTATTTCTAAGCAAAGTTAATTTAGCAAAAAAAAAAATGCTAAATATTAGTAGAGCAAAATATCAAAAAAAAAAAATGGAAATTTATAATGCTTATTTTATAGCTTTAATTTAAAGCGTTTAGAAATTGACTCTTCTGAAATCAGCAATCTATAATTCTTTAGAAAAAAATATCTGTTGATTTTAGCAAAATATACTGTTATTACCATTAAAAAAAAGTTAGTATAAAAATTAGTAAACATTTTTTCAATCTCACTTTACTATTATTCTATTAATTTTGATAAAGACCTATTTTTACGTATCTTAAAATTTTGTATAGAGGATAAAAGATACTTTCAATACGGTGAGAAGATTTTTGTTTTTTTTTTTTTTTTTTAAAAAGAGAAGCAACACTCAGGAAATTCTTCCTATTAATTATGTGTTACTTTCTTTGGAAAGGGGATAGTGGAGAAATGAAAGGTGGTGAAATATGAAGGGCTTCAAACATGGCAACACTGTAATTGCGCGAGTAGATAAGTCTTAGAACAATTGTTGCTCGCCACCTGATGTAGAGTTGGCGAATTTATTGAAGCTTTTTGTTTCATTGCCCTGATTCATTATTTTACTTCGGTGGGGTTAAGTGCTATGGGAACACCGAAGGTGGGCGCAGCGATACATATAAGTGATATAAAACTCATACATATTATTTTTCTAAATTGATGTTGTCGTCACCGGGAATCGAACCCGGGACCATCTGTGTAACAGTCCAACGCGCTAACCATTACACCACAGCGTCCACAACAAAAAGGACTCCCAAATGGGATCCCCTGCTTCTCCAATTGTTGCTGATATAGTTATGGATAAATTACTGGACACATGTATTGAGAAACTTGATATCAAACCGAAGATAATAACAAAATATGTTGACAACATATTTTGTGTTATTTCTGGGAATGCAATAGATAATATGTTGATTGCATTAAATGAATTTAATACGGATATTAAATTCACCATGGAAAAGGAACGTGACTCAAGACTTTCTTATTTAGATACTTTGGTAGTTAGAAGAGGTAACAATTTGATAATGGATTGGTATTAAAAACCAACGGCATCAGGTAGAATTATTAATTTTTATTCAAAACATATTAGGAGAATTATCATTAATACTGCAAAGAATTTAATAGAAAGGGTTTTAACTATTAGTGACAGAGCATTTCACAGGAAGAATGAGGAAATAATTAAGAATTTATTAATGGATAATGATTTTCCAATAAAATTAATCTGTTCATTAATAAAACAGTATAAATTTAGAAGGAATAACAGCACAAATAACTTGTATGAACAGAGAATTTACAAGTCTATGGTTTATGTACCGGGATTATCAGAATGTTTGGAAAGATCGAATATTATCGATACTAATAGATATAGAATAGCTTTTAAATCATTCAATACAGTTAATAAATGACATAATAGGACAAAGGATAGGATACAGAAATTAGACATGGCAAATATAGTGTATAAAATACCATGTAGTGGAAATATTGTAGAGAATTGTGATAAGGTATATATAGATACAACAAAAAATAAATTGAGAAGTAGATTAGCTGGACATAGATTAGATCGGAAATATAGGAATATTAATTCACAAAAAACAGCATTATCTTCTCATTGTTCAAGATATAATCACTATCCAGACTTTGAAAATGTTTCAATTTTAAATACAGAACATAATTACAAACGTAGTTATTTGTTAGAAATGTTACACATAATTAATACACCACTAACAAATAGAATTAATTTTAAGATAGATATTGAAAATTTAGCTCAGAATTATAAATATTTATTACAAAAGAAATAACACATACTACATTAATTTATAACAAATATTACATCAATAGATTTTTTAAAAGTTAATTATTTATATTTTTTGTTTTAGAAATATTTGTCAAATATTTTAAATATGTATATCATAGATATGGCATCACGATATCATAGATATGGCATCACTTACAACATATGGGAAAACAGTGGACATTAGAGTGAGGTAAGTTTCTAAAAATAGAACTGTTGTTTCTGTTGGAGTTGTACTTCTGAGATGATGTATGCAAGAACAAAAACACCGTGTATTGAATAAAACTAGTTTTAATCACAACGAAACTCGACCTGGCGATAGCTCAGTGCGCTAAAGCGCTCTGCCTAACGTGTAGTGCGAGTGCATGTGGCATTAGAAATCAGTTTATCTATACCACGGTCAGTGATTGCACAGAAAATTTCATATAGACGCAATCGAACAAATAAAAACATAACAAATATTACATAATTCAAAAAATTCAAAAAAACAGGGTCACTGACGAAGGTTCAATACCAAAAACTGCGCAGTCTGATTCAGAAAAAATTGAAAACTAGCAATGTAGTTATGATTTTTAGAAAATACACTCATTCTTCTCTACCACGCCTTTCAATATTTTAAATATTTATGTTTTCAAACTTTCAAAAATTTTTTCAAACTTTCAATTTTTTGAAAATTTATTAATTTATTTATTTATTTTCCTGAAGATGCTACACAAAGGAGTAGCGAAATATTGAAAATAAAAAAACTTTTATATAAAAAACAAACCTTAACTGAAATAATTAGAAAATTAAAAATTTTTAGTATAGTTATTTTTTATTAAATTCTTTTTTGCTATCCTAATTTGACAAATTACAAAACTTTTGTTTACAAATTTTTGTTGCTAATTTAATTTTACTTTTTTACAACCGATTTTCTCAAATTAGCAAAAAATAAATAATAATATATTTTTTAAAGCTAAAAATTATTTGATCTAGAACTTCATACGAGTATATTCAACATATTTACAAAGTTTTCATAAGTACGACCAAGAGTTTTTAAAAATTGATGACAAATGTTTCATAGGTTTTCATCATTTCATAAAAAAGTTTTATATACTTTGTGAAAAGAATTTTATTCACGGTAAATTTATATTATTTACTATTTTTTTCACGAATATTTATCACTAATATTAAGCACAAAATTTGGTTGACTTTAGCAGATAGGTGTCGATTAAAAGTTTACTTAACTTTTACAAAAATTTAGTAACCTTTACTAATTTTTTTACTTCTTTTAATTTACTAAAAAATTACAGTCACCTTTAGCTAAAATTAGTAAAACGATCTGCTGACCTAATATTTGCAAGTTTTCTGTAACAATTACAGATTTTTCTGTAACTTTTACAGACTTTTTTATTGGATTGTAAATTTAGCAAAAATTTTGATAATATTGCATGTTTAGTATGTAACAATTGTATTTGTAAATCTTGCTCTGTCATAAAAAAATGATTTGTTTGGGTCTAAAGCCATAGATTCTAACGTATATTGTTGAAACGAGTTTGGACAAAAATGTTTATGCTTTCCAAGGACTTCAACCAATTCAGCAGGGGTGGATGTCATAGAGTCAAGACGTTTTTTTAATGTACTTGCTCCCTGTGCTATTTTACCGTTATTTATAATTTCTGTGCTTAAAAGACGGGTACCGTGGACTCTTTTAGCAATTAATCCATTTTGGTCTTCAAATGGAAATGCTGAAGTGGCCCACAAAGGTCCCCAACGGCGAACTGCTAAACATATATGTTGTAGTTGATGCATGTTGTAACTTAGCTCTCGATCCCCGTATAGGAGAGGAATTTCATTTACAAAATGGTCTAAAAGTATTTCAGCTTCTTTTAAATGCTTGCTTATAACAATTTTTTGTTGAACTAAATTGTAAATGGATATGACTAAAAGCATCCAATGTTGAATATATATTTCCGGCATGTTATTTTCAAGTGTGCGCAGAGAATAATAAATTAACCAATTAAATAATTCTGTTGCTTTGTACATACGGAATGATTTCAAAGAACGCGGCATTCGGCCAACGGCATTAACGGGTTTTATACTCAACAAGAAGTTATCAATTTGCTTCATTTTTTTTATTACCCTCCAATCACCTTTCTTGTTTAACCATACATTTAGAAATTGCTTTGTTACACCCAACAGTACTGAATGCATGAACTCCGGTACAAAACATGTAGATACGTCAATCATTGGCAAACACGATACTATAGTTCTTCCTTTAACACCCATGCAGTGCCTTGCATTTTCATTTTGTTCGACAAAATATACGTAAGGAGGAAAATATATGAACATATATGGGTAGGATATATATTTACAAATATATGGACATATATGGACATATATGGGCATATATATCCATATATGCCCATATATCCTCAATTTTCGGATCCAAACCATATATGGAACTCCATATATGTATATATATGGATCATATATGAACTTTTTCACCTGGGATAACAAAAAAATATGCTAATCTGCTAATTTAAGCAGTTTTTTCTACTTAATTTTTAGTACACTCATGGAAATAAATCTGTAAAAGTAGCAGAAAAGCTACTAAAAATTTGTTAAAAAAATTGCTAAAATTAGCCGATTTGCGTTGCTAAATATTTATAAAATAAGAACAGTTAAAATAAAACTGTTAACTTTACAAAATTTTAGTTATATCTGAGTTTAATTTTATCAATTGAAAATAGCTGTTTATGCTGCTAAAATTAACAAAGACTTTTAGTAAATATTTGATATATTTACCTAAAATTTTGTAGAATGCAAATAACGGCATATTGAGCTAAACTCATAAGCAATTTTTGCTAAAAACTTGTAAATTGCTGATTTAAAAAGTTCAGATTTTTATTCGCATTAAAACAAGTATCTACAAAAACAATACACCCAAATCTTCAGTTGTCCTTTTAAGAAAACGATAATTGACTTAACTTAACTCAAACTGAAACATTACATACAACAAACAAAATTCTCATAAAGTTGATTTTGTCTGTTGTAAGTCTCGGTTTGAGTTAAGCTAATTATCATTTTCTTTTGCGGACAACTGAAGATTAGGGTGATGCCTATGAAACAATTATATTATCTATTATGAATATGACCAAACTTTTTTAAAAGTAACAAATAAAATCTAATATGACAATATCATATTAGATTTTTGGGCTTGAGGTAGAACAATGTTCTAACTAAATATATGAAGATATAGAAGTGAGAAAAAACTATTTTTGTATTTTTAGTACAAAAATTAAAACATTGTTTACGCTAAAAAAAAACTTTTATTTTTTTTGTCAACTAATATTTACCAAGTTTTTTCTTTTGCTGATTTTAGGAGTTTAGTTTGTTACTTTCAGTTAACTAAAATTTAGCTCAATTATAAATAAAAATTATTTTTGCTGTTCTTAACATACTAATGTTTGGCAACAAAATCTGCTAATTTCAGCAGTTTTTTTCTGCAATGTCATTTTTAACAAGATTATAGTAGTTTTATCAATTTATCATTTTAGCCTTTTCTTTTATTTTTACATGTTTATTTCTATGAGTGCAATACAATTTATAACCAGGTAATAAAGTTAAAACTTGTAGTTGATAAAACAACAACAATAGATAGAATATGCATAGTATAAGAAGAAATTATGCAAAAAAATAACGGAAGAAATATAAAAAAGGAAACGGAAGTAAATGATTTAATACGAAACATGTGTTTGTATTGGTAATAAAAGAAATTTAAAAACAAGGTTTTTTAGCATTTTCATTTCTACAGTAATCCTATTTTTTTTTGAAGCAAACATTCTTAAATGTATTTTTGATTGTGTTTTTCAATTGGCCATTTATGCTTAAACAAAAAAAAAAATAATGTTGAGAGAACCATCAACATTATCACAAAAATAATAGAAAAAACTAGAACAATGTATTATAAATGGCTTATAAATAGATTTTAACGTCTTTCTTTTTTTATTTCATTTTTATATTTTATAAATACGTTTATATGTTTAAAGTTAGAACTTAAAGCAGAAGCAACAGTAACAACGGCAAAAAAAAAATACATGTTATGCCAAAAAGTCACGCACACCTATAAAATATTATCGCGTTATTTTTATTTTGCACACCGAACACTGAAATGCTTTGATGTTTCAGGATACGATTACATACAGGAGGTAGGAGAAACAGCACAGTACTTGATCCCAATTTAAAAAAAAATGGACTAATTATTATATCCTCTCATATATGGAGTGAGATAATAAAGTTGTTGGGTCATACATGAAAGACAAATAATCTAAAGTGTTAAGGGAAACTATATAATTAGATCTTAATTGTAAGCTCTGAGAAAAACATGGTCACCATTCACTTTCCAAGAGAAGTCACGATTTAGAGTGATGTTCATAGTGCCATTTGTTAACGCAAACATTTATACACTCAAAAAAGTTTGACGTCTACTGAAAATATTACACGACGAAAAAAGTTTATATATAGCCGTATATAGCTTGATATATTGGTATCTTATTCTATATGTGGCGATATGTAACGATATATACTTACATCTCATACTTATTTTTACGAACATGTTATATATAAGTTGATTTGTTTTATCTCATCATATATAATTGATATAGCTATACATCAGATCATATATACTTCCATGCACAATAATATATAAGTACTCATACATATCAAACAGTAATACCAAACGAATTCTATAATTTGATAAGCCACATGTATTGTTTTAAGGATTTTCACTATATTCTAGACATCAATTTTTTTAAAGAGAAGCAACACTTAGGAAATTCTTCCTATTTATGAATATTTTTTCTTTGGAAAGGGGATAGTGGAGAGATAAAAGGTGCTGAAAGATAAAGGGATTCAAACAAGGCAACACTGTAATTGCGCGAGTTGATAAGTCTTAGAACAATTGTTGTTTGCCACCTGATGGAGAGTTGGTGAACTTATTGCAGCTTTTTGGTTCATAGCCCTGATTTATTATTTTGCTGCGGTGGAGTGCAAAAGTGATATATAGGAACACCGAAGGTGGGCGCTGCGTTACATATGAGTTATAGTTATATATTATTTTTCTAAATTGATGTTCTCGCACCCGGGTATCGAACCCGGGACCATCTGTGTAACAGTCCAACGAGCTAACCATTACACTACAAACTTACAATTAGATGTGTCTTATCAAGTTCTTACAATATGCCCTTCGATGTGTTAAAATTAAAAGGAACAATTCCATCACTTTTGTATAAGTTAGGAATTCACAAAAAAATCTATCACTTCAATGCATTAAAAGCTAAAGAAAACTGTAAAATAGCAAAAGTAAAAACTTAGAAAAGCTACAATTTAAAAAAAAAAATTCAAAGTTAGTACAATAAATAATATTTTATACACACAGAGAAATAAAGTGCCAACCGAATTGAAAAGTGTATTTTAATGGTAACAACTTATAAATTTAGTTAGTAGCCCAAAGGTGAAAACCTTTATAACACAAAGAATCGAATCGGATTGGGATGAAAACCCAACACATGCAATATTTATCTATTTAATCTAATAATATTGCTTAAAAAATCAAGTCTCGTTCAATATTTTTTTATTTTCTTAAAATGACGTTATAATTTAAAAAACAACGACATACAACATACAACAACAACTTTCTATGTTGCATCAATCGAAAGCTAAGACTGAGATGAGTTGTTTAAGAAATAATTGGAGAACAAAATGACGTTATAGCAATGAAACTCAGTGTATAAGTCAAAATGAAAAAACCTCTAATTTTTCAATTCTTTGATTAGTGTTTAATTTTTTTTATGATTTGGAATGTGAAACAAAATTGTACCTCGGATTTCCAAAGAATTTTATGAAGTTATATCAAATTGTAGGGAACGATAGGAGCTGGTTCTGGGGAGTATATATCCTTTCTATCTTTCTTTATATCTATCTTTCCATATATCTTGCTGTCTATTTCTATTCTTTCTTACTGTTTTTTCACTGAAGGGATTCACAATGTACCGTATTGGTCTAGGAGTGGAGATGTGCCCTTGGGCACATAACCCTTCCTAAGCTAACCTATATCAAATTGTATCAAATTATAAATAACTTGATCAAATTAGATAGACCCATTTTTCAGATCAAATTATATCAAATAAGATCCCATGGGATCTTATGAGATAAGGATATGTAAGCCATTTTTTGGAAAACCTGATATATGATGTGATATGCAATAATATATATGACTACAGATTACAATATCTATCTAAATCGGAAATGTTTTAAACTAACTAAAAATGTAATAGTTTTTAACTGTTGAAAAACAACTAACAAATGTAGTAAAAACAACTAACAATGTCCTAAAAACAACTCATAATTTTTTACTACAAAAAAGTGGAAACAACTGTAAAAATTGGTAAAAAAAAAACTACTAATAGTTTTTTTTCCGGATTTTTTTAATAAAAAAAAAATTTTTTTCTCAATTACAATACAAATTTTTAGTTCCTACATCCTACTGAAAATGCAAAGTCAAAATTCCAAACGGTACTCCAGTTATAAATTTTTATATGCATTGGTGATACAAAGAAATTTTCTAATTATTATTTGCAAATTATGAGCATATCAATAATAACAAATACAAACTGCAGAGAAAAACAAGTGCAAGTTAAAACTACTACTGATTAATACACACACAACTGTCATATAATAACTGTAAAACCTTTTTTAAGTGTCGGTTTTTCCTTGCAAAAGAAGCATTTTTAAATAAGCAAGGGAATGTTAGCCAATATGAGCCACTATCTGATTTTTGTGCTATAAACACTAAAAGAACGATAAAATTAAAATTTTTGCTGAAACTACTTAAGATGAGTTCAAAATTACATTGCAGGAAAAACTACTAAACTTACCGAATTTTTTCCTGAATATTATTAAGATAAGAATAGGAAAAATAAATGTGCGGAATCTACAAAAATGATGTAGTAATATATAAACTTAATTGAAGTTAATTGAAAGTAACAACTTAATCTGCTAAAATTAGAAAAAATTAGCTTAGTATTAGAAGATCAACAAAATCCTAAAAAAAGTGAAATGTTCAAAGTTTTTCTAGATTTTTTTTTTATTCGAATAAAAATCTGTCATTCTGAATTTAACAGTTTATAATAGCAATTATTTCTGTTATTTTTAACACTATATATATATATTTGAATTCAACTAAGGTACACTCATCATAAAAAATGCGTACAAATAGTGGAAAATTCAGCTACAACAACAGAAAAAAGTAACTGAATTTGCGCCAGCAGAATTTTCAATGAAGTTGAGAATCGTATTCTGCTAAATTTTGGTAGTCTAAATTTAATCAAAAAAAGTTAGTGAAAAATGTTAACTAACTAGATTTAATTTAGCAATATCAACATACACAAAGAAATAAAGTGCCAACCGAATTGAAAAGTGTATATTAAGGGTAACAACTTATAAATTCAGTTACTACAACGATATTTACATTCGATTTCAGAAAATATTGGTGTGTTGCAGCTAAAATTCTGTTGAATTTACCGAATTTTGTTGTGAAAACTAATATAAAGTTGTGCCAACTGTTTGAAATTCGTAATAACCGAATTTGAATGGTAGTAACCGAATTTCAGTTGGTAAATAGCTAAATTTTTTTCTGTGTGCAGATTTTCATTGGAAAAGTTCTGCTAAAATTGTCTTTCCAGATCCGTCCAGTAGTGACATTCAGTAATTTTTAACGATCAGACAATCGCAAAATACATCGACATCTTTTGTTGTTTGCACTAACGATTAAGTGATTCACTAAGTACACCGTAAATATAGTCGACGACTCTGTTTTTCCATTTAAAGATTTAACTTTTTCTCGATAATAATAAACAAGTGTTATATTCCAAATAAATAAATACATCAGCTTATACGCCAACTCCTTTTGCATTTTTCGGCTATAGATCGTTTTCTTGTGCCAACAAATACAAAAAAGTTATATGAGGAATTTCAAAAATTGTCGACACAAATTGTACGACATGAATAACCTTTTGTGTATGTGTTAGTTGATGTATCAGTACGCTGCAACCATCCGCGTTACTCCACAATTGGGGCGGTTTTAAGTTTAAAGCAAATTAGATATGTAGAAATTACAGCTTTTGCTTGGATTTATTTAAAATTTCTTCAATTTAGAGATCTTTTTATTATTTTCACACTTCAAAATATATATTACACAACCAAAAAATTTTAAAATACAGTAAAAAATTCCTTAAAACTTGTTTGTTATTAAATTTTTATATTTACAAATAAATACACTTTATATTGCGGCGAAACTATTTTGTGTCGATACTTTTTGAAAACAGTGGTAGCAGAAATTAAACAAGATGACTTTGATATACTCATTGAGCAACAAGAAAAATAACGAAAGGTTCACTTTAGGGAACATTGCCTTACATTTTACGTAAATAATATTAAAAAGTTTCCTATATGTTACTTAATTCGTTTTTAAGCATATTTTGTTTTAGCGTATGAGTAATATTCATTAATTAAACTGAGAAAATGTTAAGTATACGCACCTAAAAATTTTTTTTCTTCCCTTAAATAAAATTTTAACACTAACTTAAAAATATTACCCCAAATATCATCTCTCACCATATCTCCCCATGCATTCCCATAAAAATTAAGTATCTTCTATAATATCGTAGAAGAATATTTTCCCTAGTCAATATTCTTATGTGTATTAAACACGTATTGCAGGAAATCATATACTACTACTACTACTACTATAGCGTAATCTGTAGAAAATTGAACATTTATTTTAAAGTTCTGCCAGTCAAAAAAGAAACTTTCTTCATTGCGATTATAAAAGTATGTTTAAATGTTTAAGACTGTATTTTCATAATCTCAGTTTCATAAAAATTAACCAAACTTTCAACTGAATAATTTCCCAAAATGAAAAACTTAAATTAATTCAAATGTTAAATGTTTAGCGAAAGTGAATAACAAATAAATTTATATAAGGAAAGTTGATAAAAAAGAAATTATATACAAAAAAGTTTTTAGCAGAAGGTGTTGCTTTTTATTTTAATGGAAATTTCAATTTACTTGAATAAGAATGAGTTTATTTATTATTGGAAGCATTTAAAGCATTTCACACCAACTTATTAGCTTTGAAAAAAGTTTTGGAAAATTGTTTAAAAACTTAAAGTTTTTTATAATGTAAATAGTTTTAAATTTAAGTGTTAAAAAAAGTTTTAAATTATTTTTTTTAATTATTGCTTGTTTCGACTAGTAAAGAATGCGTCATATAAAAATGAGGCAGAAATTTCTTTAATATTTTCGTTTTTTGGCTAAAGTTATAGTAAATTGATATTGTAATTTTAAAGTGGTATATGTTGCAATTTCTTGCCAACAAACGGATTTGAGTAATTAAAACTTTTTTATTTGGAAGTTGTATTAACAAAACTGTTTGTTGTATTGCAACAGCATTTTTTGTGCTAGAAATTTGCTTAAACTAAAAACAATCTTTTTTTTTGGTTTGTTTTTCCTCTTTTATTGAGATAATTAATTTTGATGTAAAAAACAATTTATCTTGTTCTATAGCTAAACTTATAAAAATAAGTTAGTCCAAAAGTCTGTTAACGGATTCCAATTCAGCTGAACTAATTTTTTATGTTGTTATCATTTAAATCAGTTTTTTAGATACAACGGGGCTAGATTAAAATGGTTCAAAAAATTTTGAAAACGGCACAAAAATGGTTAAAAAAAGGGAAAAAATAAATACTTTGAATTTGCAGTCAACTCATTAAATAACACACGCCATATATCCGCTGGAAAATTTCCAGCCAAACTTTGCAGATACGATGGCGGTCCCAAAATAAGCCGACCTGACGTATAGATGGAGGCAGTGGTTTGAAAAAAATTACTTCGGTGAAAAGTGGCAAGCTTATAAAACATATGTTTTAAGTTCCAAGGCGCCACGTTGTTTTGTATTTTTTTCAAGCCATCAAAAATAAGCGATCTCAGTGAATTTGTGTACATGGAAAACATTGTGGTCACCGTTATGTAATTCAATACTATCATTTGAAAGGTCTCAGTCCAACCAATATTAAAGCTGAGCTAGATTCTACTCTGGGGGAGTCTGCTTCTTCGTTTACGACTATAAAGTATTGGGTAGCAGAGTTTAAACAAGGCCGTGCAAGCTGCCAAGACGAACAGCGTAGTGGTAGACCAATTGAGGCCATAAACGGTTAAGAAAATCCACAAAATGGTATTTGATAATTGTCGGCTGAAGATGCGAGTGCTGGGTGAAATGATAGCCAATTCAAAAAGTGCTATACATAGCATAATGACCAAAAATTTGTATATGAAAAAGCTGTGCGCAAGATGGGTACCGCATTTGATCACAATTGAACAAAACCAGCGTCGAAACACATCCACTATTGCGATGGCCAAACTCAATGAACTTAAGGTCGAATTGCTTCATCACTCACCTTCCCAGCAAAACCTCGGTAATATGTTGGTATTACGGAATATGTTACCTGGTAATAAGTTAAACTCCTTACCCTTGCATTACTTCGCAACTGTTGATATAACTGACTGTCCATTAGTAACATCAAATTCACATGTTTAAATATTTTTATGGTATAATTAGTTCGTTACAACATAAAAATTTTCAAAAAATGCTATTACATTTACACTGGAGGAACTAAAGGGTCCGCCATCTAACGTTTTTTTTTTCAACTAGTGCTTATTTCGTGAATGGTAACACTTAGCTCATGTCTGATTTGACAGATAATTAGTATTATCCTTCCTCTGAACGAATATGGTCAGTATGTTCGTTATCTTGTGAAAAAAGTGAAAGAAACTGGCATCCTCATCGATAAACCAAAGCGTGAAAAGCCAAAAACAGTGCGTACACCCGAGAATATTGCTGCTGTGGCAGAAAGTGTGCGTGAAGCGCCATCAACATCAATTCACCGTCGTTCTCAACAATTGAACATTTCGGAGACATCATTGAGACGAATTTTGCATAAAGACCTTGGTATGACGCCATAAAAAGTCCAATTGGTTCAGGAGTTCAAAAAAAAAAAGTTATTTGGCGGACCCTTTATTTGTTTTGTAAGGCGTTACCATAATCGACATGCCCTTGTTTAAATAATAGACTTTGTAATAGAAAAGTTAGCAGTTACCAACCTTAATTTCTTATTCCCATTCTTATTACTTTACACACACAATTTAGACATATTTTCAAAGCTCACTTGATAAAAATATTTTATTTGAAGTATGCAAAAGAATTTACAACGTAAAATGTGTGCACTAGTTTGACTAATCTCAATCCTTTGGGAACACTTTTTAAAATACTTTGTAATTGATTAATAGGCAATTATTAAAAATGTTTCCTAAAATGGGCCTTAAATTATACTTTACTAAGGATATTTGAAAAAAGCCTAAAAGTATGCAAATTTCTTTAGTATTCTATATTTAATATTAAACTTTGTTAGATAAGGAAAAGGAGGTACACTTTCTTTAACATTTTAATTAACACATAATTTTTTTCATTTAAATTATTTTACTTTTCTAAAACCCCCTTAGGCTGGGGGCTCCAGTAGTGGGGAGGGGCGCATGAAACAAAATAACCTTAATATAACACGGTTTGTAATTTAAAATTATGGTTAAATTAAAAAGTTTGCGCATTAAAGTTTTTTTTTTTTGTTGCCTTAAAGGAGTAATGGCAAAACTATGACATACGTGTCAGTAGTGGAATGCAAGCGGAATTTCGGTTTTCTCAAAATATTAGAAAAAGAATTTCGAAACATAAAATATATCGTTTTTTCACATTTTAATCTGAAAAGGTGTCGAAATTCCCTCTCCAAATGTGTAATAAACCAAGCAATCGGAAATACACTCTAAAAAAATAAATTTTTTGCTCATGCACTAAAAAACGGAAAATATGCTTTTAAAACACATTTTCTTTAAGAATTTTTATTTTAAAACTTATTTTTAAGTACAGTTTTTAGTTTTATTTTAATTTCCAACAACAAATTATATAAAAGATTACTTATAGCTAAATCGGAAGTCTTAAAACAAGGAATTTAAATGTGTAAAAATGGCTTAAGTTTCCGAAATCGGTGTTGCAAATTGTTTTTTTTATTCAAACATAAAGTTGTCCAATAAGTAAAAATTAAAAAAAAAACTGAAATATGCTCTAAAGATATGATTTTGTTCTAAAAAGTACTAAATTATGTTCAAAAATAGGATAATTTTATTAAAAATATGATCCTAAGATCGAAATATGCAAAAACATGCTATTAAGAGCAAAACATGCAAAAATAAATTTCGTCAATTATTCTAAAAAGTATAAATAGCTCATAAATTTTGCAACATATTTCTGGTTGGACATTTGTGTAAAAAAATCCGTAAAAACTTCAAGGAATTTCAGATTTAAACAAGTTTAAATGTTTTAGAAAAAGTCTCACAATTGGAGAAATAACATAAATTTAACAAAAAAAATTTAAAATTTTAATTAAAAAGACAGGAAGAAAAAAATTTTTTTTTTGGTTTTAAAAACACTTAAAAAACAACAAAGTTATTATTTTTAAAGCCAGAAGATCTTAACAACAATTTACACGAGCGCTCGAAAATGAAAAATATAAAAAATTGTAAAAACGCCATAAATGATAAATTCCTTTTCTCTGGTTCTAAAAGGAATTTTTTTTTTCTAAATTAAACTTTTTTTTTTTTAATTTTAAATAAGTGTTTGGCAATTTTTCGCTGAAACGAATTTGTTTATAAATCACATTTTTGTTTTCCTGTGCTTTGATTTCGCGAAACTGTGTAAATCAATACTCAAGGGTCCCAGCCTACTAAAAAATTATTCGAATCAAATATTTTTAGTTTAACGGTCACTTTGATGACATTAAAATTAAAAATTCCGAATTTAATTTTATGTCACACCCATACTTTTACTGAAGTTAAAGAAGTTGCAATTTGGAAAATTCTAAATTTTTATAATTAAGGTGAAAAAAGTAAATAATTTGTAATAATTTGAGCCGCGAATAGTGTTTTTAAGTAGACTGGAGTTCTTGAGTAGTGATTTATATGGTTTTACAAAAACATGACACAAGAATAAATAAAAAGCCATCTTAAAGTTCCCGAACCACTTCAAAAATTCCGCAAAATGTCTTTTAAATGTATAAAAAAGTTTAAAAAATTATACAAAAAAACCCTCCCCCCCAAATCGATCCGCCACAGCCCTTAATTTGTTCCATATTTTTAAATTGTATTTAGTTGATTTTTACAAATTCACAAAATTTAACACGTTCTTTATTGACCAACGTTTCTTATATCACAAAACAATTCAAATTGAATTTATTTTTTATTCCTCTTTTCTAGCTCCTTTAAATATGCTACATTATTCAAAGTAAGTAAATTTTAACATTCTTTAATATTTTTCTATTACTATATTTCTATATAGATTTTTCTATTATTTTTATTTGTATATTCCCAACATTCTTTGCATACAAACAACACCCTTCACAATGGCAAATAGAAAAAATGTTGAGAAAAAAAAACTATGGCGACAATTTGTAAGCGCCTAAAAACTTACTTTAAGAGAGAAAGAAATATATAGACCTCACTTACAGCAAACTGAAAAGAAATCCTTACATTCTACAAACAAAAGAAGAAAAAAAAATACCAAGTGGAAAAACCATTAAAATGCCATTTCATAGCATTACCAACATATTTATGCATGCACGTACAACATCGTGAAATTGTATGCAAATTATTGTTGAAAGTATTTTTCAATATGAATTTTTCTTTTCTTTTATTTCATTTCGTTTTGTTTGTTAATACGAAATATTGTAAGTATTCTATAGCATAGTTTTAGGTGTAAGTGGGTAAAAGAAATTTTCATAGCACACTTAAAGGACAAGAGAAGGTTTTTGTTCTTAAAGCATAAGAGATATGAAAATATTTAATATGAAACAATATTTTACACGCGTATACAAGGAATTTAAACTTAATATAACAAGTCTAAAAAAAAACTTAAAATTTTATTTAAAATCAGCGATGTTTTTTTTATAATTTACTAATTGTACTACTCTAACAACACGCATTTTATATTTCAACACATTTCTATAAATTTGTTTAACAGTCATAAAACATCCTTAACATAGGCAACAAACTTTCGTCTAAGCAGCCTTTACTAGATGTGGTTCGTTTTTTTAAATAATATAGTTATGGAAAACTACTTAATAGCTTAATATTGCGTAGAATAATTTTAAAATCTTAAGTATTCCAAATTAGCTTTCATTCAATTAAAATCATGTCTAGTTAGGTTGAAGGTTATTTTGAACATTCCCGATAAGTTTTGTGTGGCTGCGTATGATTAACATTTTTTTAACGAATTAATATAACTCATACGTAAAAAAATGTAACAAAAGTTGGAACAATTTAAGTGGCCTTCGCTGTATAAAATTTACGACTTTTAAATACAGGAATACAATTATTTGCATAGAAAACATAATTTACTAAATTTTTAGTCTAAAAATTTTTTATGTACAAGGTACGTTTTAGGAGCAAAAAATAATCAAATCAAAATTTCGTAAAAAAAAAATATTTTATAATGAATCCAAATTAAAAAACAAACACAAAAAAATATTTTTGGAATACGTGTATAAAAGAAAAGAAAAATTAGGTGAAAGTGTTTTCTTAGAAAATACATTACGTTCTTGATTCAAGAGATTACAGGACTCCGTCAGGATACGTTTAAAATACATCTTCTTAACTTGACAAAGCGTAAGCGGATATTAGTGAAATTTGTCAAATGAACTTTTCCAAATTAATACCGCTATAACTCTGGTTCGCAGTATACCATGATGTATTTGCAATGAGAAATTTTAGCTCAGATCTGTTTTCATCGGTTTTAAAAATACATTTTTAACCTTTTCAGCTCTTACTGGCATATTTACGGTAAAACGAAATTTAAAAACGCCACTGCTTTTTTTCTTCCCAAATATGTTATTGTTATTAATTAATAATCATATAATTACAAATAATATACTATTACCCTAACCGAGCATAAGCCAATATGGCCTACGGCGCATTGTAGCCAAAACAGACCAGTGCCTCTGTTGGAAATCGAACCCAGGACCCCCGCACTGATAAGCCAGCACGCTACCAACTATCCTACCGGGGCGCACCGTCCCAAATATATTGGTTGATTTTTTTTTTCAAACAGATATAGATGATAGCTCATACATACAATATTTAAGGTTTTTGTAATGAATTTATTTTAGAAATTTTTTATTTGTTTTAAAAATATGCACCAAACTTTACTAATTGTCACTAAGTTTAATGGAAATATTAAAAACCTCAAGCATACTTCACTAGTACACAAAACATAAAATATACAAACTTCAAACTCAATAATACCGCGATTTTCCAAAATTACTTTACACTCAAAAAAAGAAATTCGTAGAACAATTAATTTTCAGCTAATTTTGTGCTAAAATTATGTTTACAGCTTAAATTTTAGTTATACTTATTCAGCACTTAACTGTTTTGAGCTAATAGTTTACTAATTTTTTACTAATGTTTTACAAATTTATTTTGCTAAAAAAAATTTGTGCTGATAAGCACATTAATAGTGTGAACGACAGCCAGATTGAAAGTAGAATGAAGTAGATGTCGCTCCATGTCAAGATGTAGTAGAGACGAGGCAAATTATACTAAAAAGTACAACCCTTTTAACACATATAAAAATATTAACCATGAAAGACTTTTATATATGATTTTCATATAAAAGGACGCCAACCATGTGTATTTATAAAAATTATTGATGTAATAAACTCAAATATTTTGTTGATTCCGGCTTGTCAAAGAACTTGATTATTAATTTAATTAAAGAAAATATAAAATAATAAAATATAATAAAAATAAAATGTGTATTTATAAACTAAATTTTTATTTCGGTAATTTATGAAATATGGGAAAATTGTAAACAGATATACCTTTAGGTAGACGGACTAAGGCGGAAGAGAAGGACATACTTCATAGGTAATTTTTTATATTTCTTTTCTCTATTTGCAAAAAAGGGTTTTTAATGTGTATGTCATATTTTGTTATTTTTTTGTTTTGTTTATATAATTATTTACGGCATTTAGCTTCAGTCCAAATTGTCATCATCTAGGCAACCATTGATGTAAGTTGTTGAAATATATTTTTTATATTAAATATAATTATTTCTATATATTTTCAGATACTAAATTAATTCATGTCGTCAATGTATGGACCTTTTTATATTTTTTAATGCATTGTCAATTTTTTTTTAAAGAAACACAATTTTTTTTGGGATTTTCAGCAAATAAATTAATTGTTTCATAAATTTTTTGAGTTTTTTTTTTCAGCCTACAAATATTCAGCAAAAATTTTATTAATTTTTAGCAACAATTTTTTTAATTTTTAATCAACTAAATGTTAGCAAAACTTTTACTGAATCTACTAACTTTGTTGCTGAAATCAAGCACCCTCCTGACTAACTTTTTTTTAGTGTACCATTTTTAAGGCAAAATTAGTCCTATTTTTGCTTGTTTCATTACTTTGGATTTTATTTTTTTTAAATTTAGAAAAACTGTTTGCGATCCGTGAGCCTGTAAAATGTCTCAAGAGAACCGTTAAGCAAAAGTTTTATTTTTTTTTCCTCATAGAGTTCTGGATCTACTTTAAAGTGTTTAAAAAGGAAAATTTTTAACTCATATTTAGTTAAAACTAATTGTTTTGTTGTATCTAAATGTCTCAAGAGAACTAAATTTTTGAAACTAACTCTGATTTTTTTCAAAATTTTTCATATACATATATTTTTTTTTAAATTGTGCTCAACAATTTTCAATTAACTTAAAATAAACATAATTGTGATGAATTTAGTTCGGCTTAAGGTCATGGGTTGCAATAATAAAAACCAAATTTTTAAATTTTGTTTTTAATTATTATTTTCGATATTTCGGACAATTTTATTGTCCATCTTCAGGAAAATCTAAACAAAAATACAGTTGTAACAATTTTATTAAAAAAAAATAAACATAAAAGACTACATACATTTAGTTATCTGAATAATAACCGCGGAGTTAAAACGTCTTTCCTTGTTTGAAGTTTCTGTTCAACTAATTTGATTTTATTTTTCTGTACTTGTCTACTATGTGTCGGTATAATTGAGCACATTTGTCAGTGGCTGTTTTGTAATTAAGTCTTTGATCAGCTGGTGTGTCAATTATGTAGAGCATTTCAAGAGAAAATCTCTTTGCATAATTACTCTCTTCCTGTAAAATGCTCACGTCATTAAATTTTGGTTTATGCCCTGTCAAAGTACTATGGGCCGCGAGTGAAGTTTTTTGCTCAATTGGTTTATGTAGTGCCCTATGTTCTGACTTGTGGGATGCAAGTCGTGTTTTTAGTTTGGTTTTTGTAGTCCCAACATACACTTTGTTGCATACATTGGACCCGTCTCCTCCACAATTGATTTTATATATTACGTTGGATTTATCTTCGTTTTCTAGCTTTGTTTTAGTTTTGCTGAATAATTTGTTAACTGTGTTGAAAGTTTTAAGGGCGACTTCGAGTTTGTCTTTATCATAAATATTTGAGTTTTTAATTCTCTCCGAATAATTTGGCACATAGGTTACCGATTTATAAATTTTCTGTGGGTTGTCTTCTTCTCGGTGAGTTTTCTTATTGTTAACGTGTTTAATCAATTCTAGTATTGTCTTTCTAGGGAAATCATTTTTCATAAGTATTTTCATAATTTTATCCTTATTATCCCTGTGAAAGACGTTGTCGCTTATCTCTAGTACTCTCTGTATAAATCTAGCTTTTTTTATTATTATGGAGTCTAAATATGGCAGCTGGTCACCTTTCTCCTCTTCTTTAGTGAATTGGATTTGGCGGTGGTATGAATTTAAAATGTTCAGAGAATCTTCTAATTTATCCTTTTCAAAATGCAAAATAAATCGTCTACGTATTTTGTGAAAATTCTAGGTTTTATGTCCATCATTTCAATTGAATGATCTAAAAGCTCCTCCATTAATATATCAGCAATGACTGGCGATGCCGAAGACCCCATAGGCATCCCTTTTCTTTGTTCATATACATGATTATCATATTTAAAATAACGACTATCTTTTATACAAAATGTTAAAACTTCCATGAACAATTGTTTTGGAATTTTTGTATATTTTTCAATAATATTGCACTTATCTTCAATGGTCCTAAGGGCTAGATTTACCGGGATGCTGGGAAATAAGGCAACCACATCAAAACATATGAGTATTTCATCATCATTTATTAAAGAGTTATTAATTCGTGTCTTGAAATCAATAGCATCTTTGACATTATATTTTGATTCTTTGGTTAAATTTTTCAATATATCAACCATATGCTGGTGAATTTATTGAGGAACATATGGGCCTAAGCGGAGTGTAATTAAAGTTTTGTAAATTTAACAGTTTTGTTTTTGCTGTTCGTATCTTACTAATATTTAGCAAAAATTCAACTAAATTATAATTAAAATTTTGTACATTTAACAGTTTTATTTTTGCTGTTCGTATCTTACTAATATTTAGCAAAAAAATCTGCTAGTTTGATCAGTATTATTTCTATAAGTAGGTAAGTTTGACAATAATCTGGCATTTGACATTCCCGGTAGCGGGCTAGTTGGTGTACAGAGTACGATTTCAATGCAAGAGAGTGTCAACATTTAAGTTTTGTACACCAAATAATCGACTTAAAAACAAATGAGCAGATGGCATAAATTTCATAACCTAAAAACAGTTTGAGTGTTAAAAGATATTTCAATTTATATCAGTTGTCCCCTATTGATTAGGTACTCTTCTAACTAATTTATGCCAATATTAGTTAATTGTTTTTGGTTATGTTCACAATATTTTCTTTAATTATATTATTCACCGCACTCTTCGTCATTAATTTATAAACTCAAATGTTAAACAAAGGAAATCTTTATGTAATTTACCTGTAAATTAATAGGTTTTCTATTGAAGCACACTATTATCGTAAATTAGCTGCTGATTTTAATAGGCCTAAAATTATACTATGGTTTTTCGTATATCTATTTATATTGTATATATGTTAGGGTGACCCGTGGAAAAAGGACACAAATTGTAATTTAAATATTACAAATATTTAAAAATTTTTTGTTATAAGTTTTAACAAAATGTATTTTGTCATTCCACAGACAGATGTCATAACTAAGCTTAAGATCAGAAATTTTGATGTCCCTTATAACAAAAAATTTGAATGAAGGAATAAACTGGAGGAATATTTTCACTTTCCCTAATAAAAAGCATAATACCGTAAGATAATTATTCCTCCATAAATGGTCTTTGTTGACAATTTTTTCTTCTTTTTTTATGGACAGCTTAGTCTTCAAGTATTTGTGGCCTAACATGCCATACCAACCATTTACCACCTTTTCATAATTTATGATTAATATAAAAGTTACTCGTATAATAAATATAACGCAACATTTTCTGCGTTAAACATTACTAAAACAAAATAATTGAATAGAGAAAAAATAGGAAATTCAAAACAGAACACAACCACAAAACAACAAAAATGTTGTTTTATAGCGTTAATAAACCGCAAAATAAATTATTTCTGAGGAATTCCAAAAAATTTCGACACTTTGAGCAAAAGATTTTCAAAACTCTTTTGGCATGACTTGCATGACATTTTTTGTATGTGTTAGTTAATAAGTATTAACGTTTTTTGCTTGGATTAAATTAAATTTACATACATTTTATTTATTACATCCCTGCTGACAATGTTCAAATAATATGTTCAAATAATGACACATATGGCTGCATATATAAGCATATATGAATATATCTTTAATACATGGGCTAATACATTAAAAGTTAGATTTGACTACAAATACACATTTAATCTTTTTTAAGTTTAAATATTTTATTTTGTCTTTTATTTAATTAATAGACAATTACTTTCACAAGCCGGTGAAAACACAAAATTTAAGTTGTTTTAATCCACAATTTTGTTCTATGTATGAAAAACAGATACAAAATCTTCCATGGTTGATTTTTTCTATGTATCTTACTAGAGTTGTACTTTTTAGCCTAATTTTCCTCGTCACTACTACATCTTTTCATCTAATCCATTCTGCGTATAACTTTTGATCTGGTTGTCGTTCACACTATTGATGTGCAAATCAGCACAATTATTTTAGCAAAATAAATTAGTAAAACATTAGTAAAATATTAGTAAAACATTAGTTTAAAACAGTTTAGTGCTGACTAAGTATAACTAAAATTTTAGTTTAAAACATAATTTTAGCAAAAAATTTGCTGAAAAATAGTATACCTGATTTACAAGATGTTTTACTAACTCTTGTACTAACTTATTTTTTTAGTGTATTATTCTATATATCAATTGAATTTTCTTTTTTGAATGTCAGTTGCATATATATGGAGACTAAATAAAATAACGATTTGTCGATTTTTTTCATTACACCCCCCAGTTTTATTGCAAATTTTTCCAAATGAAAAATGGCCGAAAATGGCCCATTTTAAAAAAGGTGTATTAATATTAACAATTCCCAAAATTCGAAATGTCGACCAAATTTACTTTCTATTTCATTTATTCATGTAATATACTCAACATTTTTTAGATATGGAAGTCTGACTTCATCAGCTATTATTAGCCCACTTTAGCCACGAATCCAAAATGACCCACGAATTTAATAAACATGCAAAAACGTATTTTTTTTTAAATTAATTTTCAATCTTTTTTAAAATTCCTAATTTGATGTCGATTGCTATTTTTATAATAAATTAGTTGTTATTAAAGACAAAAAAAAAAAATTGAAAAAATGATAACTTTTGTTTGTATTTGGATCGATTACCTTTCAGGACATTTTATGAAAATATCTTAATTATGTCAAAAATTGAACAAAATTTGACTCAGCATGTGTTTTTTAATTTCGACGCAACAGGCGAATGTTGTTTTAATTTTGACTACGCAGTTAAGTAGCTAACCATACAACTTTTCACTAAGCAGCGATATGGAAATACATTTTTTAGTAAATGAATCTGCCAAATTAAGTGACTCCATTTTGTATTGGTTTGGATCTGAAAGTTGAAACCTATGAGCAAAAATATAAAATTAATGAAAACAATCTTGTAAGTTATAAGCAGATCAGACCAATATCTTCTTGTTTTTGCTACACTCAAAAAAATAAGTTAGTACAAAAGTTAGTAAAACGTCTTGTAAATCAGGTATACTATTTTTTAGCAAAATTTTTTGCTAAAATCGTGTTTTCAGCTAAAATTTTTGTTATATTTATTCAGCACTTAACTGTAAATGAATCTGCCAAATTAAGTGACTCCATTTTGTATTGGTTTGGATCTGAAAGTTGAAACCTATGAGCAAAAATATAAAATTAATGAAAACAATCTTGTAAGTTATAAGCAGATCAGACCAATATCTTCTTGTTTTTGCTACACTCAAAAAAATAAGTTAGTACAAAAGTTAGTAAAACGTCTTGTAAATCAGGTATACTATTTTTTAGCAAAATTTTTTGCTAAAATCGTGTTTTCAGCTAAAATTTTTGTTATATTTATTCAGCACTTAACTGTTTTATACTAATGCTTTACTAATATACTAATGTTTTACTAATTAATTTTGCTAAAAAAAAGTTGTGCTGATAAGCACATTAATAGTGTGGACGACAACCAGATTGAAATGTATACGCAGAATGAAGCAGATGTCGCGGCATGTTAAGATGTAATAGAGAAGAGGAAAATGATGCTAAAAAGTACAACTATAATAAGACATATAAAAAAATCAACCATGGAAGACTTTTGTATCTGTTTTTCATACATAAAACAAAATTGAGGATTAAAACAACTTAAATTTTGCGTTGTCACCGGCTTGTGAAAATAATTGTCTTTTATATAAATAAAAGACAAAATAAAATAAAATATTTAAATTTAATATGTATTTCTAAACTAAATGTTTATAGATTAACAATCTAGTGTGGTCAAATTGCAAACAAACATATACAGACATGTAGACAGAGTAAAGCGAAAGACAAAGACACACATCTTAGGTAGATTTTTATGGTTCCTTTTTCTTATTGCGAAAAAAAGGTTGTTTTTTCGTTTGTTTTTGTTTATTTTTTCGTTTCTATAATTATCTTCGGCAGTTGCGTCCTTTAAAAGAAAGCATCATTTAGACAACCATTGATGTAAGTAGTTGAAAGAAAATTTTTGTTGTGTTATATATATTTTTTTCTATATTTTTTCAGATATTAAATTAATTCATGTCGTCAATGTGGGAAAATGAAAATTTTTATATTTCGTAATTATTGTAAATTATTTTAAAAAGAATCACAAAAATATGTTTTATGATTTTCAGCAAATAAATTAACTAAATTACAATTTTTGTACAAATTTTTTGTGTTTTTTTCAGTCTACTAAAATTCAGCAAAAAATTTATTAAATAAACCCAACGGATTTTGCCACTTTTTGTCTTCTCTGCTTATAAGTTATTTGTTGTTCTGATTTTTTGACTTTTAAATTGGTATCAATTCTTTAGCTGAACATTTTTCAACGTGAAACTTTGCATAAAATGCATTCTAAATATTGTTAACCAGTCCATAGTTTCTTTCAATTAAAAAAATCTATGAGAAATAACTGGCGACTAAGTCAGTTTCATCAGGTATCGAAAATCCTTGAAATAGCTCAAATATTGTTAGTATAATAGCGACTTTTAAATGAGAATAATTTTCGTTTTCGTGTGTTTCAGAATTTTAATGTAATTTTTTGTTCTGCATATTTTTTCTGCTTAACCAGCATTGTGGTTTATGTGTGTCATTAACAGAAATAAATATCAGGTTAGAAAACCTAAAAGTATGCTTGTTAAAAAGCACTACTAAAAATATTTTATTACATAGTTGTAACTACCCAGTCAGAAACTGCCAGTTTTACAAAAAATCAAGCATTGGTATACCACTGGCTAACACACAAAAAATCGTTGCCAAGTAATTTAAGCATTTTAACGTATAAAATTTATTTCTCAAAATTATGTGAAAACTTGCAGCATTTTACCAAGTTCTTTCTTGATTCTACTTAATGTTTGAATAATGTATGTGAAAAAATTTTATTCGTTGAAATACTCCTAATTACGATTTTTTGTGTTTAACAGAGGAATTGACGCTTTACCAGCGTTTTGTCAGTATTTTTCCAGTAATGTCTAATTTTTCTACAGAAAAAGTCATTGCAAAGAATTGTCTGCGACCACTATGCCAACGTTACGAAAGTGTTTTCCCAGTGATATCCAGTCAGTAAATACCAACGGCTAGGAAGTCTAATCACTGGTAAAACATGAATTTTATAAAAATTATAATGTTTTGTTTAAAAACGTTTGTAGTAGGAAGGTTCCAAGTTCAAACCAGGTTTCAGGTAAAATTTTTTTGTGATTTTTGGAAATTTCTTAATAATTTTTTAATATAAAATTGATTTTTTTTGTTTCCGGCAAAGCTTTTTTAAGAACAACTTTTTTTTTTGTTTTCACAGCTTTGCCAAGTTGCCTCCATCAATCCTTATTGCAGTGCTTACATATTTGAACAGCCAACTTAGCTCAGTGGTTAGAGCTGCCAATCCGACGGACATGGTTCGAACCCGGGACAAACAAAATTATACATGCATTTTTTTTTTATTATTTTTTTTTTTTTGGGAAAACAAATTTTTGTCCATACAACGTTCCCCGGTGCTCGTCTGACACTTTTTAAACAAACGAACCTTTAGTCTAATGATGTTATCATTTTGGGATTGGGAAAGCATTTGTAGCTAGCACTTACTAAAGTGCCTTGCCAGAGGTGGTCCGTTTATTTTTTTCTCACTGGGTGCTTTTTAAGTTATCAAGTATTAAATGTCTCGTTAGCTCAGTGGTTCGAGCTATATGGCGGCCAGAGTTCAAATCCTGGCAGGACCAAAAAAATTATATATAAACTTTTTTTTAATTCTATTTTGGAACACAAATTATTAGACCATCTATTTCATTGTTTTACCAACATTTTGCCAACGTTGGAAATATTGTTGCCCCAGTGATTGTACGGCACTTTTTGAACAGACTGACTTTTAGTCTAATGATGTCATCATTTTGTAATTGGGAAAGCACTGGTTGACAGCACTTGTACCACTTACTAAAGTGCCTTGCAAACGGTGGTCCGTTTGTGTTGTTTTGACAGGGTATACATTGTTATAGTTTCTTGTTGAGCCAAATTTTTATGATACTTTTATGTTTAAAAAAATAAATGAAAATATACAGCTGAGACCCATAAAATGTATAGTTTTTAACCTACAATAACCTTAAAACATGCATCATTTTTTATTTTTTTTTTAGTACAATACAACCTTTTTAAAAATGTTATTTGATACGAAATCACCATATTAAATTTGAAACCACTTTTTAAGTACACATTAAAATTTAATTCATATAAAAGTGCAAACATAATTTTATGTTTAGGGTTCATGTTTAATGGCTACCAAATCTTTATGCACGCCTAAAGTTAGGCTATAATATAACATTTTAACAAATTATATAGTGGCCGCCTAAAACAATAATGGCTCATAAATATACCTACTGCATGTAAAGCCACTACATTCCTTTACAATCAACAACAAAATTCATTTCATTTCCTGTAGAAAAACAAAACAGCAACAAAAACTCAGAGTGATTGCATTTCCGCCACTATAGTCGCACTTCAAAATTAAGGTTGAATAGTTTTTGTAGCAATGCAATTTCTCCCAATAAACAAAATATTAAACAACATATTAAAAAATATATATATATTTTTTTTTGAGTGAAAGGTAAAAAAAGGTTTTGGTTCGGTATGTCCTGTCCTGTGTATTATTTAATTCGGTTGGTTAAGTTTAAATTCTAGCAGACCGCTTAGATAATTTTTTCATACCCTGTCTGTAATCATTAGAAAAGTAAAAGAAGTATAAACACTTACAAGAAACTTATCGCAACTGATTGATGCCGATTTTCATGAAATTATGCTATATTGTTGAGTTGAAAAATTAAATTTTTTTAGTTTTTTAAAATTGTTTTGTTTTTGTTCCAAAATTACAATATGAAAATTCGGTATCAAATAAAAACTATTTAGGCAGCCAATCTAAGTATGTAAAAAAACTATTAAAAAACAAAAAAACTTTCAAACGTTTTAGTGCTTCCTTTTTCAACGCCTAGATTCGAGTTATATCAGCTAAAATAAAGTAAGCTCCCCTTTACAATATATCCAAATTTCTCTAAGATCGTAGTGTACTCCAAAAGATATTTTCGTTGGTATTAAGAAAAGCAAATTTGATACAACTTCTGAAGTATCTAACTTTTTTTTTTTTTTTTATTTATTTATTCATTCTTTATTTACAAATTTGTATACATGATATTTACATTTGAGATCTTATCGAGTAGATATTACAACAAATAATAGTTATAATCATATGACATTAATTTACATTTTCTATGGGTATGATTTTTTTTAAAGGTAAAATAGGGGAAAAACCTTTATACAAGTTTAATATAATTTTTATTAAAAAAAAAAATATGTTTTTTCAACCTTTAATTTTGCAATGAAAATAAAAATTATTCAAGTTCGAGGCCATATTCTATATTTCTTCATTAGGATATTGTCCTAACAAATAATCTATAGAGTTTTTGATTTCAAATTTATTCTTTGACCCTTTCAGGAATGTGTTGATAGATCTATTTCGGGAATTTACTAGGTTCCCATCATCAGAACACGTTTTGAAAGCGGTAACAATCCTATGCCAAACATCAAACATTCATATAAACTAGTTTACTCACTACATGATGGGAACCTAGAAAATTCGCGAAATAGATCTATCAACACATTCCTGAAAGGGGTTGAATTTGAAAACAAAAACTCTATAGATTATTTGTTAGGACAATATCCTAATAAAGAAATATGGAGTATGGCCTCGAACTTGAATAATTTTCATTTTCATTGAAAAACCTTTATACGATAAACAAAATTCAAATATTGAGAAAAAATATATATGAGAAAGTTTTCAAAAATTAAGAGTTTCAACCTAAATAAAGGCATAATATTAATTTTTCACAATAAAGCACGTTAAGTTGGCTCAAAGGTTAGTATACAATTGATTTTTTAACTTAAACATACCACACGGCGTATGAGTGTTATTTAATTAATCATACGTACTGTGGTCCTACAGAGATGGATATTCGCTTTAGTACAGACGACTAATGATTAAAATTGTTTTTTTTTTTTATTTAAATTGTATAATTTAAAGCTTTACATTAGGGTGTCCCTTAAAAATAGATTTGTCATTACATCACTAAGTTATATTGCAAATGGTGCCAAATAGAAGAAACGGCCTGTTCGTGAAAAAAAAGTGTTATTTTTTTATTAAAAATTCTTAAAACTTTGAATTTCGACGAAAATAGCACATTTAAGAAAAAAATGTATATAGTTCATTCCATGAGAGAACGTTCAAATAAATTTGTTGGCCTCCAGCCGTTTGATAGCCCATTTGGGAAAAATGTGTATATCGTCCATCATCATGAGAGAACGTCCAAAACTAAAAATTTGTTGGCCTCCAGCCGTTTGATTTTGTAAAAATTGGAATGTGTAGTACTCACTAGTGTTTTCAGTTGTGAAATTTGAAGAGACATATTTCGCGAAGTGTGTGGACTATTTCAAAGAATTGAAAACCATATGAAAGCTGAAATTGTCTACTTAACGATTTTTATTTAAAAAAACAACATGTGCTTTGCGCAAATACATTCACAATGCAAATACAATTTTCGATTGCATTTTGCAATTTTGCCCCCCTTTAAATTTTTAAAACGTTGCAATTTTTGAAAAATTTATCATATTTTGATATATGACAAATTCGTCATATATGTTTATATTAGGATTATTACACAAATACTACTCAATAAACATATAATTTTCAATTTGATAATTTATTTGAATTTTTACGTCAATTCTCTACATTCTCTTAACAATGGATTAGACGAATTTTCAATTTTTTTAAAAAACTTAAGATTTAGTCTTGTGATGAAATCCAAAACTGTTTCATAACCTGTTTCCTGGTATAGAAGAAATGTAGGGTATCTCCAATGTTTGCCGTTAATCATTTTTAGGCATTTGTTTTGAATAATTTGCAGTTTCTTTAAATGGCATTTGGCCCGCAGTATACCAGATGGGACATGCATACTTTAAAGTTGGAAGTGTCTTACTTAAGACATTTAAAAACAAACTAAGACTTAAAAAAAATCTGGTATGTTTCAGATCGGCTTGATCACAGAATATTTTGTTTACAAGTCAAATGCACTGTTTGAGCAAATGTTGCTGGGTAACAGAAAAGTTATGTGTGTTTTTTTTTATTTTTATTTAAGTGCAGCTAAAGGGCACTAATTGTTATTGTATAGCGAAATTTTGACAAAAAATAAGCTAGAACTGCTTTTAATTTATTTTTAATTTTAAATACAAACACCAGATCAGATGTAATCTGATACAATTATACATTAGTTTAGATCTAATTTGATTAAATTGGATATAAATTAATACAATTATATTCGAATTTTGTCCTCATCCAAATGTATCAAATAATATATAATGTGCTGCATTTACATCCGGTTAGATACAATTGTATACAAATATATGCAATTACGTTTGACATATGAAGTCATATATACACCGATATATAATTATATATATTTACATATTGCACTATATGATGTGTAATATAAAGTTATATATAAGTAATTGCATATATTTGTATACAATTGTATCTAACTGGATGTAAATGCAGCACATTATATATTATTTTATACATTTGGATGAGGACGAAATTCGAATAAATAAATATTTGAGATATAATTTTATATGAATATATATTTTGCAAATTTTGCAAACAACTGTTTAAAGCAATATATAACTATATCAAAACTTTTTTACTTGGAAAATTCTATTACGGTACAATAAACTCACAGAAATGAGTAATGAAACCTTTTCCATGGAGCAAATGATAAAAGACCAATTTTCAAAATATATGCAGTTTCAACCGATTCTTTTCAAATTTTTTGTATACTCCCATGTTTGTATACTGCCATAAACCAATTGTTATCTGGGTTATATATAATTTTCATATATTTTTACTACTTTTTACAATTTCTATTTTCCCGCTCTCTAATTTTTGTTAAAATTTTTCCTTATTTTATTTCTATGCCTTTAGCTACAACAGTATAATAAAGGTATAATTTTATAAATTTTATAATAGAAAACAAAAAAAACAAAAAAAAAACAACATTAGAACACGTAAATAAATGTGTTGTAAAATGTTACATTTACTTAGCAAAATTAAGGTGTCGTTTAGTATATTTCACTACTTTGTTTACAGTAGAGGCATATAATTAGGCTTTTAGTAGTTTTGTCATAAATATACATTGTTCATCACAACGAATACGAAAATTATTTCATTTAACTATTAAAAATTTTATGTTTTATAGCGTCTTAAAAGCGAATTACATAAAACAATACAATTAGTGTTAAATTAAAGAGACCTTGGGTTGTTGATGTATTCAACTGCCAGAAATTGAATGCTTTGAATATTTAATCGAAATGAAACCGGAAATGTACATACTTTCATATTAATTTAAAGTTAACTTATTTTAACACTTCAATGAATAGAAATAAAATTTAATGTCTTTGACAATAAATACTTAAAACCAGGTTTTTGCAGAAAGTATATTATTAAAATAGAAATTTTTGTGTTGTCACAGTTTTAAAAATTTTTGGTTTACGAAAAGTACTTCATTTGACGTTAAATATAATTTCTTGAATTTGTTAATTTTTCTACTTGAATAAAGATAATCGACTTTTTTAAATTTCTTTAAGACTGTGTCCAGTGGTGATGAGGGTGATGAGGGTAGGTAACTATGCGTATATAAATCTGTTTGTTGCCCTGCACTTTTAAGCTAAATTTAAATTGCCAATTTGGCACAAAAAGGCATCACTATTCCAAAAATTTCTAAAAATAACATTTATTTGTGGGGTTTTATAATATGTTGCTGACTTTACAGGCATTGACGCACGGTTACCAGCTTTTAATTTGCGTTTACAACACTATTATAAATATGAATATATAAACATATTTTTTATGTGATCTCCATACACATATTAAATATTTGTAAACTGACAGAAAAATATTAGTAAATTTTTTTTGCTTAAACTACTAAAAAGTAGGAAAAGCTGTTAAAATTAGCAGACTTTTCTAGATATTAGTAAAAATAATAAAATTAATACGATGCAACAAAGAAATGTATCAAATTTATTGAAATTCAATTGATCCGAAAAATGGTGTATCGTATTGCCCGCTTAAAAACATTGATATGGAGCTTTATATAGTCATATCAATTTCTATATGACGCTAAATGTAATCTTAATAAATTTTAATCGAAATATGGGCCCATAAAATTGTGATGGGTTTAGATATAATCTAATTAAATTAGATAACTGTACAGTACAATTTAATCCGAATTATCGCCCGATAGAATTGTGTATTAGATTGTACCAGTTTTGTATCGAATTGTATCAGTTTATATCTAAACTGCTACAAATAGATCTACTTATAAAAAACCAGATATGTTGGTATCCGGATGTTGGCCTGATATAATTTTATATTATTGTATGTAAACTGATACTTCTAAATATAATTAAATCCGAGTTTATGTCTGGTAAAATTACACTAAATGTTTAATATGTTTACATGATTGTTTGAAACAATTTCATACAAATGTATGTTTATCATGTAATATCCGTTAAGTTTATAAAAAAATTGTTAAGAAACATATTAGTTTTTTGCGTTTTTCACAAAAGTTCCAGAATAAACCTTTTTTAAGTTGTAATGCACATTAGGAGGTCCCGAAAAGGGGCAATTTTACGTAATTGTGCTCAAACGATGAGTATTATCCTGTTGATTATGGGAAAAATAAAAAAATTTGAGATTTTGAATATTTGTACAAAATAGGGCTCAAAAATTTGGTAATTCTGAGCTAATTTTTGGAAATACATATTTTTAAAAACTGTTGGTTCTCTACATCGTTAGTTGCCTTGGGAAGCAACTATAACTTCGCTAAAAAAATTTTTTTGAAACAGCTCAATAAGTTAAAGTACCTGACGTAATTCGCAAATATTTTAAATTCGGGACAAACTAAAATACAGCAATCAGACTTTAAATGCAGCAATATATAATTTTATATTAAAGAAGATCTACATTTTTTTTTTGGTATGGGACGATAATAACTATGAATAGGTCAAGATATAGTTTTTATCCAAAATAAAATACATTTTTTTGATTATTACACTATATGTTATAATGTATAATTTTGATTTATGTTACATCTAATTATATATGTACTCGTACATAATTAGATAAACCATATAGAATTTTATGTATATATATATTGGTCGATATGTAGTAAGATGTAATGACATATGGCATCGTATTAAAAAATTTAGAGGGAAAAAATGTATATACAAGGTGGCGCAAAAATAACCTTCCGATGTTTTTTGGCTGTAATTTAAAAAAAAAATGAAAAACTTTGATTCTTCTTGTTTATTATTTTTATTTGGTATTTTAATTTTTTTTATATCAAGTCGAGAATATGATATCATGTAAATGGCCGCCGCCACAGTTGATTGTCATTTGAGCCCTTTTTATGGCATTTTCCACCACTTTGGCCAAAACTTCCGGCGATAGGTCCTCACATTCTTGACGGATATTGTCCTTAAGAGCTGCAAGAGTCTGAGGCTTGTTGACATAAACCCGCGACTTCAAAAAGCCCCACAAAAAGAAGCCTGGAGCGGTCAAATTAGGCGATCTTGCTGGCAAGTGCAAATCGCCAAAACTGGAGATTAGGCGCCCGGGAAATGCATCCTTCAGCATATCGGTTGTGGCACGTGCAGTGTGTGCCGTTGCACCGTCCTGTTGGAACCACATGTTTTCCAATCCCAAGTTGAGGCAAAAAGAACTCGTTGATCATTGCTCTGTAGCGCTCAAAATTCACAGTAACCGTTTGGCCCGCGACGTCTTCGAAGAAAAAAAGGTCCGATGACTCCTCCAGCGAAAACAGCACACCATACAGTGACTTTGAGCGGGGTGTAATGGATCTTCGTGGGTTACACGCGGATTTTCAGTGCCCCAGAAGCGTAAATTTTGCTTATTTACGTACCCGCTAAGAAGGAAATGGGCCTCATCACTCATGATTATTTTTGATGAAAAATCATCTTCCTCTTGGTGGTGATTAAGGATGGCTTGAGCGTATGTTACACGCGATTGGCGGTCAGCAGCTAACAGCTGATGCACCGTCTGGACTTTGTTCGGAAACATCTTCAAACCTTGTACCAAAATTCGCTGTAAAGACCGTTGACTGATACCCATATGCGTGGGACGTCGTCTGGTCGATGTCGACGGCGCTTCCATGATATCCTCAGCTACAGCAGCAATATTCTCTGCAGAACGGCTACTCCGGGGTCTGCCACGCCTGGCAGCATCTCGTGTTGCGCCAGTCTCTTCGAGGCGAGCGGCTAAACGTCGCAGTGTTTCACCAGTAGTCGTTGGACGGCCAGGAAATCTGCGACGAAATTCACGTTGTGCCAAAGTCACCGACCGATTATTGGTCAAATAAATAGTCACCAATATTCCGCGTTCTGGAGCAGTGTAGCGTAACATTGTTTATTAACGTGTATTTCGCATGTGTTTACTACACAAATGTCAAAACAGAACTGACATTAGGGGCCAATCGCAAAATTTATAGCATTTTCTGATAGGAGGATTACTTTTGCGCCACCTTGTATAAACATACCTTATTATATGTATGTACCAATAACAGCATGCAATAACTTATATATTTATATAAAATAATGCATGACTACGCGTAAACGTTTTTACTCGCTGGTATATAAATAGATTATATTACATTTAGTTTATTACGATACGATTCAATCCAGTGCAAATAAATGTCTTACATTCAATAATATGGTCCGATTATTAACCCTTTGACTACCCTTGTACTCTACAGGCGACACATTTTTAAATAAATAAAAAAACTTTGATAATGCAATAAAACTTTATATTTTGGTTTAAAATATGTTCATTAGGATATTAGTCATTGAAAGAAAATCATTATATGGATAAACTTGTCACCACGGCAAAGAAGTCGTGATATTTGTTAAGAAAGTCCAATGATTTTATTTTACCTTTATCTCTGAAAAATGGGCGTTCGGTGTATATCGTGAACTAAGAAAGCTAGAATCTCGAAATTCGGCATTTGGCTTCATATAATGACCAGAACAAAATAAAGCATTTTTGGTTATTCGAATGTTGTAGCGGAAAAGCTGGACGGAGAAATTTCAAGAATTCGATTTTCGAGCCTAATTTAGGTGGGTAGGAGGGGGAGGATTCACACCTATAAACCTTTTTCTTTTTAATTTAAGGACCCCTAACAGTAATCGGTTGTTAAAATAGAAAAATATCCACAAACAAAAAGTCGGTAGTGAAAAGATTAAGAGCCCAATTTAATTAAATGTACAGTTAAATTTAAATTTTATATCCTTACCAACCTAAAATTTTTATGTCAAATCAAATAAATAAATCAATAAAAATTTTCTTCTCAAAATAAAAAAAATTCTTAAAATTAATGAATATCAAATGAATAAATCAATGAAAAGTTTCTTCTCAAAATAAAAAAAAAAATCTTAAAATTAATGAAACCAGGATTTTAATGAAACTTCTTTATTGAGTGTAAAAAAATTCACAAAAATAAAATTATAATTGTTCATACAATTTTACGAAAACTTGCATTAAATTAGACGAATTCCAGTGATATTTCATTGATTTAATGCAAAAATTCTTTCATATGATGCAGATAGTTCTCTCAGTATATTATTGACACGTGTCTATAATGCTTCCAAATGCCAAAAGAAAAATATAAAATATATTTTTTGGCCAAACTGTTCGTTCGGATAATACACTGAGAGAATGTTCTGCATAATATAAATACATTTTTGCAAACTAACAACTGGAACTCATCCATTGGAATTTTTAGCCGGTAGGATAGTTGGTATCGTGCTGGCTTATCAGTGCGAAGGTCATGGGTTCGACTCCCACCAGAGGCACTGGTCTGTTTTCGCTACAACGCGCAGAAGGCCATAGTAGCTAGTGCTCGGTTAGGGTAATAGTATATAATTTGTAATTATATGATTATTAATTTATAAAATAAAATAAATAAAAGATAATTTAATTTAATAATAGTCTCATTCACTCAATAAAAAAATTTCATTAAGAAATTAGTTTCATGAAATGTAAAAAGCTTTTTATAATTTTAAAAAGTTTTTCGTTCGAGAAAAAGTTCCACTAGTTAACTAAACATTTTCATTATTTTTTGTTTGATAACATTTTCTCTGTGTATAATTAATCATACTTTTTTAGGTTGATGTGTTTATCATAAAACGCATAACACTTCAAAGTAAAATACATTCTTTTCTTTTGGTTTTTCGCACAATTATCCATTCACCGACTAATTTAGACAAATAATGCTTTTATTGGCTTTTCGGCATATTTAGCAGTAAAAGATTGACAAATAGAAGAAGCATTACGATTATGCAGAGCACTGAATAAATACTAAATATTCTTGATATATGCAAACAAAATATTTTGAAGTAAAAAATGTTCATAAAAAAATTTCCCTCTTTCCAAATGGAAAAGCTGAATCCGCGCCTGGTATAAGCAAGCGAAAAATATTGGGGTATCAATCTGCAAGCCTTCAATGTTGACAAGCTGCATTCTGATGATGTTTTGGAATTTATAAAAAATTAAACTGCCAATTAATGATGTGTTTGGAATTCTGCTTGGATTATGTCAATTGAATAAAAAATCAACACAGCAAAAATATTTCGCTGAAAATTTTAAATTTATAAGTACAGGCAGAAAAAACAGAATTTTGATTTTTAAAGTTTTAACCAATAAAATTTCACACATTGTTCTTCAGAAGTAGATTAAAAGTGTTAAATACTCTTTTAATTTCGATTCCAGTCGGATAACACTGCTGTAGATCCGAAATACAGGGGGATGGCCACCTGCAATCCCTTCCCCTATATATGTATAGGAAAA